>JANVFP010000043.1:0-377434 GCA_027919835.1 Lentinula raphanica
CGAATCACCCTAACACTTTGGGAACGGCTCAAGACGTGCATAAACTCATTCCAGCTGTGGCGGGAATATCCTCACAAACCATCGCACGATCCTGATGGCGAGGTTGGCATCGAAGACCTCTCCAATCTTCCTACCCAGCGCAGTCCTGATGATGAAGACAGCTCGAGCGAATCAGAGTCTGGTTCACCTCTCAATCCGACGCAAACACTTCTGACAGCATGGCAAAACAACGGTAATGCGACGAAATCTCATGGTGAAATGAATAAACTCGCTCATCTCATCCAACGGCCTGACTTCCAAGTCTCTGAACTTCAAGGGTACAGTGCCCAGGCTGCAAATGCAAAGCTTACAAAGGCTGATGAAGACTGGGATTACAATAAGCTGAAGGATTCCTTCAAGGAGACCTCCATTGACATTGAGGTTCCTTCTGGTAACAAAAATATCCCACCAAAAACATTCTCTATCCCGGGCCTCCTATACCGGTCTCCTCTTTCGGTGATACGTGCGGCCTTCACTGGCCCTCTTGCAAAACATTTCCATTACACACCTTTCCGACTCTTCCAAAAACTCCCATCATCGAATGGCTCGCAAGATGACTCGGAACCGGAGTATCAGCGAGTTTATACTGATCTCTATAACTCGGATGCATTCCTCCGCGAGCATGACCGCGTCCAACGAGCTCCCACCGACGATCCTGAATGTAAGGCTGAAAAAGTTGTTGCTGCATTGATGTGCTGGTCAGATGCCACACAGCTTGCCAATTTCGGAACAGCAAAACTATGGCCTGTCTACATGCTTTTTGGTAATCTCTCGAAATACATCCGATCGTTACCGAATTCTGGCGCTGTGAATCATCTCGCATACATCCCTGTCATTCCGGACTCCATTAAGCACGACATCACTACTTTTCATGCAAAACGGAAGGCCGACATTCTTACGCACTGCAACCGCGAGCTCTATCATGCTGTCTGGTGACACCTACTGGATGACGAATTCGTTCATGCCTATCGTTATGGAGTTATTATCAAAGGCGATGATGGAATCAAACGTAGGGTTTATCCTCGCTTTTTCACCTATTCTGCCGACTATCCAGAAAAGTAAGTACCGACTGCTGTGTTTTGTACATGCTCAAATATTCTCTCAGGGTGTTGCTTGCCACCATTCGAGACCTCGGAAATTGTCCATGTCCTCGATGCCTGTGTCCAAAAGGCTCATTAGATCAGATGGGGACCCGACGAGACTTAGCACTTCGCAAGAATACAGCCCGTACCTTTTTGATCAACAGGGTGAAGAAAGCGCGCGATTACATTTATCGCAAAGGTTATGGTATTCGAAGCGCGCGTGTAGAAGAATTGCTGAAACCTACCTCATCTGTTCCAACAATGGTGTGTACAAGATCTCTTTGCTTTGTATAGTTTGACTCAAATGATGTTTAGAATGCCTTCGTTGACAGACTTGGGAGTGATTTCAACCCATCGCACATGCTAGCGCCAGATTTCATGCATGAGTTTGAACTCGGAGTCTTCAAGTCGCTGTTTGCTCATCTCATCCGTGTGCTACATGCCAAGGAGCCAAGTCTAGTTAGTGAACTAGATCATCGGTAAGTGTTTGATGTGTTCGAAAGATTGTTTGTGATTTACCCCATCTCTTTGAGGTTCCGCCAAGTCCCTACTTTTGGTTTTGACACCATACGTCTTTTTGCAAATAATGCCTCTGAAATGAAGCGGCTTGCCGCCCGAGACTTTGAGGATCTTCTACAGGCAAGTAACTATATCTGTCAATGAGTTGGCAATACTGATCTCTTGGGATCAGTGTTCAATTCCTGTATTCGATGGCTTGCTTAAGGAGAGTGCCGACAATGATCTCCTGATAAAGCTTCTCTACCGGACAGCTGAATGGCATGCACTTGCAAAGTTGCGGTTGCATACTGACCGCACGTTGGAATACCTCGAGATGCGCACTCAAGAGTTTGGGAAACTCATGCGAGAATTCCGTGACGTATCTAAGAAATTCAAGACAAAGGAAACTGAACGAGAAAGAAGTGCCCGTTACCGTCGTACCACGGAGCAAGCAAAGAAGTCACAAGCCTCTGCCTCTACCGTTGGCTCAGGATCTGCTCGCCCCAAAGATCTCAACTTATTGACCTACAAATGGCATGGTATGGCAGATGATGTCCCCTTCATCCGGCATTTCGGTCCCACGGATAGCTATTCCACACAGCTGGTAGGTATCGCAATCATACATTGTATTCAACGTAATAATACTGATTTATCTGTAGGGTGAACTAGCCCACCGAGTGGTCAAGAAGCTGTATAGTCTCGGCAATAAAAAGAATGACCCCGTACAAATTGGTCGCCGACTTAGGCGTGTGGAGTGGTCGCAGCATGCACTCGATCGGCGCGGCATCCACACCGAGTGCCGCCGCCAACAGGTGGCATCGAATGCAGGTGACAGTGTTACTAGTCGTTATCATGTTGGTAAGACAAACAAGAAGAAAACTGATATCAGAACATACACCAGCAGTGGAGATCCGGCAGCAAAGGTATCAAAATGAATGGATTTGAGCATTCTGGTGTGAGCTCATCTATATCTTTCCAGGACTTCTGGCCCAAACTGCAGGACCATCTCTTGGGCCGCCTGATGGAGCGTGATTTCGACGGTGATACACATGAAAGTTTCACTGACGAGGACCGCCAACATATCCACGTCAAAGACCGCAAAGTGGTCGAGCTACAGACGTTACGTGTTAACTACACAACCTACGATGTTCGCAGAGATCAAGATACCATCAATCCACATAGTCATGCAGATGTTATGGTACTTTCTCCGGAGACTGGACCAGATGCTCATCCATACTGGTATGCACGAGTACTTCGAATCTTTCGAGTTTGGGTTGTCTCGACACATCCAGCTGCTAGCACCTCACGCTCAGGGCCACAGGAAATGATAGTATTGTGGGTTCGCTGGCTTGGCGTTGATCCCGAGCATCATTCCGGACACCAGTCTGCTTGCCTTCCCAAAATCGGCTTTGTTGACGAATCAGACCCATTTGCCTTTGGATTCCTTGATCCCGCACATGTTATTCGTGGATGCCATCTCTTGCCTGCTTTTAACAACAAACGTACGAATGATCTTTTACAAACAACCGAGCCAACGATTGCTCGAAGATCAGGAGAAACTGATGACTGGCAATTTTTTTATGTTGGAATGTACGTTGTTCGCATTGATTCATATGTGTTATATTCAATGTCAATTTGCTATGTAGCTTCGTCGACCGCGACATGTACATGCGCTACTTTCCTGGAGGTGGAGTAGGACATTTAACGAGTCCAGAGTTCTTCCGAAATGAGGTCGAACCATACAATCAAGGTAATGAATCTGGAGATGAAGAAGATGAACTCGAACTGGGTAGTCCTGAGCCTGCAAGGATGGTGCCTGCTCATCTGGACTCAGAACTAATGGAGTCGAGCTCTGAAGATGACCAGACCTCATTGTCGGAAGAGGAGGACGAGGAAGATGATGAGAAAGATGATGAGGAAGATGACAAGGATGTGGCAGAGGAAGAGGAGGAGGAGGAAAGTGAAGATATAGATGGGGTTGACGACGGGGACGATTGGAAATGGGATGACGGTTATGGATCTCCTTGAACAATGTAAGATCATGTACTTATCGTCACAATAACTTTTATACCTTGTTGCCTATCCACATGCTGGTATAGAGAACCTATGTTATTCCATGGTTCGTACATGTTGTTATGATACCTCGCAACGATTGTAATTGTCCTATATATAGTCATGGACCTCTGACGATATTGTGCATATGTTGTAAGGAATCATAACACATCATATGAGTCTGTATTGCTTGTGCCACAGTTATAATCACTGTAACATTATATAACATTTTGGACATTTTAGTGATGTAGTCTCCCCTAAGCCGACTCAGTTGCGAGGCGGGTTTGCGTTATGAGATAAGAATGAAGCCATCTCTTGCCATGTGTACTCCTTCGCCTGCGGTTTAGGATACTGTTTGATCTGCTCTGGGTGTGCAAGAGCTTTCCAGATTTCCTACAAAGATGAGTTAGCATACATGTAAGACGAGGGCTAAAGTGACGCCTACAGCAGTAACAGCATCGCTGGGTGTGAATGTGCCATATGTGCCATCATCAACAACTTTGTCTCCACCAACGGCAACTTTGCCTCCACCAACGGTCTTGACCACACTACGGTAATGATACACTGCAGATCCAGCCTTGGACGCGACCTCATTTCCAGTTTTGGACACAACCTCAGACCTAGTCTCCTGCCAAGACCCGGCCTCAGATTTTGGCTGAACAACTAGAAATCCACTCAGAGTTAATTCCGAAGAGGGACTCAGTTGAACCACCACTTCGGATGCCAAATAGAAATGGTGGCGGCGTTCTTCGCTTGGCATCTCGAACACATGAAGAGTCTCAGTGTGGTCCTTTGTCAGGAAACGCCGCAAGCGAGGCGCGAATTCAGGTTCCAATTCAGTGACGGTTTCTCTAATCACATCTTGAACCCTGTGCCGGATAGTGAGTGCGATATCGGGGTGAACAAGGTAGACTTGACGCTCGGCATAGTCAGAATATGTGGGGATGTTTTGCAAAGATGCTACAGGGGGGTCGTAGGTGATGAGGGCGTCCACTTCACAGGATACTGTGAAGCTTTTGTAAAAAGGTCCGATGAGTTATCGAGGAATGTTTGAAAAAACCTGTGATAACTCGGAGGGGGCTCCGGAAATGGCTCCGGGGGGTGGTCATGCCTGTCACCACCTGTCACATGGGGCCTATATTTACTGTTTTGGGTAATTAATAATTATCCAGATATTAAATAAGCAGTACATTTTCAAAAAAACTCGAAAATTCATTAAAAATCTAAAAAATCCTAAAAAAGCCAGATTAGGTCAGATCAGGGTATGTAAGCAAATGACCTCATATGATCAAAAATGATGTAGGGTCAATATAGGTACTAAAAATAGCCCAAAAAATTACTAAAAATGCAAAAAAATTTAGGGATGGTATAGAGCCTATTGCAGGTCCAGGCCCATCAAAATTACCAAAAAAGGAAAAAATTGATCATGATGTCATCTTGTAGCAAAAAATCTGAAAAAAATCATAAAAATAGTTAAAAAATTCAGGGGTGCCTCATTGGCCCTGAAAATGCAAAATAAAAAAAAATACGCGACAAGTGTAAAAAATTTCATCACTCCAAATCATACCAAATCCACTCAATAGTTTTTGTGTGGGCTCTATATTGTGTCAGGATGTTGTCTATATCATATTCCTCGAGATATAATTTGGAGAACTTGAAAATACAACCTGTGGGGCTAGCTATACTATGATCTTTTGTAATATAACACTGTTTTATGTAAATGACAGTGCATACACCCATGTTATGAAGTCAAACTGCTGCTGGGTCATGAAAAGAGTCATCCTGCAACCTATTCCATGCTAACTCTATGTGATACAGCCAAGAGATCTGTAATGGGGGTCATTGAATATGACATCTATTGTTACATGTAAGTGTAGACATCTATGGTGTACATGAAACATGTACATGTGTATCACAGTGTCCAACCTTTATGATAGCTATCTGAATCATGTACAGACACTGCCAGTAGACTGTAGGAGTGCTTTTCTCATGCACTAGCATCAGTATACTTGCACTACATAGACATATGCATTGGCATTTACATAAAACACTATTATATCACACAAGATCACAGTATAGCTAGCCACACAGGTTGTATTTTCAAGTTCTCTGAATTATATCTAGAGGAATATGATATACACAACATCCTGACACAATATAGAGCCCACACAAAAATTATTGAGTGTGCTATTGATGAATTTCGACTCAAAAACACCAAATAAGCGCCCATAAGCGCCCAAAACTCGTTGTTATAAGTGTGTTATAGTATAACAATGAGTGTGTTATGTATATCAAGTAATATTGTTCCGACTTTTTGACTGTTAAGTGTGTTAAGTATAGTGACTGATAATACTATTTTGAGTATTTATTGTCAACTGTGTTAGACATAATACATATCACCACTGTTCTGAGTTTTAGTATGTTAGGTGTGATAAGTACCAAGTGTACTGAACATATTGAGTAATAAAAATTGTTCTCAGTGTTCAAGGATACTAGGTGTGCTAAAAATATCATGTACATCATATTTACTCAATGTTGTCAGTTTGGTGTAATTTTTAAGTAATATAAGCTATTCTGAGTGATTGAGGGTGCTAGAGGTGCTAGAAATAGCATATACATCATATGATCTGACTGTATAGTGGATTTGGTATGATTTGGAGTGATAAAATTTTTTACACTTGTCGCGTATTTTTTTTTATTTTGCATTTTCAGGGCCAATGAGGCACCCCTGAATTTTTTAACTATTTTTATGATTTTTTTCAGATGTTTTGCTACAAGATGACATCATGATCAATTTTTTTCCTTTTTTGGTAATGTTGATGGGCCTGGACCTGCAATAGGCTCTATACCATCCCTAAATTTTTTTGCATTTTTAGTAATTTTTTGGGCTATTTTTAGTACCTATATTGACCCTACATCATTTTTGATCATATGAGGTCATTTGCTTACATACCCTGATCTGACCTAATCTGGCTTTTTTAGGATTTTTTAGATTTTTAATGAATTTTCGAGTTTTTTTTTGAAAATGTACTGCTTATTTAATATCTGGATAATTATTAATTACCCAAAACAGTAAATATAGGCCCCATGTGACAGGTGGTGACAGGCATGACCACCCCCCGGAGCCATTTCCGGAGCCCCCTCCGAGTTATCACAGGTTTTTTCAAACGTTCCTCAATAACTCATCGGACCTTTTTACAAAAGCTTCACAGTATCAGCTGTCCACTTCGGCCTGTGTCCATCGATGTTACGGAATGAATAACTTATCAGTAAAGAACCTCTTCTTAACAGTGACAGTAACACTTACATCAGTAGGTCTCGCGGAGCAAGACATGTCGGCAACGAGGGCAATTATCATAGCCAGAAAGATGATACTGCCAATGGATGAGCCACGGCGGTTGGGAGGATAGAACAACATGATAAAAGAAGTCTTGGTGTTGGACGTCAAAAATGTAAGAAATCTGCAAACGTACCGTAGTACATGTATGAGTCAAGTTAAGACAGTGGTAAACAGAGGAACCGACGTACTTATGGGCTTTGACCAGCAAACTTCTGAAGATGACAATGACCAGCAGGCTTTTAGTAAAGTAAGAGTAGTCTGGTCAAAAGGTATGCTTCAGTAAGATGCTTCACAAGGAATAAGCCTCGAGACGGACATGCCTTTGACTAGCAAAGTAAAAATGACGATGACCAGCAGATAGAACTTGAAAGTCGTATAGGAATCTGAGAGGACAGACAGTAGGCTTCAGTTTGATCATGCTCGAGACTGCAGACAATGAGACCAGACTTGCCTTCAATGACCAGCAAAGCAGATTCGATGACCAGCAGGGTAGAAAGAGCAGATGTGTGTGTCTGGCCGAAAAACTGTGCGCACTTTAAGTAACTGTAAATACATACCCTCCGGAATGGAACAAACCGTGGCAATGTTAATCGGTTTGCAATGATTGTTGGAAAGTTCAATGAGGGCAACATCTTTCAGCACCTTTCCTACAATCTGTCCTGGTCAGCCCTGATCTTAACTTTTTCTGATCATATCTCCGACTCGCTATCGATAGTGCACATGGAGTCGGGGCTGTGAGAATATGTACATTGCAACGATAGCTGGACATTGCCGTTCGAACAAAAGACTTCTGCGACTCATTCCTTGGTGCTGTGAAAAAAAGTTAAAACCTTTCCATTGGATATGCAGGAGGGCATCCACTGAACAACAGTGTGAGAAAACCACCTTACCTTCACATAGTTGTTGCCCAGTGAAACAGCACATTGAACGCAATCCCATCAAGGTTTCAGCTCGGTTATTGGACGACGGCGGATGCACACCACACACTGCCTATACTATGATTGCATAGGATTGTTATCTGAGTGCAGGGACAGCAAACTTGAGCATCTTTGGAAATTGCAAGTACACACCCAGACCTTCAGATGTGCGGTGTTTGAGGCGGCAAAATGAAGCGCAGGACGGATTCAAATTTTATCCTCCGGTTCAATAATTTCGAACATTGTTTCAAATGTCGTAGATAACCATAGGTTAATTTTCTTTTGCACCCTCGCGTATCCTCTGCCTGTTTGAACCCTCGCACATATCTCTCCAAGACCAAATTACCATTTTGGTGCTGTGATGTCCGGCAGCACCGGAAGATTCAAACGTGCCGAAGATGCTGCAGAGTCACATGCAAAGGACGCGCGTCGTGTTTGTTGATTGATATTTGCACGAATTCAACTTCTTTTTTCATTCGAACTCCAGTGTCAATCCGACCAATTCGACCCCACGAGCAAGTCAGCACCGAGCTCGACTTCAGATTTTGCACGCTACGGTCTCAGGGGCATGCTTCAGAAGAACTGAACACCTCCCAAACTTGCCATACAAGCTCCTCAATCTACGCTCGTCAAGACCCTCTGTGCTGTTATCGCGGTGCTCTATCCTCATCAAGACCTTTAGGCTTTCGTTCTTAATCGAGGTGGTTTTCTATCTTTGCAAAAGATGCTTCGGTGTCACTCTTGTATGCCTGCGTGGCTCTTCAGCCTCAATTGCCACTTCAACATTGTCAAGGCTTTGCAACGTCGTCAAGGCTCTACAATGTCATCAAGGCTCTGCAACGTCATCAAGGCTGCAATATTATCCTCGTCTATCCAGTACTCACTCATGCAAGAACTTAGAATTTCCAATATCCTCAATGCCCTCCTCAATGCCATTTAACAACACAAGGATCTTTGGATCCACGCTTCAAGGTTCCACGTTAAAACTCTTTGAAGAGTCTACACTGCTGGTATGTAGAATTTTCAATCCCTGTATGTCCTCCGAGCTGAGTGTCGTCCACAGCATTCCAGCGGATTTCATTGACTTTAAGACTTGAGTTGTGCATACTCCGAGTCTCGTTGTGATTGAGTTGTTCCACAGTGGCCTCTCATGCAGCTTTGCCAGCAGAGTTTGATGCTCATTGGCATGCCCTGTCCCAGAAAATGTGAGCTGCCTACATTTGTTGTTGTTCGCTCTGTGGACCACTGCTGATCATGCATCTTAGCATGTTTCCCTTTGACTGCCACTGTCCACACTCAAGGATTCATGATGTTTGTATACGGGGTATCTTATTCATAGGAGTTCATAGAAGCTGTACATATCTTCGTAGTTACCAGTGAATTTTAAAATTATTCGGTATATAACCGTATATTGCTCAATAAATGTGTGATCTATCGTCCATGAGGATCGGGAAAATCGGGTCGCAGTCGGAATACACCGGAAAGATCATTTCATCCATCAAATTTAATCGGTCCACAGGACAACCTCAGCTTCAAATATCCAGTGGATTAAATTACCACTTTTGTGCGTTGGTTCAAATTCTTGAAGCAGTGTTTCAAACTCATGTGGTTATCCATTGGTTAATAGATTTGCTTGCCTGTGTAGTTGGAAACATGTGGATTCATTGAGGGATTAACGGCGAACGTACCCCATTGGCCTTAGACTGTGAGCAGCTGTGAGCGCCCTTCTGGGTTCGAAGATATCAGCCACCAATCAACCGCACAATACACTAGAGTACACTCCGTGATGGATATAGACACAGCAATCGGTATAAGCGGCGCTCAGATCATATATCTGATTTTGGGATCCCATGAGGTCCTATGGTGAGCATGCACTGCAAGAGGATACGTATTACGCGGCGGGTAGACAAGGAAACTGAGGGAAAATAGCAGGCGCGGCGCTGATGAGTCTTATCAGTGGGAGGCAGCAAAGAAAATCGGAGAATCACCTTCACATGAACCGATAAATCAGTTGTCCATCCCAGCCTCCAGCAGTCTGCGCAGAAGCTCAAGAACTTGGACCGAGACGGTCCCAAACGTTTTAGTAAGACAAGATATTCGCTACTGATAATGAGCGATATTCCAAGCACATTGATTACCATCCCGATACGAGTTTGATGCACGATGGACTGTGTATTGGTCGAGACTTGAAAGGGTCGAAGGCTGAAGCAACTCAGATTACATGCATATGCAACAGGTATCGCCTCGTATCAGCTCGTATCGCGCAAGGGTGATGTAGAATCGAAAATAGGATGTGCTTAGCTCTGAATTTGCGAGGAAAGCTGCGGTGAACGTTTGAACCCATATCGTATCGGATATTCTGAGTTTTGCGTGCAATTCGCGCAACCCAGACAATCGTCAGAACGCTGTATTTGATTCTGAACATAATCGAGAGACAAGATATCGCTGCATATGATGGTGTGCTCAATAGAAACAGCCGTATTGAAACTTCCTGTGAGAGATATTCGCGACAAGATCGAGTAGGCCTTCTTGGAGAAGCCAGAGCCGAGCATGGTTGGAGTTCACAGGCTGGCTTACAGCTTCTACGATTTGGACATAAAAGGATATAAAGGAAGTAAGAGCAGACGGGGGCGACAGCATCAACGGTAAGATATTGACGGCAGCAATGTGACTGAGCGTAATGGGAGAGGCCTTCATACTGTTTATTGGATAGACTTCAAAATAATACCCTGGGCAATTCCTGGGCGGTTGTAATGTGAGGTCGAGTCCAAACCGAGCAGCAAGGAAAAATTGTGTCCGACCTTGCTTGTATCACTATTTACGTTTTGCTCATTATTGGGATTTGAGCTCATTAGTCAGGGCGTCGAAAATAACATGAGTTTGAGGGAGAGATATTGAAAGGTGAACGTCTGGTTGACGTTCAACGTTGTGTAGTAATAGACGCCCATGTAATGGATGTTTTGGATTTAGACGCCGACCTAAAGTCCTACTAGTAGCAAAGCTCAAATTCCAATCATAGACCAGAGTGCCGATGTTAGACGATGGCTACTACAATCACGCGTGACCCTCCGACAATTTCGAGGCATCCAAGCCAATTTGATAGAGATAGTAAGTACAGCTACGAAGTTGTATCGATCTTCTTCACTTGTGATAGTGGGCCATTGCAAGGCATGGCATAAACGAGTCCGAATTGAAGACAGGTAACTGGCATGTACATGTGCATGAATTTGGAGCTTCTCACAAAAAATCAGAGCCTTACCAAGCCCTCCTTGCAAAATCTGCCTGTGAACTCAGTGTGCTCCAGCAATGCAATCCTTCAAAGTTTCATCAAATCTCCCTGTGTGCTGAGTGATATCTACCACGTTGTCGAGGTTCCATTTCGCCTCGCCAAACGGTTCTTGGGTGACGCCCTGGAAGTAGTCATATTGTGTTAGGTAGGGAGTTTTCCAGGAGACAGCGCGGAGAAGGAGAACAGCATTGAAGTAGATATATTCTAGTCGTTCAGGTTGTGAGGCTACTCTGGTAATGTAACACTGGAGATTGGGACCCTGTGGTCTTCATCAATTGAACATTATGAAATGAGATGCTTACAGTCTACATTGTGGAAAGCGGAGCCTCCACTGATTCATATGATACAAACTCTGTTCAACGCGTTGTCAAACGTCTTCCAGCACCTGATCAATAATGGCGACTGAGACTGCAGGTTGATAACATTGAAGGTCATACATGAGCATCACCATCAAGCTGATATTTCCAAATTTGAGTTTCCAGGGCTTGGTGAAGATTTTGAAAAGTATAGTATGTGTATCAGCATCCTCACAGTCAAGTTTGCATAAGAGTTTGAGAACTTTATTGATGGGTTTCCTGGTGGGAACACCAAATATTAGATGTCGAACAAACAATTCCATGTTCGTCACTGCTTCTCTTGACAACGAGATGTTGTGTCACATTAGTGAGAGAAAACAATGGGGAGGATGACCTGGGTCACTTACTAAGTATCCTCGTCAAGTTTTTTTCCCTTGTCGTCTTTCTTCGTGCCCTTGCTGTCCTCATCCTCATCCTTGCTCTGTGTCTGTGTCGAGGTTGAAACGGTGGTGGAACGAGGGTAATGCCATGACCGCAAAAGGAAAACAGAAACTTCACGATTGAATCTTGAATTGGACATACAAAAAGAAATCCCCCTACGCAATTGCTTCAATGATAACTCCACCTCTAATAACCCCTCGCATTTGAAACGTTGCAAATGTTTATCATGTTCGCACCTCCCCTTCTCTCAATGGCATTCACACCACTGTCACCAACCCTTTCCTCTCATCTCAGCCTTATACCCCTTTGTCCTCACTTGGTATGTAGTATGTCACAACATACTTAATATGCGCAAGTCCCTTCTGGAGGATACAGGTAGAGGGGGAAAGAGGAGAATTTTTGACTGCTGCTGGTACGCCCCAGGGAGTGGTGATAGTTCCCGATATTCAAGAAGTGAAATTGAGCGTAGAACGTGTGACACTCAAAGTCTCGACGGCACTTTGCTTCTCCATTACGCCAATGTAACACTAGACATCATTCAAGATGTACATCAAATTGTCGGAAAGAGCTAGAAACTGCTATCCAACTCAGACCGATCCGAATGACCTATCCAAGTCATCAAAGGAATCACTCGCGTCTGGACACTGCGGAGGTCGTATTCCGGCGTTCACATCCCCAATTTGCTGCTTGTTGGCTCTCGCAGGACACGCGAGCAAGAGCGAGCGAAGGGAAGTTGGTACGTTTGTCATGGTCGCATGAACTCTGGTGGTGGATGGACCTGGGGAGGGTAATGAAGGGATGGAGACGAGGGAGTGCACAGAACTGTCCGAACGTATCAGGTTTCAATTATCGACTTGGGGGAAGGAGTGCCACCCTGTCAGTAATCACATGAAAACTTCGCCGTCGAGCTATTTCTCTTGCTTCGAATGCTGGTATGCTCTGTGCGAGCACATGAGAAGGTAGTGAGATCACTGTTCTCCCTTCTTCGTCGCCTATCTCTGATCCAATGCCGGATGAGCCAAACCAAGTAGTCCTCACCCTTATCAATCTCTTTCACACACACACCCTGGTGCGCACAGGAGGATCCATCGCTGAGAGAAACCAGGGATGGAAATGATACTGATGGTAATATCAGTATCCAGTTAGGCACCTCAGAAAGCAAAACTTCATTACCTGCCTTTGAATCTTTCTAACCAGAGAAGGGAACTCAAACAACGCATTCCAAGCGGGGCACAATAGGACGGTCAATGACAATCGCCAACAGTATGTGCTTTGTTGTTGCCAAACCTGTCAAGGAATCTGACTTGCATGATGTGAATATCGAGGCCGACCAATACCACCAAATGCACTATGTTGAAGGCCGAGACCGGGATGAAAACGTGTGCTGGGGTAAAGCAGATGACGGAGGAGTGTGCTGAGTACGAATTGATTGATGATCGACGATTCTTCGATGGGTGCACTGGCATCGCTCGGTGATATGCGATTGCAAGTTTTTCAACAGAAAAGGCGGTGGAACACAATGAGGTAGTGATTGGTTCATAGAAAGTCTGACATGGATGTGAGGATGATTATTTGGAAGACCGAAGACAATCATCAATTGTCGGTCATTGAATGAATAACATGCTGCGCCTGGGCTCAAGTGCAATGCGTGCAAATTTTTGGAAAGGTGAGGGTGTTGAGGCACGTAGACAAGCAACATTATAGACTTGTGGCCACGAGTAGGTTTGGATGATGGCGGTATGAGGATGACTGACACAGTAAGCTTTGCTTACAAGAGCCTGCCTAGGGAGGACTAGCACTGCACTAGATAGCATGCTGACATTGGATAGGCAGAAAGGCAGGACCTTGGATCGGCATAGGTAGACGTTGAGGAAGAAGAGAAGTTCAGAAGCGAATCCAGATGCTGAGAATCTGTGACAAGGTGACAAGATAGCGCCCAAGAAGCTCAGAAGAAGTGTCACAATGGAGGACAATGAAATCGTTAACTTTGTGACATTTGCCTATATATAGAAATCAAAATTTCCTTTTATGATACATAAAGCCATCCATAGAGACGATTCCTCTTTTCATTCGGACTCGTAATGATGATTGTCATACTGCTGATCCATAGACCACCGTCGAGCGCGATAGCGAGAGCCTCTTCATCTCACCTATCCTATCATTACCCTTGTTTGCTAGCGTAAAGCAGTTTGTATAATGCACAGTAAAAGACGGAAAATTACTTCGTTACAATGCGAGCGATGTGACTTTGCCTTTCCCACATCTTCCCAAGAATCCCAACCATGCGACCTCTATGTCCATTCAGATCGCGGTTCGATGTGCATCGTCCGTCCCGAATCGCTTTGTTTTCAAAACAGGATTTGTCAAAACATACACTCGGTTATTGTTGAGTGGATGTCTATAAAATGCGGATGAAGTCTCTGCAAATCCATCCGAAATTGGCCCCTACCACCAAGAACAGATGCGTTTACAGGAAGAATCATTGAAGCTCCCGGTTTCTCAGCTCGATGTGAGCTTATACCACCTAGACGATGAATCAAAGGCTTTCTTCAAACGAGAGACAGGGATTCAGGATGATGAAGAAGTGAAGGCTCACATTGTTGCCGTGCAAAACAAGGCCTATTCGGTATCGTCGATCAGGCATATGCGGCCCAATCTGAGTGCTAACCAGGTCCCCCTTAGGTTTTCCAGTACCCATGCTTCCGAACATTCGACTTTGTCAAGTGATTGATATTCTAGAATGCACAAGACTCGATACTGACGCTGGGATTCGGAATCCCATTGATAGGTCAACCATGGGAGAACATCCAATGTACGCGCACCTTCTAGAGCTCGGAAAGCAGAGAAACAACGCTATATTCTTGGACCTTGCCTGTTGTTGTTCGTGTGACTTATCTGCATCTATGTACCCGTGGCTGATAGTGATTCTTTCGACAAGTCGGACAGGATGCAAGGAAAGCAGTCCGCGATGGCTACCCGGTGCAGAATATTTTGGCTTCTGATCTTCGTGCTGGTAGGTTTTCCATAACATTGGGTCCTTGCATATGATTCATATCTGTGTAGAGTTCTGGTCATTGGGACATGAGCTGTTTCGATCAGACGACAATTCTTTCCCCGCAGCGTTCATCCAAGGGGACATATTTGACAAGTCTTTCTTGGATCCGACTGCTCTTCCCCCGAAGGAAACACACGCCGAAACGAATATACCCCCTTTGAAGTCTCTCACATCGTTGAATCCCTTGCGAGGTTACCTCTCCGCCTGCTACTGCGGAAACCTCTTCCATCTGTTCGACGAAGACGCCCAGAGGCAGCTTGCAAAAGCTCTTGCAGGTCTTCTTTCTCCGGAGCCTGGTTCCATGATATTCGGGGCTCATCTGGCGTTGGCTAAGAAGGGGATGATGAAAACGACCGGTATTGATGGATTCATGTTTTGTCATTCACCGGATAGTTGGAAGGAGTTATGGCAGAGTATCTTTGGAAAGGACGCGGTGGAAGTGACAGCGGAGCTTAGAGTGTACCCATTGAAGATAGCTGATACAATTGGGGTGGCTGCAGGGGATGACACGCCGGTTATTTATATGGATTGGAGCGTCCTTAGGAAGTAGCTTCGACCTCGGGTCCAGATTTTGAGTTCCAGCATGGGGGATTCGGTTGCTGAGAGTAGCTTATGTTTGGTTTAGAGTACAATCTCCTTACAACGTTCGTGTAAGAATCGCGTTATGAAAAGGTAGCATTGATGAGAACATAAATAGTCGAACACATTAGCACAACGCTATCTCGATTTTCGATCCTCGAAAAAGTTCTGCGCACGAGACAGTCAGACCTGAACAAAAGAAACCAAGATAGTTGTAGCCACACCTTCAAATACCTCAACTGCCAGAAACACGTAACAACGAGCACCACAATCTGCACGACACTGTACCACACCGCGCGAGAATTCGTCGCCTCACTCAAGTCTCTATAATCTGCCTCACGTTCCCGCTGATACTGTTGTTCCCGGCGGATGTCCTCCAGTTTTTGGTTGAGGTCTCGTACTTTGGATGCTATTTCTGAGACGTGCGTCCTATCGTGTTCGGTATCGGGTCGAGTTGTGCCGACGACGATATCGAGGTAGAGGCGGATATGAGTAGAGGAGAACCATGACGTGTAATTCGTGGAAAGGCAAATAGAGTGATCGCCTGCGTCGTGCGATGTGAAAGTGAACTTTCCCTCGGATGGGCCTTTGCTTTTGACGACTGTGTGGCTGGTTTCGACTTCCTGTTTTGAAAGTAAGTTGGCAAGATTGAGACACTAGCAAACTTTCAGGTCATACCTCTACTTCAACATGGATGCCCAGATTCTCATCTAAAACGTATTTCTGCTGTTGTTCTGACCACTCCAAAGCCTTGTAATGTCCTTCATAGTGTATCGGTGAGAGGGCTCAAAGAAATTTTGTCATCTTTTACCTTCTACTACAGTGTCTGTTGGCAATTCCTCGATAAAGCATCTCTTCTCATTTGCGTCCAGATAGAAATGAAGGGCGTTCGCAGCCAGCGCAGAACAGAGAAGAAGAAGGAATGAAGAGGAGAGTCGACAGAAAATCATTATGAGACGCAGGAGGACGGCCACTGGCGAATTCGAGTCGAACCAGAAAGGATTCTGCACAAGACAGTGACAGCAGAAAACAAAAACAGTATGGCCGATACACGTGTACGTAAGCAACAATCGCAAAGCTTCGCAAAGTACTTCAAGTTTCAACACAGGTTCCACATAGTCATTAGATACAAGGTATACACCGTGGCACGGTGTTGTGCTCGCGAAGCTTAATCCCAGTTCAAGTATTTTGGAGCTTGATCCCAGTTCAATACGATGGAGCTGTCGCAGGGTGCTAAAGAAACCCATGTGAAGTAAGCAGACCTGAGTATGTAAATTAAAGCACAGCAGGAAGGAAATTACGAGTCCGGAATGAAATGAAGGAATCGTCCTTAGCCCGTTTACCCGTGGGACAATTTCCTTTTTGATTCAAAAACTGCCTAATTTGGACTTTAAAAATCACGTTATTTTTGCCTCCATTTGGGCAACAGTCACGTTTTATTTCGCTCGTTTTGGTAAGTGGTCACGCTTTTAAATTCTCTCACGTGATGAAGTTGGGTTTGCTAGGGTTTCAACGTCAACTTTAATTGCTTCCAAGTTTCCACCACCGAAAGCTTGCATTACTCAACAAATTCCGCTGCGGCCATTTTGCAAGTGTCAGTGCAACTCGGTCGTGGGTTCATATAGTGACTCATTGTCACTCATTCAGTACAGGATTGTAATGCTGGAATGTAGCATCACGAACCAATGTTCATTGGGAAACCAAGGTTGTTCAATGGATTTTTGGAGGAGAAGTTGGAGGGATTCAGCGTCCTTGAGCAGAGTCAGACTCAGTCAGAAGCACAACTTCTCAAATCCAAGCTACTACTATTTCTACTTCCCATCCAACATGCCCAACATCTTTATGCATACTGCTCTCCTTCATGACTGACATCGACACCCTCCATCTCTTCAACCCAAAGTACTACACTAACAACATTCACCCAGAAGGCACAGGAGACCTCATGTTATCCCCCATATTGCCAATTGTTCATTGAAGACAGATCTTGAGTCATTTGTGCTGGTTGTAGTCTGGAGTTGTATCTGCCAGTACTCGAAACAGGATTAGGAGGAGGAGGAGCACTACCAGTAGCATCTCTGTCTCTTCCTTCTTCCCCCTTTTCTCCTCCCTTATCAACCTCCTCGCAAACCCCTTCACATACCCCACACTCTTCCCCTCACATCACCCTCACTCCTGGTCATGATCTCCTCCGTCCTTACTCCATATCTCTGATTGTCATCGACCACATGTTGACTTCTAATGGCTTCAGTTCCATGAGAGAGGGCACTACAATTGAGCGACGAGAAGGTGGTGAAGTTAACTGTGTAAGTGATATGCTGCATTTACTCATCGCCATTGCTAACATACACCCGTTCTTGTACTCAATCAAGTCTGTTCCACCAAGGTAAGTGCCCATTCCCTAACTTCTTGAATCTCTATGATCTAACATGCATGTGTCAGATCCAGTTGCTGCCATTGGGAGGCTGGGTGGTCCGGGCCCAATTCATATTGCAGCGATAGGTCGACGTATCGATATCTTACAGTATTGTTAGCACCTCAGTGAACTGCAATACACTCATTTGCACCTAATTAAAGCTCAATGTACTAATATATGTATCAAAATAGAGTAAGATTTGTGAGTAGAAAAGTGGGCAGATTGGAGCTAACAGAAATGAAAGACGCCTAGGAACAACTACATGAAGCCTAAGAAGTGCATGTAAGAAGTATTGTATATGACACTTTTTTTGCTACCCACCAACACTGGAATCGTGCCTAAGAAATATGCAATAGAGACAAAATAGGTGAATCTGGGTTCTGTTTATAATCAGATGTAACTGGTTCTCCTCTTGGTTTAATGGCTTTTTATGATATGACTGCACTTCAAAGGCTTTGGGGCACTCTCTCAAGGATTGTTACAAAATTACTTGGTCATTCTACTTACTGGTTGGATTTGCTGTTTACATTTACATTCTTGTACGCACTTGTTATATTCTATTGAAGCAAATAACATGAAATCCGGACTCGTATATGCCACGCGCGCTGCGCGATGGCCCACTTCCGCACGTGTCTGTGGTGCCGTGGTCTATTGCAACAATTGCAACGTTTCTCGTTCTGACGGACGCAGCAAGAAATCAGTCTGACAGCACCAGTAAGACCAAAAACGAGAGGAAATATGGATATTTTCTTGAGTTTTTGGAAACAGAGGCATTGTCTGCATTGAGACAGACAAGATCGGCAGACATAATATCATATCTTAAGCAGATGCCTCGAATTCGTATGTACATGTTTGGTCCTGGCCTTTTTCGGTTGTTTTTTTGTTCTTTCGAGCACCCGTTTTTAACCGTTCACCGCCTGCCGACTTTATCCGGTTTTGATTTGTAATTTGCCTGGAATCCAACCGCCTTCTTCTCATCGTCCATCCTCGTCCTCGTCCGACTGCCTCTCGCTCACTCGCTCGCGACTTCATCTTCATTAACATTCCTTACCTCTCTTCGTCCTTTCTGTGGTCAATCGCACATCAATTGCTGCTTATCCCACTTCCACTCCTTTAACCGGCGTTTCCTTGGCACATCGTGGCGCCTGTGGTGGTCTCTGGTTTCGTTCCATTGGTGTCTGAGGTGTGTTTACTCTGTATCTCCGTTATCTCTTGCTCACAATTGGTCTGTTTTGTTTTTTTGTTCTTCTACCGATCATCCGTGCCTCTCTTTTGCGTTGTTCGCTATGAAGTCCCTGTTCGTCGTTGTTGTTCCTTCCCTCTCTCTACATCATTCCTCTTCAAATTCCTCCTCGTCTATGTTGTTCCTTTCCTTCATGACCTCGTCTGTTTCACCGAATGTCCTCCGGTTCCTCCTCCTTTTTTGTGCCTTTTGTCTTTTCCCTCTTCTTCACCTTACCCCTCCCCATATCTGTCATTTGTCTATCGGCTGCGCCTCTTGAATATGTTGTAAGCTGATGCGCACGATCACATCCGTGGTCGTTCCGGTTTCACTGTGCTCTTTTTCTACCGGCTTGCTTTGTCGGTCCTTACCCGGGAGCCTCTCGCTCGTCTGCTTTTAAAAGTACACCTTCAAAACTTCTTTCTTCGTGTCCCCTTCCTTTCCGTCATGTCTGCGTGCTCGATTTTTGGCGTTTTTACTCTCACCGACGGCGTTCGACTCGGTGGTCCCGGTCAATCCACTACCGGGTCTAACACTTACTATATGCAATACCGAACTGTTATCGAATGTGGAGATTACCGGTCCCCTGCACCTCTTTCTGCCGTCGCCGCGTCTGTGAGGATTTACAGTCCCCCTCATGAACGTAACACCCCTCCTTTGGTAGATCGTACCATGGCCATCATCGTCGGTCAGTTTGCCCTTGGTGCAGCCGGTCAGCCTGCGATGATAGACGCGTCGACTCTACTACCTATCCCGGGTAATCCTGCGCTTGATGACTACGACACCACCATCCCGATGTTCTATCCTATCATTTCTGGCGTGGGCTCTGTCTTCAGTCATTCCCCACCTGGTACTCTACCCCGTTCATTCCTCCTTTCTGTTTCAGAGTATGTCCGTGGTTCTTCGAAAACATTCACAATGCGGTTCGTATCGATTCTCTTCCTTTGCTTTCAGTATCTGATCTCTCGTTCTTAGTGGTGTCTATGAAGGAGATACCGGCCGCTCTCGGTGGACAAATACACCTCTCCCTACCCTCCGGAGTAACATGTGTTTTGTTGGTTCATGCCTTGGTTATGTCAATGGTATCCTCGATCTCAGCATCGTCTCTGTCAATTTTGGAGCTACTCTTACTGCTCCTGTCGACACCAGCACCAACACAGACAATACCTCTGTCACTTCTACTTCCCCTTCTTCCTCTCCTCCTTCGAAGCGTGCTCGGCGGACGTTTGCAGACCTTCAGACGTAAGCCTTCCTCAATAATTCATCTTACTTTACGCTCATGTGTTCGTTCCAAGTACAACCACCACTCCATCTCCAATGTTGTCTTCAGTCGGTTCCAGTACTGATCGTTCCGCGATACCGTCTTCCTCTTTTCTCGCATTGCCTATTTCGACATCGTGGGTACCCTACGTCTTCATCATAGCTCTATGTCACTAATTTGGTTCAAGACTCGGATCGCATACTGCTGTGGGCACAGGCATTGATGGTCAACGTGTTGAGGACAATACAATTCTGTGGGCTCCATCTCCATCTTTCAAGTATGTCGTTTGTCCTATTTCAAATGCCAGTCTGTAATATCAACGTTTTTGTAGTGGTAGTCCTTCCTTCTCAAACAACACCGCCAGCTCTGTCGCGTCTGGTAGTACAGTGGTACAAGATGCAGGAACTTCGATGGGGTGAGCACTTATATCGTCTGGTGTTGACACTCGTTTCTTATTTCATCTTAGCTCTGTGTCTCCAGGTCAATCAGCAGCTCTTCCATTGGCTAGTGGCAGTGGTGAACGGTATGTTTGAGCTCTTTGACCATATCTCCTTATCTAACTATTTCATCAAATCAGTTCAGAAGACCGTCCTTCCTCGCCTTCCCCGAATGATTTGATCATGGCACCTCTGAAACGAGGCACCCGCGCTGTCCCTTCATCTTCCGACACTGGACCATCTTTGACGCGCCCCGTTTCTGCTCGTCGCAAATAGACGACGTTGTGTATCTTCTTTACCATTCGTACGGTTATGATTTGTGCTCTGTCTGAAATTTCTCTTTCTCTACGCGTTTCAACACGTATGTTTGTGTACAGTCCTCGTTCTTCCAATTTGCATTCAACTGCAATTTGAATTCTCTTTTGTCTCCCTATTTCATCTTTTCCTCGATCGGTTTCAACACCGATGTTGTTCTTCGTATTGTCGTCTTCGTACACAGGACTCATTCAACTGAGTCATCTGGTGTCTTCCTTTGTCTATCTCTTCTTTCGATCTACGCTGTTTCATGTTCGTTAGCCTATATAGCTGTTGTGGTTGTAAACCTGTTAATAGAAAAGATGTTGTATTTCTTTGCTCGACGACCTACACCGCGGTCTCTCTCGAACTCTGGTTTTCCTGAAGATGTCAACCCCGATACTCATTTCACTGTAAGCCGTGGGGTGTTGTCTTTCTTGAACCTGTTCAGCTTCACTCCCGTTCATTCCATCAACGCCGCAATGATTCGTGATTTGTGTTATGCTATCGCGGTTCGTTTCTTTACACTCGCATTGAATATGCCAACTAAATTTTATTTAGTCTGACAATCCCATTTTGCCCGCTTTCGCAGACAATGAACCATGGGTTGATAGTGAACTCCTGTCATGCATTGGTATCTATCAACAACGTCCTCACACGTCTACCACATGCCGCTCTCTCCCTTCCTCGACATCACTTTTTGTGTCATTCGCAATCTCTGCCTCCCCTCGTCATGCTGTCAATGCCCTTGCTGTTTACCTCATGCATCATACCTCCATGCTGTTCCATGACACCAATGGCGCTGCTCGTGTTGTTGCTTTGGCTTTCCAATACAGCTTCCAAACCGGTGTCGTAGGGTTCATCGCATATTCTGGGGTGTCGGACACTTACTTCGGTCGACTTCTGGATACACCTTGGTTTGATATCTATGGCGCCATTCCAGACACATTTGTCTATATCGAACCGGCTAACCACCCTTCGTTCGGGAGTCACACTTTCAAGGCAGATCTCCTACAAATGTCTACGTGAGCGTCGTTATTTCTGTCGTTCATGTTATCTACCCTCTGATTTCCTCGATATCTCTGACTATACAGACACCTAGCTACGTTGTAAACCAATGTCTCAGTTCTGATTTGTTGCAATGTATTGTTAATTGTACCTTTATCTTTCGTTCGTCTTTGTCTCTGAGTCACAACCCACCTCCTCCTCTTTGAAAGTATGCCATCCACCTGGGAATTTGGTCCTATTTCCGCACCTCGATTCACTTGGGGTGCTGTGCGCGCAGGGAAAAGCCATCAATGCTCTTTCTGTGGTGTAACACTTCTTACCGGTGAAATGTCGGGCTTTTGTTGTGGTCCTAAGGGAAAATTTGCAGACGCTGTACCTCCGTTGCCACCTCTCCCTCCTGAATTCAACATCTTCCTCAACGATCGCACTTTTTCATCTCGGTCTCGAATTTTAAACATGATCTTCTCTTTCGCCTCACTCCAAACCACTCACGAATTCCCTTCATTCCAAGGCAACACCCCGGCCTTTGTGGCGATCAAGGGACGTGTATACCATCAAGTGCGGCCAGCGCATCCAAATTCTGCAGTTCGTTGGCTACTTCATGATGGTTTCCTACCAGATCATTTCCCACATTCTCAATGGGCTTCAACTCTTCCTCCCGAGTGGCTTACCAACGTTCACTCTGCGTTACAACGTGTTAATCCTATGTTCGCTTCACTGAAGTATATGGGTAATCTACCTCCGTCTGTCTGTCAAACTGTATCTCTCTCCCTTCTCGATACTGGCGCTTCACCAGAAATTGCAGCGGTCATGAATTACGAGAGCACCAGCAGCCAGCAGGTCCACACCAGAAATCTTATCGTTCTTCGCAAAAATGACCATGAACCTATCTCCATTGCAACTACAAGTAAGCTATGGGAACCGCTTGCTTACCCTCTTCTGTACCCACATGCTACATTGGGATGGGGCGTTAGACATTCTCCACTGTCATCTGATAATGCTTTGTTGGGTAACGACAACATTGACAACGAAGTCGTGACAACCCAAATGTGGCACTATCGCCGTCTTCTCCTGCAGGAGCCCAGATTCAGAATGATGGGCCGCGTTGCAAACGAGTGGCTCGTTGATATGTTCAGTCGAGATCTTGAATGTCGGCTCAACTACATCCGCCAAAATCAGACCCGAATCCGTGAATCAGATGCGGAGCTCATGGGCGAAAGTTCTGTTCCAGGTCGGGAGAATGTTTATCTTCCTGCCTCTTTCCTAGGTTCACAGAAATGGGCGCAAAGTCAGATCGCCGACTCTTTAGCCGTGGCAGCCACGTTTGGCCCTCCGACATTTTTCATCACCGCCACTTCCAATCCTGATTGGCCCGAGATTAAGTCTCAGCTACGACCTGGCCAAAACTACACAGATGTGCCAGAAGTGGTATGCCGTGTGTTCAAACGCAAACTGTCCTGGCTTCTTCATGCTCTTCGCTCGTTGTTTCCCAACAGTGGTGGCGTGATCTACATGATTCATTCTGTCGAATTCCAAAAACGCGGTCTCCCTCATGTCCACATCTTGATTAAATATGCTTCAGATTGCATCACACCAGACGATATCAATTCGATTGTATCTGCTGAACTACCTCACCTCCCGCAAGAACGTGCACTGGTGGAAAAGTTCATGAAGCATTCCCACTCCGATACATACTGTATGAGAACTGATAAGACAGGGAAAAGATACTGTCGGTTTTCATACCCTTTCCCTGTGTCTTCGTCCACCTGTATTCGTCCGGACGGTCGTGTACTATATCGACGGAGGAGCAGTGAGGATAGCAACATCGTCCCTCATTGTTTACCTCTCTTACGGCTCTGGCAAGGCCATTTGAATTGGGAGGTGGCAAACTCGTCCCATATTTTCCAGTATTTGTTCAAATATATTCACAAAGGTTCGCATTCTGTCTTCACTTATCCACACTCTATTCACATTCAGTATCTAGGTCCTGACTACACCAAATATCGCCTACATACATCTACGAATGAAGGTGAAGTTATCGATGAGATTGATGATTACTGGAAAGGACGATATCTGGTCGCTACTGAAGCGGCTTGGAGGATACTAGGGTTTCATGTCTCCAAAAAAGATCCCGCTTGCACAGAACTTCCTATCCATCTTCCTGACTCTATCCATTTCCATCAGTATCACCGCAAATCTGGTGATTCCAGCACTCTATCTCTCCTCAACCGCTACTTCTACCGACCGTTGGGGGACTATGTCTCGCACGATGGACAATGTCTGCCTTTCGCTCAACTTACGTTCTCCGAATATTTCCGATTGTTCCGCCTGGAGAAGTTCAACCTCAACAACGTTGTCAAGCGTGGTCACTATTTCGAGCAAACCAATCACAATGGCTCTCCACCTAAGATGGTCATCCTTCGCTCCTCACAACATGTCACCCGTCTAACGTCAATTCCTCCTTCGAAGGGTGAACTTTTCTATTTGCGTGCTCTCCTTCAACACCGTCCTTGCTCTTCATTTGAAGATGCTCGGACGATTGACGGTGTAATATATGGTACTTTCCAAGAAGCTGCATCAGCGTTGGGATTATTCGCAGATGAGAACGAATCTCAATTTGCACTATCCGAAGCTATTTCATCCTTGCGAACTCCTCGACAACTACGAACACTCTTCATACATTTGCTCGTTAATGACTGTATCCAGTCTCCAATCACGTTATGGCGTCAGTTTCTCCCGGATTTCACATACGACTTCTTCCTCGAGTTCAACCATGCCATTGATATCGCAGAAGACTTGGCTTTGCAGGAACTCGGCCGTTCTCTAGAAGAGTACGGGAAAACGTTGACTGATTTCGGACTACCTTCTCCACACTCCTTTAGTAAAGAAGTAGAGCACGAGCTCCTTAAGTGGTCTCCAATGTCGTCTGCTCTACTGGCGACTGCGCGTCTGTCTATTTCTCAGTTCTTGCCTGAACAACGCGAGATTTTTGATAACATCATTATGGCGATTCAAAGAAACACACCTTTGCTGTGCTTCATCGATGGCAAAGCAGGACGAGGGAAGACCACCCTTATCCGTGCGTTATGCGACTATCTGCGCGCACACCATCGCATTGTTCTTGCCACTGCAACTTCTGCGTTTGCTGCCCAACAGTACCCAGGTGGTCGAACTACTCATTCTACATTCAAGGTGACGACTTATAATCAGTGGCGCTTCTGGTTTTGTACTAACTTTGACTCATTGTTTTCCAGGTTCCCGTTAACGAAAACAATGAATTGATTGTGTCGCCCATTCAACCTGATCATCCTAGAGCAGACCTCATTAAGTCTAGCGCATGCATCATCTGGGACGAAGCACCCATGGCCAATCAAGCAGTTCTAGCATGTGTGGATGATACTTGCCGACGAATCACACAGAGCGATGAACCATTCGGTGGTAAGATCGTGATATTACTTGGAGATTTCCGACAGACGTGCCCTGTTATCAAAGGCGGCAGTAGAGTAAGAGTCGTCCATGCGAGCATACGCAGTTCTCCTCTTTGGCCACATTTCTCCATAGCACGTCTTACACAACCTATTCGAAATGCGGAGGATCCCGTTTTTGCAGAATTTGTCGACAGCATTGGCGATGGTGCGGGACCACACGTTGCCCTTCCTTTCTTGCAAAAAGTATCCACGGAAGATGACTTATGCCAGTTTGTATACCCACGCGATGTCCTGCAAGACCCTGTGCAATGCCTGAACCGCGCTATACTCGCTCCAACAAATGAGCAGGTCGATAGATATAATGATACCATCATTGCTCAAGTAAAAGGTGAACAGCGTACCTACCTAGGAGCAGACTCTTTGAAGGAGGTAGACGATGTTGGTATCATGCCTCCAGATGGTGTTCTCGACTGGGCGAGTAGAACACGACATCCAGGATTCCCACCTCATTCTTTGACTGTGAAAGTCGGTGGAGTATACCGCTTACTTCGAAATCTATCCATTGATCGAGGTCTAGTAAAAAATGCAAGAATCGTCGTCGTCGATGTTGGTCAACGACTGATCACCACTCGAATATTGAAGAATGTTGGGGGCGTTGTCGATGCTGATGGCGATGATATCCTCATTCCTCGAATATCTTTTTCGTTATCACTCCCTTCCGGTCATACTCTCCTCCGGCGACAGTTTCCTTTGGCACCAGCATACGCAACGACCTTCAACAGCTGTCAGGGTCTAACATTGGATGTCATTGGGATCGACCTCACTAAGCCAGTGTTCTCCCATGGACAGCTGTACACAGCTCTCTCTCGTGTCCGCCACCGTTCGCATGCGCGCGTTCGAATGCCTGCTGGTGCGGAGGAGGTTCTCAATGTTACATATCATGAAATCTTACTATAATATTTTCGCATGTGCATTTGTAGATTAACATTAACGTGTTGTGTTCGACGTCTGTATTGTCCTCTTTAATGATAATGTGAACAAACTGCACGTAGTGCTCACCTGCTGGTAACCTGAACCAAGCCGTCATAGCCTGCGGTCGTGTTCAATTTCGATTCCGGACAGTTGACATTGGCCAGACACCCTGGATAGAGCGCGCAAAAGCCTGAAAACTGCTAGCACTTTCACTACGACGTCGACTGTTTGAGCTGTTCTTTTAACGGGCGGGGAATTTTTGGTGCAGATGTCGTATTTCCGAGTCTCCCAACGTTCTTATTTCTACACTTTCAACTGTACAGTGTATTATGTAACCGCTTCACACGAGTCTGCGTGGCGCCGCCGAAGCGAAGCGCAGGCACTAACTTGTTGTATATTGATTGAACAGGCGATAAAGATTGGAGTGGATAGAAGTCCAGACACATACATAGAGCAGGTCTTTCTAGCAGGTAGACGGATGGTTATCATTGAAGATTGATTAAAACAAGGAAGATGAATGATCAGGGGATGTGGAAGTGACATGGAGATTTGGAGGCCAAAGGAATCAGGCGATATACTGTCCCATTTCGATCAGTTCGGCAGGGGGTGTGACCTGTGACAGACCTGCCGAAATTTTATTTTCAGCAGGGCTGTTGTTCATCTGTGACCTTACGGAAAATTTTCGGCAGGTCAAGGCCATTTTCGGCCTACGGGCGACATTTTTGTCCAGCATGGGAATTTTTTTTCGGCAGGAGCTGTAGGGACCTGTGACATCTGTGACATTTCAGCAAAATTTTGACTCCTGTGACCCGTGACTGCCGAAGTGATTGAAATGGGACAGTATGCGCAAATTTTGACGATACTCAAAAGCAAAATAGAGAGAAGGAGGATTTTCAAGGTCACCAGCAATTGCTAATCCTGTTTGGTGAATGAGCAGGAGGAATAATGTAGAAACGAGAGGGGAAAACTCACCTGTTTGAACACTATGGCAGTCTGCTAACATCTGCCAAACTTCAAAGTACATAGAACTCAAAAATTCACGTATTCACACCGTTGAAAACCAAGCATAACAGTATTCATAGATACGACGAAGACATATGAAGAGCTTTGAGACGAAAAGAGAAGAATTAGAAGAGAAAGAACGCATTTGATTTACGTGAATTCACAAAATCTATTTTCCTTTGCCGTGCAAAATACAAACAAGTACAAACACAGACCACACTCTACGGTCCTCACATGAAACCACTTGCTTCGCTTCGCTCGCAATAATACAGAGATAGGAAAATACATGATTTGCTCTAGATATCGTACACAGATACATTCATCTGCTGTCCTCAGAAACGCTTACCCTCAAGACCAATCCATCCTCTGTATAACCTCATGAATCTTCGGTCTTTCGCTCGCATTTGTCTTCCAACAATCTTCCAATAACTTCCAAAGCTGGTCATCAAGGCCCCTCTGCTGAACCCTTGGCTCACAAGGCCGCTCAGGAAGTTCACCCTTTTCGCGCCGAATTACCACTTCCGTTGTGTGTTTGATCTTGTGGTACGGTTGTTGGTGGGTCAATAGCTGGCACACGTTTTGTTCTTCAGATTGTGTAAAAATGTGAAGGGAGTGATGGAGACTTACTTCGAGGATGGTCATGCCCAACGCGTACACATCCGACCGAGTAGATAAGACGCCTTGTCCTTTGCATACCTCAGGTGCGAACCAGCGATATGAGTCGGATACTCCTCGACTTTGAGTAAACGGTATTCCGGTAATGTCCTCAACGATCTGAACAGTAAAGTGATGAGCGATATAGGAAAACCAGTTGGAAAGATGTGTCGTCACTCGAGATAAACCGAAATCAGCTAAGAGAGGTTCGAATTTGGGACTGATCATGATATTACTCTGCAATAGCTTGACTTGAGCGAGATAAAGCAAGAGTATGAACAAGGATAACTTACAGCTTTGATATCGCCATGAATTATGTTCATATCGTGTAGTACTTGAACACCAACAGCAATGTGCTTGAACTAAACGGAGTCAACAAGGTACCTCCTACACTGTTAGGTAAAGTATTCACCATTCTTCGATAATCGATAAACCCGGCATCATATTTCTTCACAAAATGCAAAGCCGTCCCATTTGACTGCCATGGACTGACCATATAGCTACACGATAGGAGTCAAGAGCAGGCAAAAAGAACCAGACATGAAGAAGCTTACGGAAATGGCCCATCTGTCTGACAAAACCCATAGAATGGAAGAATGTGTCTCCCTCTGTCCTTTATCCACAGATCGTTCCAAACCTTGACTTCCCTCATGAATCGTCGTTTACTGGCCTCGTTCGAATTGACAGCTCTAACGACTTTGATGGCTACGTCCTCGCGGTTGAGATAGCGGCCTTTGTATATGTCCATCGCAGCGGTTCCGCTGACTGGAAAATTTCCTTCACGAACGACTTCTCCGGATTGCAAGTTCATGTTGGGTAACAGATTATCGGATATTTGCTGTAATTCGTAAAGGTTGGAAGCGAGGCCGTTGTGTGTCCTGTCGGCTATGTTCTTATTTTCCTGGAGAGCCTAGAGGGATTGATCAGTAAGTACAACAGCAACTTGAACGAACGTCATGGTTCACGTACTGATTGGAGCAAAGCCATCATTTCTCTCAACATGCTGTTGTTGTCAACGGTTGTGGTTTGGATAAAATTCTGTGATTCTTTGACATCGGAAAGGAGGGCGACGACTTCCTGGTGGTCCAAGGTGGAATTGGCTGCAAACTCTTCTTGCCAGTGATGTATCTCAGTATGAGAAATAACCTGATTATTCCGGATCAGCCATCGCCAACCCATGAGACGTTTCTTCAAAAGGGATGATCACCTGAAAGTGCGTCAAACAATCTGTTATACCTTCGTGGCACTTTTTGATATCCTCCTTGATCTGATTCTGTTGTAGAAATGAATTGATCCGTCCTAGATTGACCCATACTTCCATCTTGTCTTTGACTTTAGCAAGAGTGCTACGGAGTCCTGATGAGTATCGGTTCTACACAGGGTAGTTTGGAGTATTGGCATACTCTTGAATCATTTCGAAAGCATCGTTCATCATGGCATTCTCCACGGCACTGCTTTCTTTCGCAGCTTGTAGGAGGGTATGACATCGATCTCTCAGTTGACGCGCTTCACGTCTATGAAAACCAAACGGATGGAACCTGAGATTAGGCTGGGGTTGTAGGACATCACTCGCACTCACTTGTTGGCGATAACATTCTCCGTGAGCTCCATAATAGCGCAGAGCATGCCGGCTGCTGCATAAAGTCCTGGTACAGGTGCGAAAGCAGCGACAACTTCAGCGGCGGATTTGCCTAGGGAAAGGATGACTTCGGTTCTGTAGTATGGAGACATTGCTTGAGGGCAGAGACGTGGAAGAAAGGAGAGCAGAGTAGGGCGCTTTCTGAGGAGCTGACATTTTTATAAGCTATAGCTTCATTAAATGTGATAGCCTTTGGCATCGTGTAGAAGTAGAAAGCTGTTGAGCACACGCGATGCTTGGCGATGCACTCATGCAGTGAATTAAGATTGGGCGCTTGATAGGCGCTTATTCGTAGCTCGTGACAATATGTGACAGTGTTACAGAAGAGTAACGGAGCTACGTGACAATCGTACCCTATTCATTTGTTCTCTACTTACGACGTCTGGAAACGCTGAGCGCCCTGGCTGGATTGATATTGAACGATGAACAATACGGGGACTCCCCCTCCACGACTTCTCCCAAACCCAATGAGTCCAACTGGTCCACCTCTTCATATCGCTGTCGACGATTCCTTTCGTTCGCAGAGGCCCTCTCCTACAAGTCCTTACTCTGCACCTCCATCTAGCTCCGCTAAACTCCCAGAAAGGAGCTCAAATCAAATAACAAGAGCTTCGACAACTGGTTCAGCTGACCAGGATCCAAATGTTCCAACTGGCTCTTACGGTATGCCTTTGGTTCGCAGTGAAGATCTGAACCACGGAATGCCTTCTCCTCGACCACAACCTGCTTATTACTCTAATTCCGGCTCCAACTCAAGATCTTCTACTCCTGCGTTCAACAGTAGTCCAAATCCATCCTCCGAATCCAGTAAACGACGCAGTACTGCTTCCCTCAGCTCTACATCCTCCGCTTCGTCCTTGAGTGGAAAACCACCACCGACGACAACCTCAACTCAGAATAGCTTAGCTTCTGCGTAAGCTGTCGCTCTTCGTTACTCAGCGTGCATCTCATCATCTGTTTCAGCTCTTGTTCATCATGTGGGAAGGCCATGCAGGGCCCGTTTGTCCGGGCTTTGGGGACAGTATTCCATCTCAATTGTTTCAAATGTCTAGTTAGTCCTTTTATTTTTGGAACCCGTATATCCCTCACTGAACTTTGCTTTTGCAACTTTAGGATTGCGGAGATGTCGTCGCATCCAAGTTCTTTCCCATTGACGGTCCTGATGGTAAACAACAGCCTCTTTGCGAGCGCGACTACTTCAGACGGTTGAATCTCATTTGTGCAAAGTGTGGGATGGCTTTGAGAGGCAGTTACATCACGGCGTGCAGTGAGTTGTGTCACATTCTGAGGCTTGCTACATATCACTGACAGATTGGATTTCATTTCTTTGTTGTCTCTGTCTTCTTTGCCACAATCTCTGCAGATAAGAAATACCATGTCGAACACTTCACCTGCTCGTTATGTCCAACTCTTTTTGGTCCTCAAGATTCCTACTACGAACACGATGGCGATGTTTACTGCCATTTCCATTACTCTTCCCGATTTGCAACTAAATGTGCCGGCTGCTCTACTGCCATTCTCAAGCAATTCGTTGAAATCAACAGAAACATGCGGGACGAATGCTGGCATCCTGAATGCTATATGATAAACAAGTTTTGGAACGTGAAAGTCGTTTCCAGGCGACCGATGAGCATTGAGGGAGAACCAGAGGAACCAGAGTATATGGAAGAGGAACGGAGGGAGACACCTGCATCTCTGAAAGAAAAACAGGTTCGTATGGAACAGCAGGTTTACCGGATATGGACGTGCGTAGATTAACATCGTTTCGATTTGAAATTGGCAACTCAATACGTCCTGAACAGCGTCCTATCAGCATTCGAAGAATCAAGTGCAGCGTGCATCTCCGACATGCTTCGGCAAGTGAGCAACGGCCAATACCTTGATGCTATACGGATGGCAGAAAAATTCATCTTACACGTAGAGGTCCTATTCGCCTCGATCGATGATCTCGAATTCCAGTTCGCGAGGCTTAACATGAAGGGTAAGTGAATCTCCATTGTGAGAAAACCAGCGATCAATGAAGTACCCCATCCCTCCCAGGCATGTCTCATGTCCGAGAGGCTCGTATGCTCTGTCGCAAGACCGTCGAGCTCTTCACATTGCTCTCGCATACTCAGGAATCTGGCTCTCGCAGGATGGGCATGACTCAAGACTTGCTCGCTTTGGTTACGGGTCTTGCTCACTATCTCAAAATCCTCATTCGAATCGCTCTTACTGGCGCGCTTAAACTTGAACGCGAGGCTCCCGGGCATGTCGGCAACTCGAGTGGTGCGATTTTACGACAAGGCGAGGCGATGGCTGGATTCCTCGATAAACTTCACCTCTTGGCGGTACAGGGTGGAAACCCTTCTGCACGAAGGATGATAAAAGGTCATAACGGGGAAGTGGTCCCAACCGGGACTGGAAACCTGGGTACTCAGGGCGTCACTTACGGTTTCCGAAGTCTGGCACCAGAAAATGCAGGCGAATCACCGTTCAGCTCGTCAGGATTATCAGGCACAGAAGGTACCGGCCAGCTATCATCTAGTCATCCACCCAGTGATCTTTGCGTCAAATGTGGGAATACTGTCGAGGAAGATTGTGTGAGACTTGGGACATATCAGAGATGGCATTCAAAATGTGTTGGTTGCAAAATATGCGGCAAGATTGCAGAGGTTCCTTCGCCCGTGGTGGCTAAAGATAAGGAGAGAGATGCGTCCGCAGATGGTAATTCATCAGGCCAGCCTCCAAAACTGACAACAGCCCGCCGTCCCCTGCCAATGTTGGATTATTTGTGTATGAGGTGGATTCGATGAAAGAGACCGCATCGTTTGGGTCGGTTCCAACCGTGATACTATGCACCGAGCACGCGCATGCTGGATGCCGAGGAGGGTTCAAAGCCGTTCAAAGGCTGGAGCAATATGCATTTCTCCTGAACGTTGCTTTGCGAAGGTTATACCTGCTGCTACGGAAGCAGGGAGTCGTGCCTTTGTCTCCTGGTGAGTCTTTTGTGCCCAGCTTACATTCATGTTCTGATACATCCCCAGCGCCCGCTTCTACCTCTGCTCAAGACCAATCTGCTGAGACCGACCCATACCGAAACTCCGCCGACATCATGCGCATGAAGCAAGTGCATCTTGATCGCAAATTATCTGCGACTGCCAGACTTCCGAAACGGTCCACGATTGTTGAAAGCCCTGCAGGCCGTAGCGTACATCCCTCCAACGTCCTCCAGTCCCAAAGGTCCCAAGAAGCCACTCAACCGAATGTCCCTCACCATCATCATCACCCGCACCACCATCATGAAGAATTACAAGCTACTCCTGGACCACAAACCAAGTCGCCAAGTATACCGCCTCCACTCACACCGGGATACGTCCAACAGCAACAGCAGTCTGGACGGCCGAATGTGCATCTGGATACACATGACGGTCAAAGTCATCTGATACGGCCTGCTTTCGCGAGGAATAACACCGAGGTGAAAATCATCGATGAGAGTCAGCCTAGTTCCCCAGCAGTAGGACAGGAGGACCGACAGGAGATGCTCAACATACCGCCAGCTGAAGATAGCATCACCCTGGCCGATATCGGTCCTCTCATTGAAGCGGCTCAAGCTAGGGAACAACAGCGTTCTCTACCTCGGTTGAACTCCATTCCGTATATCGCCGAGCTCAGTGCACTTGAGCTGGCGATCATCAAGTACTCTGCTGTTCTTGTCCTCATCAAGTCACCTCTGAAAGACCAGATAGACTTGGAGGAGTTGTTGGAGATGGTGGAAGCGAAGAAAACCAACTGGTGGAAAAACTTTTTGGGCAGGGGCGATAAGAAGAATCAGAAGAAGAAAACTGGTACGCATTTGTCATTAAACTCAAACTCAAATACACCATGTTCCTCATTACGGCCATACTACAGGCACGTTTGGTGTTTATCTCGAAATGCTAGTGGCTCAAGAAGGGGTTGACTCTCTTCTTGGTGCTTCTCGGGCGACATTGAGAGTGCCTAGCTTTGTGGACGACGTCATTTCCGCAATGCGACAAATGGGTAAGTCGAGTCTTTTGTTCTCAGAATATTTCCAAGCTAAAATGTTCAACGTTAAGATATGTCTGTCGAGGGCATCTTCCGCAAAAATGGCAATATTCGGCGGTTAGGCCAACTCACGGAGGCAATCGACCGAGATCCACTCTCTGTCGATCTTAGCCAGGATAATGCTGTTCAGCTTGCAGCCTTGCTAAAGAAATTCTTACGAGAATTGCCAGAACCGTTGATGACGTTTAAGTTATATAAGTTATGGGTTGGAGCACAAGGTTCGTGGAAGCCTGCCTTAGCTGAAGTTAATTTTGAACAAGTTCCGATAGCACTCAAGAACGATGACGAACGCAAGAGGCTACTGCATATGATATCCATCATCATGCCCAAGGCTCACCGAGACACGATGGAGATTCTGTTCGTGTTCCTCAAGTGGGTAGCCTCGTTCGCTCATATGGACGAGGTAACGGGCAGCAAAATGGACTTGGGAAATCTGGCAACCGTGATATGTCCCAGTATCCTCTACCCGCGGCACGGTACGGTTCGAGACGAAAGCTTCAAGGCGATCGGAGTGGTGACCACCTTGCTGGAAAACCAAGATGAATTCTTCGCCGTACCGGAGGAGTTCTTACCAATATTACACGACCAGGAATATTTCGTGAACTCCTTGGAACTCAATGGCAAGGATTTCATGAAAAAGTGCGACACTTACCAGAAGGTGAAAGCTGTGAATGGTCGGTTACCGACGCCCGGACCATATAACGGCCCTAATGGCAGCACTCCTCGCGTCGGACCCGGATCTGGCCCCATTAACTCCCCAATAGTACCACCAGAACGTCCGCCGCCGCCACCGGCTGCTCAACGACCTTACGGCGTATCCCAGCCAATACCATCATATCCCTCCGCATCTTCACAGCATGGCCATATTGGAAACATGAATACCCCACGAACGCCTCAACCCGAAGAATGGACTTTACAGCGAGCGCCCGTCACTCCTAATGGTCCATTAACCCCCTCACGACCTTCCTCGTATGTGCAGCCTCGGGCGAGCGGCGAGTTCCTTGTTAATCCCCACCCAAATAATTACACACCAACTCCGAACGGGTATCAGCCAGCCCGCCAGCGGACAGGGTAATCAGGCATATGCATCCGTATTCTCTGGGAGGGGTTTCGGCACGTCGCGCTCAGTGGTTGGCTTGGTTAACTCCTCATCGACATCCGTGCCTCAGGCTTGTACTCCTCCCCCTACACTTAATATTTGCCGTGCCATTTCCCAATGGCGGTACCAACCTTCTTTGTCTTTTTTACAATGCTGCTTCTATCTCAGAATGTATTTTATTATTCCCTCATCCCTACCTATCTTTCCTCCTTTTTTTCCTCCCTCCGTCTTTCTTTTTTTTCTATCATTTTTATCGATATGCCAAGGACGATATTATCTCGCAGTACTTACGATACCCCCCTCCCCTCCCTCTCCCTCACCTCCTTTCATCTCTCGCACAGCGGAGTATGCAAAGTGCGAATTCTTGATGAAACCGGCGAATGGCTAACCATGTAAATAGCACGTCTTAACTTTCGGAAATCATCCATTGATCGATCATCAACTCAACTATGGTCAAATTCTGAGGCAATGTGCACTGGGCTTGCCACCAGACTGTATCGGGGTGTTTCAATGCATCCCTTCTGTTCGTGTCAGCAGCTGCAGGTGTCTGAGTTGACTCTATGTTTTGTGATGAATTTCCAGCAAGTGACCTCCGAAATCTGCGCGCACGATGGTATGTTGCCCACTGTAACCGTGATTCACACACACTAACTCATCTTCAGTATGTTTCTTGTCTTTCTTTTATTTCAGATGGTCGACAATTTTCTCTGGCGTCCTCGGTTTGGTATCCCAACTGCATCCTAATGTTCGACAGCAAAGATCTTAGATTTCATTGTGACCCCTGGTATCTAAATCTTACCCTCCATATCGTCTCCAAGGCTATAGGTTGGTCTTTATGCGATGACTGGATGCGCGCGGCAGGTCCATGAACGTTAAATCCGTTTTGTATAGGCTCTTGTTCAACTTTCAAGGCCCCACCGATGCTTTGTTGGCTGTCTCTCCCGGCGGTATCTTATTCGATATATTTCTACGGTATCATATTTCCTTCAATACGAATGTGACCTTGTATTTCTCAAGCTTCAGCTAGTAGTGCTCGGCTTTGTGCTCGGCTCTGGCATCCTTGTTGTCTTTATACTAGACCGTGTGATGTAGGCGGTCAAATCTCCTAGCAACAACAACACCAATGCGTTAAAATAGCTTGACATATGGGGCCACTTACACCAATCATTGATCCTCTTGCCACCTCGACCTCTAAACCTCGACCTCACCCCAGATGCCTCATTCTAGGACGAAGAAGCGCGACGTTCTTGAATCCCAAAAAGCCATGAACGCAATACCGCCATTGGGTCCAGGAGGCCTCGAGATCGTAGGGGAGGATAAAACAATCACTTCGCCTCAGAGGGCGGTAGACCTTAGCAAAAGCAAGTTATATCCAAACGACCTTCCAACAGCAGGTCCATCTAGTTCAAGCCAGACTGACCCGAGTTCCTCTCTTGTGAATGACGAAAGTACAACAAAAACAGATGGTCCTCTTGCTGAAGGATTGGTACGAAACCTTCCCGCTCTGAACCCAACTAGTACTCAAGATGCGCCACTGGAGCTGAAAGGAGCTCAAGATGTTGTACACAGGTTCGTGATCATCTACTCTTGGATTTCGCGCGATTGAAACTGATTTTCTGCTGACTACTATAGACAGGTGAATCCTGCACCTCCTCGTCTTATAGTCCCCCCACCTGCCACCTTGTCACTTCTGCTCCCTGCTCCTGCAGGATTCTCTCAAAAGACTGATACTTCTAGTATGGGATCTACGGCACAAGGAGGGGGTCCGGATGAAAAACGGAAGCAAGGAGATCGACTGGAAGTGGGAGAAAAAGTAGCAGAGACGGGCGAATCGACAATTTCTCCTCCTGCTGTTGCGCTACCTACGACCCCTGCATCTCAGCCTGCTCCTGATACGAGTCAATCACTGTCTGCTGCACCTGCTCCTCCCGCAGGCCTAACTCCCACCTCCCCGTCCATCATTGGCACCACCACCACCATCACCACTGGCACCACCTCCTCCACCTCCTCCACCTTCTCCTCCACCTCCTCCACCTTCTCCTCCACCTCCTCCACCTTCTCCTCCACCTCCTCCACCTTCTCCTCCACCTCCACCTCCTTGAATTCATCTTCAACTCCTGCAATACCTCCCCGAAAAACACGGTCTGTCACAAGAAAGGAAGCTGGTAGTTCCAAGCAAGACGCACTGTCGCAAGGGGTTCGAGGGGCAAAACGGAAGCATGAACGTGAAGATACAGCAGAAATCATGGAGCAATTGCCCGGAAAGAAGAAATCGAAATACTGGTATTACGTTGAAGTTGAGAGTAGCCCAGAAGCTGAGCCTCCCGATGGTGAGACTGGAGATGAGCGTGCGCGCGGCTAGGCTCTAGATGATCATCAGTTCAACGGTCAACGTGTGTTTTGAGTATAAGTTAAACGCGTCAAATCCGAAGACATATTGAATGGACACGGTAGTTGAATGATTCTGACACGACCACAAACACCCTTGACGAAAAGAATGTTACACATTCTTTCTCTGGATTTGTACTCGGTAGTGAATGGTGTTTAACGTCCTACTTCACGATTCCGATGCTGTAGCTTATTATGAGTTTTTTGGATTTGAATCAAGCAATTGTATTCCTGACCATTAACCAAAATGAATAGTACAAACACTGAGTACACATCCAACAAATTACACATTCCCCACAACCTTCTGAGGCCCACGTAGCTCCTCCCGTCGTTCTTGAACGTACACCGGCGCTTCCGGGGCAAGTTCTGCTTGGTCTTCGGCTACAGAACACAGAACAGAATCATAAACATTGATTCAGATAGAGGAAAAGTGAGAAGCAACGTACGAGCAGAATACCAGAAATACGTGATCAACCCGATGATGACGATCACATAGGCGACGAAGTATAGCCAATATGGTTGATAGTGCTGCAGACGAATAAGTCATAAGATAAGTAAGCCAAAACCGCGCAATTTGACAATGACTGGTGAGGTTGAGAAGGTGGCACGCACGTAAAGACCCAAGCCGAATATCAACCCGTAGAAATCCGACGAAAGCAGGCTAAGGTTGTAGTACCCCGAAGAGGCCATACGATAGAGAATTGGAGCGACGGTGTAGAGGATGAACATGGCTGAAGTGTATGCGAGGATGAGGCCGACTGCGAAGATGAAGTGAGTGAATTATAGATTCTGAGTGCATTAAGATACGAGTGATACACCTACCATTGGCACCGCTCCATGTAGCTGTGTGCATATCATTATGTTCAAGTCCGGCGGCTTGAGAGACACAGATGATGAATCCGAACATTCCTAGTTGACCAACGACCTTTTTGTGGCCGGATATGAGACATGAGCTTGAGGAAGAGAGTTTCGATCTAGATGTGGGAATTGACGCATACCTCGTATAAAGGTCTTTTCCGAACGAACAGTTCCTCTGTGGCGTTCGCTGGTACGCAAGAAAAGGCATGGGTAAGTCAGTAGGTGAAGAGTGTTTTTTTGCGATAGACGATAGGGATAGTGATGAGAATGAGTAAAAGACTCACTGAACCCGTAAAGAGTGGCTCCGGCAACCATGAGAGCATCACCTTTTCCTCGAGAGAGTGCTTCGTAGTCTTTCTTCGTTAGTTCGTCGGAGCAAACTAGAAGTCCGAGACCTAATACACAGATGAAGACGCCCTATACGAGAAATGAACGAGTTACGATACAAGTTTAGTATGAACTTTGAGTGAAATGTTGAAAGAAACATGAACCCTACCAGAAGCTGCGTCCAGTGGTATTTCGTCCTGAAATAAATCCATGAGAAGAACAAACACACTGGGATGGCCCATCTGTTATGCAATCGGAATTGAACAGAGGAAATCAATACTCAATATGCATTCGGGAAGAAAGAACCATAACATACGCATCAAGCAGCATGCAAGACAACAGATCCGTATATTCGTATGCTTTCACCACCATGAAGTTCCCCTCAACATCGCATGCGGCCAATATGACATCTGGTAACAGAAGTCAAGAAGTGGGATGGGGGACTAGTTTAGCCTGAATGGACAAAAAGAGATAGATGGGCTAGAATAGACATACATTTCCAGCCGTCACGCATGACCATCTCGAGCCATCCTTTGAAACCGTCTGGAATGGGTCGATATGTCAAAAGATAAGGAAAGGGAGGCGCTAGTGGAGCGGCGACCTACATCTGTACATCGTGTAGGGTGTGTATGTGGCGAAGAGAGCGAAGTAGCTAAAACAAGATAGATGCACTAGTCAGTTTCTTGATTGTAGAGCGGTGATGGAGATTGACGCACAAGAAAACGTTTTGGGTCGTAGGAAGAGACCAGTTCCTAAGCATAAGCTCTGTCGTAGACACATTCGTACAAGTGATGCATAGAGAAACGATCTGTCCTGCAAGCAAAGAGAAAAGGAATCTCCTGGTAAAGATACTTCTTATCCTTGCACCGACACTGCCAACGAATGCGCTCGGAGAAGAAAACTCGATGGGAGGTCGTTTGGACGTCGATGGAGCGTCGATGATGGATTGGGAGTCGAGAGCTGGAGCAGCGTACTCTAGGTCCTTTGCGTCTTTGGCTACGAGGGAAGAAGACATCTCTGCGCAGAGAGCGTGCTGGGAGGAAGTTGGATGTCAGAGATGGTGGTAGCTCAGGTTCAAGACGGACGTCGACCATTTAATTAAAAAAGGCTCGTATTTGTTTGGAAAAATTAACCGATCGATCGGAGAGGACCATTCCAGGCACCAGTGAATTTTTGAAAATAAAAAAATGGACACTAGGAGAATCGAACTCCTGACCTCTCGCAACCATATTGCTACTAAGCACATGCGAAGCGAGCGCGCTACCAACTGAGCCAAGTGCCCTTGACGAAAGGCAGATTACATAAGTCTATATACTCTCACTCGAGACTCTGCCACTCTCAACTTCAACCATTGTCTTCTTGAATCTTGACCACGATCTCATTCTCCACGACATTGAGCGTATCAATGTACGCTCTCTTGAATTTGCCTTGGACTAACTCACCGATTGCTTCATGCAGATACAATCATGCACTTACCGGAATCCGTACCTGCACTCGATTCTCTCTTGAACTCCCTTCGCAACCAAAAGGCGGATCTCCTCCACCAGCTCGCGCAAATCGACTCAGATATCGGTGCCGCGGAAAGCAAAAGAGCCAAAATATGCAACGCCGCCGTGTTCGTTTACAAGCTGCCTCTAGAACTACTTTCGCAGATCTTCTTCTTATGCCAAAAAGACAAGCCTACCTTTCACCTCATCGCCGCTCGAGTATGCTCTCCCTGGAGGGCTTTAGCCGTTGGCACGCGAATGCTGTGGACCGATATAAGAATAACCCTAGAGAACCTTTACGATCTTCAGCCTGGTCTGGACAAGATGGAAACATACCTGACTCGCAGCGGCCCATCTTCCCTCTTCGCCGTTCGACTCGACGTGCAAGAGCGTCTCGACTTCGCACCTTTTCTGAAACTCATCGCAAGTCACATATCTCGTTGTGCTCATCTTTCAATCCGTGTACAGGAGCACAAATTCGCTTGTGTGCTACTCTTGCGTGAGCATCTAGAATCTTTACGGGCTCCTCATCTACGTTACCTTGCTCTACACATCGGATGGATCGAAGGTGGTCACGACTCCCGCTTGATGTGTGGCGCACCTTCAATCTTCACAGCAGGGGCTCCTTCGTTAAATCATCTCCAACTCACTGGCTTTGCTAGTGAGCTTCGACCTCCAGTATCTGGTGGGATAACTACTCTGCACCTCGATGGTACGTATATGAGTTTGACTCTCATCGAATATCGCGAGATTTTGGCAGCAAATCCCCGTCTTGTCAACCTCTCTCTGCAATGGCTCACAGTTGAGGACTCGATGTCCACAGATTCGCGACTGGTCGAACTTCCTATGCTTCGATCGTTGCGTATACGCACTGCACAAGGTTACCGTTCATCATTAACCAAAGCCTTGCTAAATGTGTTGCCATTGTCTCGCCTAGAAAACCTAGTCTTGTATGACGCGGATGACGATCTGATACCCTTCGAATTCCCGAACGTCAAGGATCTTGCGCTTCATTATTGCGAATTCAATGACACTCAAATCGTTATCAACCACTTCATGCTCGCCTTTCCGTCAGTCGTTCGCTTGACATTGCAACACGAGTCTGTCCTGTACAAGGCACTCAGCGTCCATCGAGAACCTGCGATGTGGCCAAAGTTACGAACACTCTGCCTCCGAGAGCTGGAGGCTATGAGTTTCATTGACGACGTTTCTATACTCTCCAAACTCGTCCAAGAACGCTCCAGAATGAATTCTCCACTTGAATTTGTATATCTTGACGATTCAAGTCGCCGTTGGGTAGTCGATAGTATACCTGCGCTCGAAACTCTCACCAAAATTGGCTGCACTTCCGATGTCTATCAAGATCCATGGCCTCCTGGGTCAGATATGGATCCAGCGCAATATGATAACTTCTGGGAAGACTGAAATCATCCTAACTCAACCCGGCGAAACGAGCCACGTCGTCAAGCACATGTACAAGTTGCATGTCTTCCTACCAGAGTCCCTCCAAGCCTACCCATCTCTCATCCGCATTCTCATTCCAAAAGTTGCCAACGCCGCTGACTCGTTCCTGATATCTTGGGTTATCGACCTCTGTCCGCCCTCCGTCGAGTTTTGGCTTGTGCGATAATGCATAGTATGCATACATAACGAGGTTACTATGTCCGACTCGAATACCTGGCAGTGGTTGCTTGTCCACGTATTGTGCATACTCAATGCAGAACTCAGGACTCCCTCCCTTATTTCTTCCGTCGCAGAATAAACCACTGGCATGCACTTGCTGGCATCCATGCACAGCCTAGCTCAATTTCCTTTCAATGATCGACACAGGCCTTTTGGGTACCTCAGAACTCAGTGCAGAAGTTTTGTCCGTAAGATGATATGAAATCTTACCGGTATACCTCTCAGCATGTTTCTCACTCATGAGATGGGTCTCCGGGCTCAATCACGGGTTTTGTCAGATCAAATCAGTACGTTAAATTTTATTAAAATTATCGCCACGTCTTTGTGAACAGAGTGATATACCTCTCTCTCTTCTTCGCCGTTGTTCATTACTATGTAGTAGCCATACAATGGCAATCCAAATGTACTCTGTCTCAGTCTGCTCCATAATAACTCTCGCACATTTTCTTGTTATGTATGTCCAAAATATACACCTGTCTTTCAACTTGTTGGCGCTGGAGTATTCTACTCCTAGGCTTGACCTCTCCCAACGTACGTGCAGCAAATCTACTATGCGAATTCGAAGCGAGCGCGCTACTACTTATTAGTGGGTTGGATTATGTAATTGCAGATCCCTTGAAGCTTGACTAACTCTTGAAGTTGAAGCTTGACTCTTCGAAATCGCTTCAACAGCACACGAGAGCTCATTGTGCATGACATTGTGCTTGCTAAACTTGATGTGCGTCTTTTTGACTGACTTACTAGTACTCCTCACTGATTTCTCCATGACAGAAAAAAGTCATGCACAAGCTACCGGAATCCGTACCTGCTCTCGATACGCTCTTGGACTCCCTTCGCAACCAAAAAACATATCTTCTTCACCAGCTCGAGAAAATCGACTCGGATATCGCTGCTGCGGAAAGGAAGAGAGCCAAGATATGGAACGAGGCCGCGTTCGTTTACAAGCTGCCTCCAGAACTACTTTCGCACATCTTCTCGTTATGCCAAAAAGATGAGCCTACCTTTCCCCTCATTGCCGCTCGAGTATGCTCTCCCTGGAGGACTTCTGCCGTTGGCACGCGAATGCTGTGGACCGATATCAATATAACCCTAGAGCAGCCTTACGATGTTCAGCCTGGTCTGAACAAGATGGAAACATATCTGACTCGCAGTGGCCCATCTTCCCTCTTCGCCGTTCGACTCGACGTTGGAGATCATCTAGACTTTGCACCTTTTCTGAAACTCATTGCAAGTCACATATCACGTTGTGCTCATCTTTCGATTTGTGTACAGAAGCACACCCGAGCTTGCGTGCCACTTATACACGAGTGTCTGGATTCATTATGGGCTCCTCATCTGGGTTATCTTGCTCTACACATCGAATGGGTCGAAGGTGCTCACGACCGTATGATGTACGGCGCACCTTCAATTCTCAAAGCAGGGGCTCCTTCGTTGAATCATCTCCAACTCACTGGCTATGCTAGTGGGCTTCTCCCTCCGATATCGGGTGGTATAACCACTCTTCACCTCGATGGTGAGTATATGTCAACATTGACTCTCCTCGAATATCGCGAGATTTTGGCAGCAAATCCCCGTCTTGTCAACCTCTCTCTGCAATGGCTCGAAGTTGAGTCCTCGATGTCCACAGATTTGCGAGCAGTTGAACTTCCTATGCTTCGATCATTGCGTATACGCACTGATGAAAGTTACCATTCATTCACAACTTCAACCAAAGCTCTGCTAAGTGTGTTACCATTGTCTTCCTTAGAAAGCCTAGTCCTATATGACACGGTTGACGACCTGGATTCATTTGAATTCCCCAACGTCAAGGATCTTGCGCTACATTATTGCACCTTTCCTGACGATCAAATCGCTATCGACCACTTGATGCTCGCCTTTCCGTCAGTCGTTCGCCTGACATTGCAACACAAGTCTATCCTATACAAGGCACTCGGCGTCCATCGAGAACCTGTGATGTGGCCAAAGTTACGAACACTCTGCATCCGAGAGCTGGATGCTATGAGTTTCGTTGAGGACGTTTCTGTGCTCTCCAAACTGGTGCAAGAACGCTCCAGAATGAATTCTCCACTTGAATCTGTGCATTTTGACAACTCAAGTCGCCGTCGGGCAGTCGATATTATACCTGCGCTCGAAACTCTCACCAAAATCGGCTGGACTTCTGTCCATCAAGATCCATGGCCTCCTGGGCCAGATATGGATCCAGCACAATATGATAACTTTTGGGAAAGGTGAAATCATTCTAACTCAACCCGGCGAAACGAGTCATGTCGTCAAGCACATGTACAAGTTCCACGTCTTCCTACCAGAGTCACTCCAAGCCTACTCAAGTACTCATTCCAAAAGTTGCCAACGCCGCTGACTACTCGTTCCTGATATCTTGGCTTATCGACCTCTGTCCGCCGAGTCAATTTGGCTTGTGCCATCATGCATAGTATGCATACTATATAATAAGGTTACTAGGTATGATTCAAATATCTGGCAGTGGTTGCTTGCCCACGTATTGTACTGGTACATAAGCTACTGGTACTACAGTAGAAAGGCTTATGTAATCACATACCTATGGTAAACTTTGAGACTCTTCGGCATCATTCGAACAACACAAGGGCACGACATTGAGCTTGTTAAAACTTGACGTATGTCCTCTTGACTGACTTACTACTACTAGTACTCACTAATTTCTCCACGACAGTTGAAAAAAGTCATGCACTCACTGGAATCCGTACATGCTCTCGATACGCTCTTGAACTCCCTTCACACCCAAAAAGCGAATCTCCTTCACCAGCTCGAGCAGATTGACGCAGATATTGCTGCTGCGGGAAGGAAGAGAGCCAAGATATGCAATGATGCCGCACTCGTTTCTAAGCTTCCTCCAGAACTACTTTCTCACATCTTCTTGTTATGCCAAAAGGATAAGCCGGCCTTTCGACTCATCGCGACTCGAGTATGCTCTCGCTGGAGAGAGTTGGCTGTTGGCACGCAAAAGCTTTGGACCGATATCAGAATATCTATTGCCAACCAATCACACATTCAGCCCGGTTTGGACAAGATGGAAACATACCTGAGTCATAGCGCCCCATCTTCTCTCTTTGCCGTTCGACTCAACGTTGATGAGGACCTCGACTTTGCACCTTTTCTGAAACTCATTGCAAGTCAGATATCACGTTGTGCCCGTCTTTTGGTCTGTGTACAGGAGCACAAACAAGCTTGCTTGCTTTTGCGCGAGCATCTAGGGTCTTTACGAGCCCCTCATTTAGATTATCTTGCTCTAAACATCGATTGGACCGATAGTGAAACCGACCGCACGATTTGTGGCACACCTTCAATCTTCAAAGCAGGGGCACCTTCGTTGAATCATCTGCAACTCTCTCGCTTTGCTAGTGGGCTTCGACCCCCAAAATCTTCTTGCATAACTACTCTTTACCTCCATGGTAGGTATATGCAGAAGCTAACTGTCCTCGAATATCGTGGAATGCTAGCCGCACATCGTTGTCTTGTCAACCTCTCTCTGCAATGGCTCAAACTTGATTACTCAATGCCCACAGAGTCCGAAGGAGCACTCGAACTTCCCAAGCTTCGATCATTGCGTATACGCACAAATCGAGACGACCCGGCTTCAGCCGAGGCCTTGCTAAACGCGTTACCATTATCTGCTCTGGAAAGCCTGGTCCTATCTGACATTGACGACCTTTATTCGTACGGTTTCCCCAGCGTCAAGGATCTTTCGCTACATTATTGTGATTGTTATCCTGAGATCGAGCCTGAAATTGTTAGTGACCAGTTGATTCTGCCTTTTCCATCAGTCATACGCTTGACGTTGGAACCCGGATATGGCATGGCATACACAACACCCAGCATCCATGATGAACTCATGATGTCACCAAAGTTGCGAACACTCTGCATCCGAGACGTGAAAAACATGGCCGATGTTCATGCGCTCTCAAGACTGGTGCAAGATCGGTCCAGAGCAAATTGTCCGCTTGAATATGTATACCTTGACAGTTCAAGTTATTGTCGGACAGTCAATATTATACCTGCACTCGAAACTCCAACAACTCTTGGTCACATTAGTGACGATCCAGATCCGTGGCCTCCTGGAGCAAATATAGACCGGTAGCGCCGCCCTCGCGGCAGTCTCCGACTCTTGGAACGAGGACTCTGAGTCTCAGAACGAGATTCATAGTACAACATATATTCATTCGAAGATACTGGTATGGTACACAATAAGAAAGATATTGTATATACATATATTCAAAAAAACTACCTATCGTGCATGCAAATTTTGAGTGATTTACAGGCACTCATTAGGCATTGGCAGCCGCTGGCCATGTTGATGTCTTCATTGGGCACGACATCCTCGACAGCACGTTGTTTCCAAAGCTCAAGTGGCCTTTCTTTTCACAGCGGTCTTCTTTGGAGGTTTTCCACCCATAGACATGCGCGCTCCCACTGGAACTCGGTTTGCGCGGAAGTGGAAGGATTGGGTTCATTGGAAACAAATGATGTGCCTATAATGTGGTGTAAGTGCTGTAGAAAGCAACGATGTGGTAACAAGTAATTACTGGCTTGCATCAGAGGCTTTTTGACTATATGAAGATGCCATTACTGGTGATGAAGATGGGCAGCAAAGATACTGACCTTCAGCATCGGTAGAATCTGAGTTTAGAATTCCACAACGTGTCTACTTGAGTCTTCATTTCTTGTGTTCAATTTGAGATTCAACATGATAAGCATTGTCATCCGCTACGTGTTTTCGTTCACATCCAATCATTCATTGTCATTCCAGCTCTGCTTCGCGCTGTTCTTCTTTCTGCCTATCTTCCTCATCTTTGAGGTTCTTTGCAGATGTAATATACAGCATTCGAAGGTCAACCTCGACTTCAGGGAACAGTCAAATGTTTTTGAATCTTGATCACAGCGGAACCGATATGAGAGGACGAGTCACAGGAGTCTTTGCGGTATCTTCGACAATGTTGTATCTGAAAAAGATAATTGGTAACACTAACATAACAAGACCTTCGTGCAACGTACAAGTGGATCTTAAATTCAATGTATAGTTATCGTCCAGATTCCAGAGCTAGGTGTCAGAAATGATGTTTGGGATCCTCTAGATGACCTATTTGAACGTCGTGGATGTCACTAAAGGATGGTTAGTAGTCAATGATTCTGTTTAGAGCATGAGTAGTAGTACATTCTCTTGAAAGGTGTTTTCGGTACGAACAACAAAACATTTGATCGAAGTGCTGCATTAGTGGAGACCACCCTGTTCTTGTTGAAGACGGTAGAGATGGAGGACCTGGATAGCACGATTCCGATGACAGACCAGCTGGCAGCTGACCATATGATCTTACTCAAATCATATTACATGATGCAATATAAAACTTCCCAAAAGGGCAAGATTGCAGAATTTTTGACATTTGAGCACCACAAAACCCTCCTCTAAAGAGTCGGAGATGATCCAGCAGACTATGATAACTTCTGGGATCCCTATTAAACTCACCCGAACTCGCTGCGGCGAAACGAGGTCATATTTGTCACAACTTTAGTCTGTTCTCCTCGAGTACATTGCATTGTCCGTCTTCCTACGAGAATCATTCCAAACCTACTTACCCAACTCCCATCCCACCCACATGAGAAATTTGGCTGTGTAATCCTTTCGTTTTATGGAGACTTTGTATCTGTCAATGTTATTGTTGAGCTCGTTAAGGTCATTGACTGGGATATGGTTGTTCAACGTTATAGTCAGGGATTTATGGATAGCATTGCGCAACGACTGTCTTGTGTGATTTCTGAATCTGATAAGATAAGATCATTGACAGTGATCATTGACGGCGACGGGCGTTACTGTACACTGCCAAGTTTTGCCCAATCTAGCAACCGTATACGACATTGAGCTTGTTAACGTATGTTCTTTTGACTTTGCCTTCCAAACACTCACTTTTCTTCGATGATAGAATCAAATCATGCACCTACCGGAATCCGTACATGCACTCGATACGCTCTTGAACTCCCTTCACAACCAAAAAACAGATCTCCTTCACCAGGTCAAGCAAATTGACTCGGATATCGCCGCTGCTGAAAGGAAGAGAGCCAAGATATGGAACAATACCGCGTTGGTTTCGAAGCTTCCTCCAGAACTTCTGTCGGATATCTTCTTCCTATGCCAACAAGACAAGCCTGCCTTTCAACTCATTGCCGCTCGAGTTTGCTCTCGCTGGAGAGATTTGGCTGTTGGCACGCGAATGCTCTGGACCGACATCAGAGTGATTTTAGTGCACCAATTACATATTCAGCCTGCTTTGGACAAGATGGAAACATACATCAATCGCAGTGGCCCATCTTCCCTCTTCGCCGTTCGACTCGATGTTGACCAGGATCTCGACTTTGCACCTTTCTTGAAACTCATTGCAAGTCACATATCACGTTGCGCTCATCTTTCAGTCTATATACAGGAGCACAGACAAGGTTGCTTTCTTTTGGGCGAGCATCTACGGTCTCTATGGGCTCCTCATCTACGTCATCTTGCTCTACACATCGATTCGGCCGATGATTCCAATATCATGATGTGCAGCGCACCTTCAATCTTCGAAGCAGGAGCTCCTTCATTGAATCATCTGCAACTCACTTGCTATGCTAGTGGGCTTCGACCTCCGATATCGTATGGCATAACTACTCTTTACCTCGATGGCATGTGTATGACAAGTTTGACTGTCCTCGAATATCGTGGAATGTTGGCCACAAATCGGTGTCTTGTCAACCTCTCTCTGCAATGGCTCACAATTGATTCCTCAATGTCCACAGATTCACGAACAGTCGAACTCCCTATGCTTCGATCATTGCGTATACGTACAGACAAAGGCTACTCGGGTTCAAATGAGGCCTTGCTAAACGCGCTACCATTATCTCGTCTGGAAAGCCTGATCCTATATGATTTTTACGATTTGTTCTCGTTCGAATTTCCGAACGTCAAGGATCTTTCGCTATATAATTGCGAATTCCTCATGCATCGAACTGTTATTGAACAATTGGTGCTCGCTTTTCCATCGGTCATCCGCTTGACATTGGAATTACACTCTGGGCCTTTCCTGTACCCAGCACTCCACATCCTTGGTGAGCCTATGATATGGCCAAAGTTGCGAACACTCTGTGTCAAAGAGCTGGACATCATAGACGATAGCCACGATTTCTCTGCACTCTCGAGACTGGTGCAAGCACGGTCCAGAGTGAATCGTCCGCTTGATTTTTTATACCTTGACAATTCAAGTTATCGTCGGGTAGTCGATATCCTACGTGCACTGGGAACTCCAACAAGAATCATTTGCACTGATGTTCATCCAGCACCATGGCCTCCTGGATCAGATATGAATTCAGTACACTATGATAACTTCTGGGAAGATTGAATTCAGCCTAACTCACTGCGGCGAAGTCCGCTCTCCTCGAGTACGTTGCATTTCTGCGAGCACCGTCACGTCGCACAAGTGCATCTTCCTACGAGAATAACTCCAAACCAACCCGACTTCCATCCCATCCACACGTCATTTTTGTTACATGAAGATTATGTAGGTTATATCCGTTAACGGTACTGTTGAGCTCGTTATTGTGTAAATCTCAAATTGTTCAAATTGATAGCAACTGCATCTGATAAGATAAGATCATCAATGACAAATGGGAGCTACGCTCGTCGCTCGGCTTTGACCAAGCTTAGTTTTGACCACGAACTATCTGGCAACCGTATACGACATTGAGCTTGTCAATGCACGTAGTCTTGACTTTGCCTTCCAATCACTGACTTATCTTCAATGACAGAATCAAATCATGCCCTTACCGGAATCCATACCAGCTCTTGATACGCTCTTGAACTCCCTCCACATCCAAAAAGCGAATCTCCTTCACCAGCTCGAGCAGCTCGACGCAGATATTGCTGCTGCGGAAAGGAAGAGAGCCAAGATATGGAACGACGTCGTGTTTGTTTCCAAACTTCCTCCAGAACTCCTTTCGCACATCTTCTTGTTATGCCAAAAAGACAAGCCTGCCTTTCAACTCATTGCCGCTCAAGTTTGCTCTCGCTGGAGAGATTTGGCTGTCGGCACACCAATGCTCTGGACCAATATCAGAATAACCCTAGAGAACCATTACGATCTTCAGCCTAGATTGGACAAGATGGAAACATACATCAGTCGCAGTGGCCCATCTTCTCTCATCGCCGTTCGACTCAACGTCACTGAAGAGGAGTTTGAGTTCGCCCCTTTCTTGAAACTCATTGCCGCTCACATATCACGTTGTGCTCATCTCTCAATTCGTCTGCTACACGAACAAGCTACTCAGCTTTTGCGCGAGCATCTAGAGGCTTTACAGGCTCCTCAACTACGTCATCTTGCTCTACAAACCGATCAGAGATATCGTGCCAGCGGTGAGCGCAAAATGTTTGGCACACCCTCAATTTTCAAAGCAGGCGCTCCTTCCTTGAATTATCTCAAACTCGCTGGCGCGGCTAGTGGGCTTCGACTACCGATATCTGGTAGCATAACTACTCTTTACCTCCATGGTAGGTATATGCAGAAGCTAACTGTCCTCGAATATCGTGGAATGCTGGCCGCACATCGTTGTCTTGTCAACCTCTCTCTGCAATGGCTCATGATTGATTCAACCATGTCCACAGACTCCGATCTACGAGCACTCGAACTCCCTATGCTTCGATCATTGCGTATACGGCCCACTGATGAAGCTTTCAGCCCAGATTCAATCAAAGCCTTGCTAAACGCATTACCATTATCGTGTCTGGAAAGTCTGATCCTAAATAAAGTCGACAACTTGTACTCGTTCGAATTTCCAAACGTCAAGGAACTTTCCCTACATTCTTGCGAATTTCCTGTGGATCAATTGGGACACTTGGTGCTCGCTTTTCCATCGGTCATACACTTATTGTTGGAATCCAAATTTCCCCTGCTGCACACAGCATCTGGCATCTATGGTGGACTCATGATGTCACCGAAGTTGCGACTACTCTGCGTCAAACAGCTGGTTTATAGACACGACTTTTCTGCGGTCTTGAGGCTGGTGCAAGAACGCTCCAGAGCGAATTGTCCGCTTGAGTTTGTATATCTTGACAATCTAAGTCATCGTTGGGCAGTCGATGTTATACTTGCACTCAAAACTCTAACAAAAGTTGGTCAAGTTAGTTCTTATCCACATCCGTGGCCTCCTGGAACAAATATAGACGATCTAGCACAATATGATGATTTCTGGAGATTCTAAACTCACCCCGACAAAACGAGTCATATTTGTTACAACATTAGTTCTCTCTCCTCTCGTATCGGCATGCATTTTTGCAAGCACGAATGCGCTTTCAAATTCCTACGAGAAACACTGCAAGCCTATCCAGCTCCCAGTCTCCGCGTCCTAGTCCCAACTCTCGCCTCCAAAGTCGTTAATGCAGCTGACTCAAGATCCTGGGTCATCAACCTCTTCCATTTTGGCTCGTGTCGTTCACGGTATGCCAGTGGCTGCATATGCATCTTCCTTCGATCATAGGCTTTATCCCTGGATGTCCAGAATCCAATCTTCAAGTTCTATGCTTCATGTCCAGTTCATATCCACTCTGCGACCGCTCAAGTCCTTTTGCAGGTTATCCGTTGTTGGCAGTGTTATCAAGGCTAAATGAACGCCTTTCGGTTAGCCTGGCTAGCCGCAATAGTTCAAGAAGAACAGTCATTCTTGAATAATTTCGGTTGGAGTTTTCCTCGTGTACATAATGACTCATCGAGAAATCAATTCACTGTACAGTGGCAGACTGGCAGTCTCTGGCAGTGTACTCCAAAGATCACTGGTTGTTATCTGTTGTCATGCGCCTTTTCTCGCCAGCGGCGAACCCTGGCGAACCCCAGCCAAATTCTTGGTCTTTCCTGGCCTATCCGAGCAAGATTTGAATTTCAGCCCCATCGCCGCCCTGCATTTCAACGCCCTAACAGTCTCACAGTCTCTCACAGGCTACAGCATTGTCCAGTTCCGTTCAGATCCGTTGGCGATGATTCCAAGTCAGGTCGGAAATTGTCGGTATATCGCAGAACTTTTAAAAGCGCGCTCTCTGGCTGAACTTGACCACATTCGTCCCTTCCAATAAACTGCTGGCAGTTCTCGTACTTCTGTTACATCGCTTCTGTGAAGATTTTTTTGTCTAACGCTCTCTCATGCCCTTCGTCCCCGCAACAATGCGAACCTACTTCCCTCGACCCGTTTTTCTTATCCTTGCTTTTGCATTCATAGTGCACACAGCACTTGCTGGCCCAGTACGTCCACCGCATTATGTAGTACTTCCCGAATCCCTGCACTGACCTGACCATCTGAATTAGGCCCCGTCCCCAGTTAGCATCTCTAATGCGGTGAAACAAGGAGAACCAAAACTCTTCGAACTCCGATTTTCAGACAATACGGTCCTGCATGACGGAGTCTTCGATCCCGATGTCAATGTCGATAAAATACCTCCAAAATACCTGCGACAAATCTCTTCGATGCTGTATGGACCTAACAACGAATTTCTGATGAAACATGTCTCCATTGTGGGGGGTTCATTTCTGGAGTCTACCGACTGTTTCCAAATTCGTCCACTCCAGCCGGGCCAATCTCGACTGAGTGGCTGGTCGGAGGACATCAACTTCAAAGAACCGAAGCATGCACCACCACTCATTTCAATTCCGTCATTCAGATCGTTACACGAAGCAAGCCAGGACCATCGTGTTCTCCCAGTAAGCAAGAACCATGAGCATCTTTATCCGACTGGGTTCATTTGCCATTTGTAGGAAAAACTTGAAATGCTCAATGGAGAACGCGGGTGATCATTGATGTCGCTGGACGTTTACGGTCTGAAAGAGAAGGCTAGAGTCCTCGAGAAGGATACAAGAGGTTGTAGGTTACCTAGTTCTAGCTCGTTCACATGGCTTGGACTTCGACTACTTAGTAAAATCTGGATCGTTTGCTTTAGTACTCCTGAAGTTTGAACAGCGTTTAGGCGCCGGCAGACGCTCGTTTTTTTGTTCTGACGCTTACTATCATTATGTGCCGTTCAGTGCTCAGCTTTCACTGAACACAGTCTGTGTTCTCGCTTGACCTCATTGGGACTGATATAATGTGGTTACTCTTCGTGAACTAGAGACGGCGTGGGGAGTCACGACTCAGCGCTGACAACTTGGTAAATATTGTCGGGTTTTTCTGAAATTCGCTCACCTTCCTTCGCAGGGCGCAGAACATGTTCTCTTCACCAACACGAGCAAATCGTCAGATATTGCTGCTGCTGCTGAACGGAAAAGAGCCAAGATATGCAACGACGCCGCGTTCGGTTCCAAACTTTTTCCAGAATTACTTTCGTACATCATCTTTTGTTATGGCAAAAAGACAAGTTTCCCTTTACAGTCATCGCCGCTCAAGTTTGCTCTCACTGAGAGATTTGATTCTTGGAACGCAAATGCTTTGGACCAATATCAGGGTATTGCTTGCACACCATTCCGATATTCAGCCGGTTTTGGACATGATGAAAACATATCTAAGTCGTGGCAGCGGCCCCTCTTTCCTCTTGGCCATTCGACTCAACGTTGAAATGAGTCTCGGGTTTTTCTGCTTTCTTGAAACTTATCGCAATATCACGTTGTGCACATCTTTCAGTCTGTGTAAAGAAACATGGGCCCAAGCAGGCTTGGTTCCTTTTGTGCTGACATTTCGAATCTTTACGGGCTCCCCATCTGGGTCATCTTGCTCTACGCCTTGATTAGGTCAAGGGTGGTCACGACCGCACGATATGTGGCACAACTGCAATCTTCAAATCAGGGGCTCCTTCGTTGAATCATCTCCAACTCATTGGTATTGCTGATGGGCTTCGACCTCCGATAACTGGGTGCGTGACTACTCTTCACCTCGATGGTGCGCATATGCTGAAATTGACTCTCTTCGAATACCGCAAATTATTGTCTTGTCATCCTCTCTCTGCAATGGCTCACGATCGATTCCCCGGTGTCCAAAGATTCACGAGCAGTCGAACTCCATATACTTCGATCATTGCATATGCGCGCAAATGAAGACCACCCGGCTTCAGAGGAGGCCTTGCTAAACGCGTTACCATTGTCTGATCTGGAAAGCCTGGTCCTATATGAAGTGGACGATCTGTACGAACGTCAAGGATCTTTCGCTGCATTGTGGACTTCTGGCTCGTCCTAACTCACCCCAGCGAAACAAGTCGTATGTGGCACAACTTTAGTAATCTTATCTCCTCTAGTACTTGTGTGTCTGCAAGCCCAAGTGTGTGTCTTCAGACAATATCGTATTGGGTATTGTAGCTGTGGAAATACATGAATCATGCGATGTGAATAAGGATTGAGCGGCGTATGTTTGTGCATCCAGTTTCAAGATTGGACCTTCTTCAGGTTTCTGTGTAATTCCGGCTTGACCTGTGTCACCCTGTCCAGCAGTTTCTTCACAACTTCATCTTTGTGGCTGTTGTAGGCGTCGGTGATGGCTTGTAACTTCACTTCGGTGTCTCTGTCAATAGCAGCTTGTGCTTCGGATGTTGTGCCAGCATGCTATATAGTAAATGAGTGTCGATGAAGGTGTGATGAGTATTCACGACGCACTGATGCTTCAAACTTCTTGAATTCTGCCTCTTTGGCCTTCTTGTAGTCATCTATCTCTTTGGTAGCCTCTGTACGAGCATCCTTCAGTCTCTGAACACGGTCTGTATGAGATTGAGATATGCAGATCATCGAGTGATATTCTCAGACGTACATTGGCGGGCGTCCTGTACAATCTTGGCAGCAGCTTTCTCGGCCTCGAGAAGTGTTTGGATACCCTGCGATTGTTGAGCAGACTAGATAGCTATTAGAGACGAAGAATTGAGATGAAGTAAGAGGACAATGAATACCATTGTTGTTGGTTAAGAGAGAGATGAATTGAAACTCAGCCAGCAACTTTGATGTCAAGGGTTTATTGGAAACGTCCATAAAGGTCGACGTCGAATACGATGGCGACTAACCCGGTCGACCCTCTTCAAACTCTACAAGCTGCTCTTAATACCGAACCAAACTCTAAGGAGCAAGCTGACCTTCTTGCAACACTACGAGAGTCACTCGAAGCCTACCCAACTCCCATCCGTGTCCTTGTCCCAATTCTCATCTCAAAAGTCGTTAACGCAGCTGACTCGCTCCTGAAATCTTGGGTTATCGACCTCTTTCATTTCGGCTTGTGTCGTTCTTCGTTGAGTTTGGATATAAAGACGCAACGTTCGTGTGTTGATATCTGTCTCTTGAGTCAAATTCATAACCATAACCTCCTTCATTAGTATCCTCTCAGACTCTAGAAACTCTGTCCCATCTCCTCGACGACCCAAATCCTGCCACCGTCAAGGTCGTCATACAAATCCTCACCACCGTCTACCCTCTTCTCTTCCGATCCCTGTAAGGCGCATTCGAAACGTCCACTACCTCGTTGCGCGTGCTATATTGAACTCGACTTCCACAGATGCGCCAACCGAACCAACCCTACCACTTGGAATGTGTTATCAAACTGCAAATCCAGGATCCTCAGCTTCGTCAGTCTACCGAATGTGAATACAGGCGTCAGAATCTCCGCGCTCAAATTCATGCAACGGGTCATTCTCGTGCAGATACCACAGGGAGTATCGGACCCTAGGGTGAGTCTATGCTCGAAAACATTCAACTCTTTAGCTAACGTTCGATCTTCCTATAATCAGCTACAGAACAAGAACGACCCGAATCTCTCGTTTTGCCCAGCAAATCATCCGTTCATCTCTGTCACTCAGTTGGAAGCGGAGGGCCAATTGCTTCTCAAAACCGTCATAGAAATACTGTATTCCACCCAGTGTGTGCATTTTTACTATCTACATTCCGTAACTGAACAGAGATCCTCAGAAATGTTGATCTCCTGTCCGCACTACTCAATAGCTGGGCTACCCTAGTAAAGACGCGACCAAACATGATGAATCTCGTAGTGGCCGCTCTAAAGCAATGGACACCCTCGGCTTTTACGGGCTCTTCAGCATCAACGATAAAGAGCGCAGAGAAAGCTGTCCGTATACTTCTGGTCCACATATCGCGGTGCGAGTTAAAAGTCTAACCTTCCATCTTACTCTCTGTTCTGAAATAGATGATATATTTAGACTCCCTGGTGCAAGTCAATTCGTCCCTCAGATTAACGAAGCTTTAGCAGCTCAGACATCTCGGATGGAATTAGCTTTGTCCGAGGAGAAAAAGAGAAAAGCTGCCACTGTTGCTGGGATCACCGACACCAAAAAGAGACCTACCTCTGAAGCCGACCGTACCGACGTCAAGCGCGTCAAGTTAGAGTCTGCTCCAACAGAACAACAACCTCCACAACCTTCAGATCCCTCCCTATCTCTACTCGCCTCGTTTGACTTTTCAACCCTCCCTGCGACACTCATAACTGATTTAATCGTGGCCAACCTCGAAGCGTTTACTGAACCTGCTCTTCTTGCGCTGGTTCAGGCTTATAGACAGAGAATAGGGAGTAGTACTTCTACTTCTACTGCTGCTGCTCCTGTTGCCTCGACTTCCGCGGCTGTACCAGGAACATCTCAAGCCGCACCAGCGCTTCCTAGTAGTAGTAAGGCTCTCGTTGAAGATATAGCCCGCCCGCCCACTCCCGCACCTGTGAAAGAGGAGCCTGTCGATCCGCTGCAGATGGATATTGACCAGGATGAGCTCGAGTACGAGCCGGATAAACTAAACGCAGTGGTAATGAGCCCACCTTATTCTCCTCCAACTCCAATCTCACCCTCCGATAGATTTCAGGACCAGCACCATCAACAGAACAACCCACGGACCTTGGCACTGCAGACCAGCCAATTAACCTCACCCTCGCCGAATTCAAACTGCCCCCACCAAAAGAACTCGCCAGTACTGACGAACGTATTGATCTGATCTCGAAATCTATCACGCGAATCCACGAAGAAGCGGCGGAGATGAGTCCGAACATGGTTATGACTTCTGGGTCGGATACTGCGACGATTGGCGGGCCGTTGGATATGTGGATGTTGTTGGTGGTGAGAATGTTTACGCGGGTGGCAGACCCTCCTCTGGGGCTTGAGCGTGGTGATGATGGGGAGGATGCCGCGATGGGTGGTGAAGATGAGGAGAAGAATAAGGATGTAACCGCGTTCTACGAGAGACAGGATAGGTTAAGACGGATTTTGTGTGATTATATCATGTCGGACTTTCCAGGGCGGTGAGTGATTGTGTGTCGTGCGAGGCTGAGTCCTAAGTTGAATGCGTTTCAAGGATTCGACTCGCCACGACATGGATGAATGAAGAGTGGTATAATGATCAAATACGGCTGGAAAAGAATCCGAACTGGGTAAGAAAATGGTCCCTTATATGATCCATAAATCGTACTGATTTTGTCTTGGCCAACAGAGACCGAACTATGATATCTGGCTGGGTCAAATAGTGGCTTCATATCAAACACATCTGGATGGGAAGGACCGAACGTTTGCCCGTTTCTTGCTTGACCTTCCTTCGCTACCAGCCGATGTTTTATCCCTTCTTCGTGAACTCTGTGTTGATAACGAAAGGTGAACTCTTACTCTCATTTATCACAGCTTCACCGCCTCTGACCTTTCCAATGCTACCCAGCCCGGATAAAATGCAAATTGGATTCTCTACGCTACGAGGATTCGTTATGCAGCGTCCACTGATCCGAGCCGACGCTTTGAACGTTCTCCTCGAACTCACGACTCACTTTGACAAAAAGATTCGCGGGGCAGCTATCAACACTGTGAAGCTATGGGTTCCGAATCATCAGCCTATGGATAGTATGATTCGAGAGTTTGCGCTACAGATCCTTCGCAAGTTACAGCAGGTGCCCGTACAGCCAGTTGTACCGCCGGAATCAAACGGTGATAGTACCACCAAGGTCAATGGAGACTCCAGCCATGTATCTACTGACGAAATGGCCACGGATGACCACAAGGACGAAGCACCTGTGGTACCGGATGCAGGATCTGAGATGGAAGAAGGTCAAGAAGAGAACATGGAGGATGGGCAACTGCCTTCGGAAGATCTTATTCAAACACCTTACCTGCCTGAAAGAATTGAACTACCGGCAGAAAAGAGTCATGTTCTACAGCATGTCGAACTTCTTTTCGCATTGTCAGTTAAAGTGCCTGATCTTCTAGACGAGTAAGCTGTTGAACAACCTGTGTATGATCTTTGTAAAACTAACCCTCGAATCTTCAAGTCTGTTTGCTGCTTACGGACAAATGGATATCACGGTTCAAGAAGCTATACAAAGCCTCATCACAGCCCTCGTCCGTTCATTGGGGTCAAGTCATGGAAAACTTCTGACGCTGATGAGAACATGTCCACCTGGCGCTGAATCGCTGGCTCTGCGTGTTCTTACGATATTCACTGAGCACGGCAGACCAAGTCCTCAGCTTGTTGCTTTGGTCAAGGGTCTCATCAATGAACGGGATCTCGACGCTCGGTTCCTTATACCCATCATCGCAGAAATGGACAAGGTGCGACAATGTTTAATTGCCTTCGAGAAAAATGTATACTCAAGTAGACCGCTTTACAGCCTGACATTGTACGACACTTACCCCGCATCGTCTCAATCCTCGATGGGAAGGCAGAATCAAAGAACCTGGTTCGCTCTGTGTTCAGCTCGGTGGTGACTACACCACCGCAGACCTTTGGCAGTGTCACGTCGAATATGCCCCGGGTTCGACAGAGCGAACTGCTCACACCTGCGGAGTTAATGGTACTATTGCATGATTCAGAGAAGGAGATTGGTATCAAGAGTGCTAAAGAAGGTAAATTGACAGCTGTGAACTTTTTCTTGTATTGCTAATCCATTCGATCCATAGCTATCGGGATATGTTTCTCTATGACGGACGTTTTTCGTTCGGAGATTCTTGCGGTTGTGATGCAACAAATCATGGACGAGCCTGTACTCCCAGTACTATTTTTGCGGACGGTATGTACATCAAGATGACGACTGTTGTCAGAGCAATGTCATTCATATGCTTTCCAGGTCATCCAGGCTGTCACGACGTACAAATCCCTCGTCGGCTTCGTATCCACCACACTGCTATCCCGACTGATAACCAAGAAAATATGGACCAATCCTCTTCTATGGGAAGGCTTCATTCACTGCGCGAAAGTGATTGCGCCTGCAAGCTTCGGCGCACTGTTGCAGCTACCGAAAGAACAACTTCGGGAGCTGGTCGACAAGCAACCCAGTTTAAAAGCGGGTTTGAGGGATTATGTGACGAAAAAGGCACCAAATAAAGCCAGAGTCTCTGGATTTTTGGATATATTCTCAGAGACCATCGCCGTTGAGTCGCCAGTCGAGGTTGCTTCGAATGGGGAACCACCACGGACAACACAGCCTGAATCCGGTGCGGGATCGGGATCGGCTTAATTCCCGCTACCCTTTAGGGTTAGGGTTTTATGGTTTGGAACTCGATTTTTTGAGAGCGATTTACAACGTTTGAGCATCGGACCGTATTTGATCCTATTGTCGTGCCGCTCCTTCCCGTATTATTAATAAAACCGCGGTTTTGCACTGCACGTTCAATACCTGAGTTGGTTTTGCACAACTTTCTGTTCTTCCATTCGACGATGAGTATTCTTGTCCAGAATGTGCGCGTTGATTCATATCGATTCGACTTCCGATTGCCTTCGTCGTTGTTGTCGCTCGCTTTCGCCCACCATTTGCTCGGCTATTCAAATATTCCCTCGAAGTTGGACTTGATGGTCTCAGTCTGCCTGGATCCCTTACATTCGTTTTCAACAAAGCTGCCTTTCACTGTCACCTCGCATGTATCAGACCCTACAGTAGTGATATTGGGGTCTGATTTTCGCGACGCATGTGAAAGAATGGGACTCTCTACCTTTGCAGGAGTATTCACACCTCTTTCTTCCTGTCCGTCCTCAGTATCCACACCTGGAGCTGTCTCTCCTTCATTGGATACAATGCGTCGTAGGTTTTTTTCATCACATCTTCCTCGTGCCCGTTCTGATTTTACAACAGGTGGTGTTCAACCTGTTTTGGATATTTTGCCTGGCAGAGTCGCTTTACCATCTGGTGCGTAACCGATTGTTCGTTGGTTAGAAGACTTCCGCTCATTCGTTTCCTCCCAGAGTGGACGTCGTTCCCTGTGACAACATTTCGGCCACCTGGTCTAACTACTCATAGTACATCGCCATCGCCATCGCCATCGTCATCGTCATCGTCATCGTCGCCGTCGGTGTCTTCGTCGGTGTCTTCGTCGGTGTCTTCGTCGGTGTCTTCGTCGGTGTCTTCGTCGGTGTCTTCGTCACTTTCTGCGGACGATGGACCTTCGTCGTCTACTGTATATCATTCACCTGTCGCTAAGTCTGGCCGCGACCTGTTCAAAGATATGTTTTCTGTTCAATTTACTACTGGCCTTCGTACCTCACCTTTTGTGGACAATCTAAACACTTTGAAGCACATTGCCTCCCTGCATGGATTGAATACCTGTCATTATCATGATTTAAAAATGTCGTCGATTGCTTTGTTGCACCACCTCCTTGTAGGTGACTGCTTAAAAAAAAAGACAGATACTTGTGCTATGTTTGCAAAAGGCTTTGATTCTTTGAAATCGTTCGGTGAAAGCCTTGCTGAAATTATTGTGCACAGTACTCCGCTTACAAATGATAATCTGCTTCTGATGATACGTGCGTTAGGTATACAAAAGGATTTCCGTCCTCAGAGTCTTCGTCGCCAGCTTCATGTTGCGCTACGTACATTTCTTTGGACTGAGATTGATATATCTGTTCATGCGCGAAGTATGTCAGATACTTTCAAATCTTTCAATCGTTTGGACCGGCCAATACTGTTAGAAATTGCACGCTCACATTCCATCACGGTCAATGCGTTCACAGACACAATGGTAGCTATTCGGTCTGCTATTATGCGACATTTTGTAGCCGGTCAGTGTTTTGCCGAAGTTCCACCCTCGCAATCTATGACAACGCTTTCAGGATCTTCTCGCTCAGGCTGCGATGTTGTGGTGGAGGAATGCACAAGTTCATCTGACAATAATTTGGACAAGTCAGTCATCGTCCTTGACCATCTGTGTACGATGTTGCCCTTGAAACCACTTCAAAATGTTTTGGATATTCTTGGGCTTGATTATTCTTCAGATAATAGTTTGAAAGATTTGCGGCGTCTGCTTCGTTGTCATATAAATTTGTTACAGAATGTGTGTGAACAGGATAAGCTCAATGAACTTCAGTCAAATTTGACAAAGATTCGTCAGAACTGGCCAGAGCTTGTACCGACTGCCGTTAAAACTGAACTGCTCAATGATTTCCGACAACAGACGTCTTCGGCTGCTCTGGCAAGTTTCACATGTGCGTCATGTAGCGAAAGCTGTCCTATGAGTGAACAAGTTACTGTTGATGTCGGTGATGTCAATCTGACACCCCTTCTCCGACCCGATGTTCGACTTAAAAAGGCTGACGGTCTTGTTGTTGATAGCAATTGGGTAGATGAGGAACTTCAAACCAGTTTCAATTTTCATGCTGCTCTGCCGTCCAATCCTGATGTGCTGTTAGATTCAGCTGGCATTGAGTATGAAGGAGATTCTACACATCTGCGACTGTGTACAGGGTGCAATCGTGCTTTGAAAAAGGGAGATGTACCTCATCTTGCTTTGGCCAACCATATGTACATTGGACCTGTTCCCGAAGAACTGAAAAATCTCACCATTGTTGAAGAGGCAATGATTTCACGATGTCGTGCAAAATGTTGGATTATTCAGCTCAAAGAAAGCCACGGCACCTTGCCTTCTGAGACTACACAGCGCGGTATTAAAGGTAATATTATCATCTATCCGCAGAAAGTGTCCCAAGTTGCTTCGGTGCTCCCTCCAAATCTTGATGAACTTGCTGCTCCAATTTGTGTTGTTTTTGTTGGTTCCCGCCGTCCTTCCAATGAATGGCTCCGGAAGCATGCCAAACCTTTAGCGGTGCGACCAGGTCGTGTACAGAGGGCACTTGAATGGCTGAAGCTTCATAATCCACTATATCGAGATATCAAGATAAACACGGCGTTGTTACAAAGTTTGCCTGAGGACTATGTTCTGCCTGTACATGTTGAGCATGTCCATCCTAATTCCGCTTTGGACAGCGTCACTTCTGGTTATACACCAGATCTTCATAACGCATATGAGGATACAAACTCACCACATGAAGATTCTCCAACGTTGTCTATGGAGAATGCGCCCCAGTCTTCAACCGGAAAAGATGAACCTGTTGTGACATTCGATAAAGTTGTAATCACTGACATCGATGGATCCGCGACTTCAAGCCAAATGCGTGCAGCTGCTATACGACATGTACAAAAAAATGGGGGTTTATTGAATTTCCGCATGATGTGGAACCTGTAAATGAATTCATGAACCCCGCGTTGTTCCCTATGATATATCCTACACTGTTCCCATATGGCATGGGAGGGTTTGAAAACCACCGTCGATCGCACCGTGTTTCTCTCAGACGACAGGTCAAGCATTTCCTCAACCTTGCGGATCACCGATTCCAGGAGCATCACTCCTTCATGTTCACAGTCTTCAACATCATCCAACGGAGAGAGGCTCTGCTGCGCACCAGCTTAAAAGTGAAACGGGCTAACTTTTCCCATGTCGCGTCTACATTTGCTTTGGTTTCTGCGGACACTATCCATTCAGTTTCGCAGCGTATGGCTGCAGGTGATAGCACTACATTCAACTCTCCTGAGGAGCTTCAGGTGCTCAACCTCATGCGTCAAATCAATGCAGTTAATTCACATGTACCAGGATCAACATCTGCTAAGGTTGAGATGCGCAATGAGATTCGCGCACTGACTATAGACAAAGGGGCACCCAGTTTCTATATCACCATTAACCCGGCAGATGTCTACAATCCTGTTGTGAAATTTCTGGCAGGACACGAGATTGATGTTGATAACTTGAAAGATGCTGAAGTTCCTACGTACTGGGATCAGGCCAAACTTGTCGCCCAGAATCCTGTGATCGCAGGGAAGTTCTTTAACCTGTACATGAAATCATTCATCAAAGCGATTCTGGCATATGACCCTTCAAAGTTAACCACTCACGGAGGTATTTTGGGACATGTCAGTGCTTACTATGGTTGCGTGGAAGCACAAGGGCGTGGCTCATTGCATTGTCATATGCTCATATGGGTAGAAGGTGGTCTTAACCCTGATGAAATCAAGAAGCGTGTACTGGCTGACGATGGCTATGTTTTCCGTGAAAGGCTCATTGCGTTTTTGGATGATACAATATCGACTTCTGTTGTTCCTGATTGCGAGTCAGCTGTTCCAGTTCAGGCATCTCAATTTCATCCTTGCTCTATCCGAGGACCTCAAATACCTGATGAACAGGATGTAGAATCTCAAAACATGGTCCAGAAAGACATGCATTTGCTTTCTCAGGTTTGTCAAACCCACAAACACACATCGACCTGTTATAAGTATTGGCGTGGTCCACCTGAGCCTCGAGCATGTCGCTTCGAGTTGGATCAATCTAACGTGAAAGCGAACACATTTTTTGACGGTGAAACAGGTGAACTCAATTTGCGTAAGCTGGATGGATTGGTGAATGATTTCAATGAGACTATACTTGCAGCGGTGCGTTGTAATATTGACATTAAGTTTATTGGCTCGGGTGCGTCTGCAAAAGCGGTCATGTATTACATTACAGATTATATCACAAAATCACAGCTCAAAGCCCATGTTGCATATGCTGCACTAGAACTTGCTGTGAAGCGGCTCGAGCCTTCTGTTGAAGAAGACGATCCATTGACTGTCAAGGCCAAGAAATTGCTGCAACGCTGCGCATATTCAATGATTAGCCAGCAAGAACTTTCTGCTCAGCAAGTTGCCTCGTATCTGTTGGACTTTGGAGATCATTTCACATCTCATACGTTTAATAATCTATACTGGACTTCATTTGAGCGACACCTTAACAACCTGGAACGTTCGGCTCAATCTCCAGATATTTCCGTTGATCTTGCAACCACTGATCAGGGAATTATGGAAAACGACGACAGCGTTGGTGATAATGTTGAAGTGACTGTGAGCATATCTGCAGACCAGGTTGTTCGTGAAATCCCAGGACAGGTTCCAGACTATGTATCCCGCCATTCAAAACTAGATTTGCTCTGTTTGTGGGATATGGTTGCATGTTTTCGCAAAGTGCGTTTCAAGCCAGAGAGAAATACATACATGGAGGATGACGATATTGTAAACAATGATGTTCTACAGCCCGATTATACTTCAGGGTCTGATAATGACAGTGTTCAGTGTTCAGCTCATGAACTAACAGTCCTGCTCAATGACAACAGCAATGTTCGACCTTGTTTTGAGTTCCAATCTAGCCATCAACAGTGTGCATCCCATGTGCTGCAGTTTTTGAAACCAGGCGATAGACAGGTACCTGTGCCTATAGGACCTGGCTTGCCTCGCAGGGATTGGTTGGAGGTCTACGACCGCTACTGTCGAGTCATGTTGATTTTGTTCAAACCGTGGCGTACACTTTCAAATTTGAGAATGCCTTCTGAAACTTGGTCTGACGCTTTCAAAGATTTCTTAAAGGAGTGTCCAGATTCCATTCGCAAATTGATCACAAATATGCAACTGTTACATGAGTGTAAAGATTCTCGTGATGATCACTTTGCTAAACGAAGGTGTCGAGCTGCTACCAATTCTTCCAACATTAACGACCGGCCCCGCAATGGAGACGATGATTTTATGGGATGTGATGATGAAGATGAGCGGGTGCTGGAACACTTGACTGATATTCAAGGAATATACTCAGACCGATATCATTCAATGGATCAGAGTACCTCCAATTGTGTCCTTGCTGCTGAACAAGTTGGCATGTTTGATTCACCTACTGTCAATGTGGCAACGGTGCCGTTAGAAAAACAGCAATTTCCAGCCGATGTCGAAGACATCACAGGTCAGCATGCGCACTATGAATCTGAATGGAAATCTGCATACAGCGAACAACGAGCACGTTGGAAAAAGAGGGCACAGGTGTCAGATGTTGCAGGAGATGTTACAGAAAACTATTCAGATGTGGATGTGACATTGAACACATTTGACTCAGGCGGCCTTCCTGTTACAGGTGTGGATAGTACTCTAGCATGTCGACAAGTGGCAATGGACAATCGTATCGACAAACCATCTTTGAACACTGATACCGTTGAAGATTTCATCTGCAGTTTGAGTCCATGTCTTAACGCAGACCAAGAACGTGCTTTCCGCCTGATTGCTCAACATACCGTAGAAAAACCTGCAAATCCATTGCGGATGTTCATAGGAGGGCCAGGCGGCACTGGTAAATCATATGTTATCGCTTGTCTTAACAACTTTTTTCTCCACACCAATCAAACGCGACGCTTCAGGCTGTGCTCATACACGGGAGTGGCTGCTAACAACATCAGTGGAATGACTTTACATTCTGCTTTAAGCTTTACCAACATGTCTTTCACAAAAGCAAATTCTGCTAGTCACCGAGATCTGCTTGCAATGTGGGAAGGTGTTGATTATCTGTTCATTGATGAAGTTTCAATGATAGGTTGTGCGTTCCTGTACCGAATCAGCCAAGCGTTGTCTCAGGCAAAAGAAAACAGTGAACCTTTTGGTGGAATAAACGTGATATTTGCTGGTGATTTTGCACAGTTATCACCTGTGGGTGACTCCTCCCTGTGTGCCCAGGTGAAGACCCATAGGGTGAGTACAACGGCAGGTCAAAATATTGTATTTGGCAAGCTCCTATGGCTTTCCGTGCAGACTGTTATCCTTTTATCAGAAATCAAGCGACAAGAGGGGCCACAAAACACACGATTTGTGAACCTCTTGACCCGATTACGCTCAGGTATATGCAATGATGATGATTTCGACTTGTTGAATACACGCCTTGCATCAGTTCTCAACATCAACTGGTCGGACAGCCAATGGACCCATGCGCCGTTAATTGTTTGCAACAATGAGACAAAGGATGCACTGAATGAAAGAATGACTGCAGCTTTTGCTCAACGGACAAATCAAGAGGTTCAATGGTATATCGCAGAAGACACTAGGAAGGGACACGTTGTCAGCCAGGATGTGCAGAACATGCTACTCGATCTCCATTCAGGAAAGACAAACTACCGTTTGGGAAAATTACCCCTTGTTATTGGAATGCCAGTGGTGATAGGAAGCAACTACGATGTACAGTCAGGTGTTGTTAATGGGACTACAGGGATTTTGCGCAAGATTCGATATCGTTTGGATGAAAACAACATGCGACATCTTGTCTCATGTGTGGTCGAGTGTCCACATCTGAATGGTTTTGATTATTTACCGCACCTGACAGCAAATCAAGTGGCGGTCGTTGAAGACACTGTATCCATGAAGTTCATACACCCGATGTCAAAAAAAAGCTGCATGTTTGCCCGTACACAGGTCCCGATTTTGCCAGGATTTGCGATAACTGCACACAAAGCACAAGGAGCAACTTACCAACATGCAGTATTAGACCTCGAGTCTTGTTCTGGTACAGAGCGGCCGTATGTCATGGTTTCGAGAGTGAAATCACTTGATGGTCTAGTTATTCTGCGACCCTTCAGACGTTCAAAGATTATGAGCCGTCAGTCGCAGGACGTACGTATGGAAATTAAACGTCTTGAGGCCCTACACATATCAACAAAGGAGAAGTGTGGGGAGGGTGTTCACAAGGATGATCCACCTGTTGACTATCCTTTTCCTGTGTCGTTTTCTGTTGCAGCAGAAACATTGACCCGGCTGCAAATGGAAACCAGGTGCTCTTCGAAGCACTCACTGGATGCGGAAAGCTCGGTAAGATAGCCTAGTACTTTGGAATCTTTCTTCTGTTACTGACCGTTGAGTTTCATTCAGTCCGGAGAGGGTGTGCTAAACCGGCCAGCGAAGAGGCAGTGTTTAGCAAAGGTTCCATTGGATTAGGTAGACAGACCAACGCCTGTGGCTGCCTTTTACCTGCCGGTATGTTTGATTACGTTTTGGCTGAATGTGTGACCGTGTTGATTTTCCGGTTCTCCTTCTAGCACCTACTCTGTTATATGTCATGACCACAACACCCTTTATCTTTTGTCCAAGTCGGTGTGGGCATTGTCGAAGAAACACGAACAACTTAGCAAGCTCTCACAGGTTGTGAAAACTGTGTGTGTGCAATGTTACATCCTTATCGACACTTTTATAACCGCTCTGCAATCGCATGATGTAGACCCACAGGACCGATCATGATTCATCCATAGGAATTGTACAACCGCTCGACCTGTCGTGGTAACGACATCAAAGAGCCACCTCTATCCTAATCTTGCAGTCCGACTCTCTGTACTGTGCTCAGGTGTGCCGGGTCGCGTCAGCATGAAAAATCGGCTGCTACTGGAAACAAGGCGCCTTCTAAAAAGCACGCTCTGGACACCGAAGACTTTTCTTGCATTCAGTCTGACAATGGAGTGCATAATTGGCCACTATAGCGGCAACGTCAGGGCGACGTGTCACGAAGGTTCCTTTGCACTACGTAGAGATGTGAAAGACAGCGCCTGTGTCTCCAAGGTGTGTATGGTATTCATCGTTGTTCAATCAGTTGCTAAAGCCTGCTTTCAGCACCAATTCCCGAAATGTTTCAATGCGTTGGTCTCTCCTGCGTCCGCGGGCCCCGTTCTCACTGTGAGGTATATACATCTCTGAGGTCAGGCTCTTACAAGCTTCTAAATTTCGTCCTCCCTGATATTCAATACCTTTCAGTGTAACCTTGCCCTCAACATATGATACTTTCTTCTGCGTGAATACCAAGACCTCACCGCAGCTGGTATCCAAACCGTCGGTACCGCTGTATCTCAGTAGTTACAACAACCCATGTTTCATGTATATTACTTCACACCTTTCTCATTGCCTATCGACTGCCGCTTTCTCTGTACAGAAAAACTGACCGGTTGAGCGGAGAGTTCCTTCATCTTGATCGGACACCTACCGCTACCTTTCCACCGGCGTAAGACCAAAGGTGGATCTGTACATCCATCGCACCGCTCCTCTCAGACCGCACACCGACGGACACTTCATCGTACAATCAAACATGACAACCATCGTACTGCTCCCAGCAGACCGACTGCACTTTGCTGTATTGAACACACATCTACCCCGAACATCTACCCCAATGTATTCTCCATGGTTTGATTGCACAGGAAATGTAATTTTGCCTTCCGACACCATCGCACACCGAGCAGGACCTTCTATCAATGTATCGCATGTCCGACAACACGGTTGGCCCACTACTGCTGGACTTGAGTGTAACAGTTTGACTTCTCAAGGATTGCGCTTCGCTCAGTCTAGCCAGCAAGGCTTTGCAAACATATATATATATATCTCAACAGAAAACTCATCATATTCTTGCTTTCATGTCTCTCTTACGTCTTCGCACACGGCCTTCCGACGTCCAGAGAATCAATGACCGCGTGCTCCAGTGGGTTGAGGTATGTCTCTTGTGTAAATTTTATTCAGATTGTCGTACATGTCTCTGAAGCAAAGCCTCCATAGAACGGTCGTTATGCCTCGTCTATCAAGGGCATGCTGATTGGGACATCCTGTGATATGCCTTATTTGGTCAACGTTCCGGTCGATCTTGGTATATCGAACTACCACTCTGTTGATGATTTGAACGTTCGTCCTTACATGTGGATGACTAATGAGCCTGAGTTCAAGTCTTTCATCCGCAATCGCGAGCACGTAGACCGGTTTCCACTTAATGCTCGATCAGCCCTCGAGCATCCGTTCACCTTCTTCTTCGAAGAAGACACCACGCCTGCTGGGAGCAACAAACTTATCCGTAAACTTGGTACCCCGTACGAGACTGACACCGTCGACACATTGCGAGGTAACGTCATTGTACTGAAGCACACCAACAATGGCAATATCGACAATATCGGAATGGAAGATTGGCCATTGGTGAAGGTCATTCTGGAATGGTATGTTCTTTCAATGAATCCGTGTTGTGTACTGTCCCTCATGCGAACTCAGGTTGGTTGGCCATCGGGGTCTTTACATCAACACTTGTCCTCATGGACTGACAAAGGCTCAGACCGTCCTCTACTCAAGACCGGCTCTCCACGAAGATTACTCCTTGCCTGTGGACAGTCGATCGTCTCCCCAGACATATCCTATACATCTCCTTCACCAGATTTTGCGCATCCGTGACCTGCGTTTGACCTTCTTCGAAAACACCGGTGTACTTACTCTGTTCGCATTGGGTGCGACATGCACAACTATGCGAACATGGGTTCAGGCCTTCTACCGCGGACGGGTTACACGCCTGTTGTCCAAGGTTTTCCCAGTCCCTCGTCATATCGAGTTCTTTGATGTCCTCCACTCTCATCATTCCAGGATCGGTGGATCTTTTGCATATGCTGTTGTTGATCCATCGTCGGTATTCATACCCAACAATATCAACATACTCTCTCCATTCGGGAAAGGCGACTCGTTCTGCGATGTTCTTCTCGACAGATGGGGTTGCACCCTTGTGACCGATGGACCTACCAGGGAACCTGTTAGCTCTGACTTCTTCGAACCCAGGACCATTTATATGAAAACACCACAGGTATGCGCTATATTCTTGTTCAATGTTCCACGACTGAGGTTTGGTATGTTAGGGTTATTCTGTCACTATTACCGAGAGCGATGACTTCAGTCTCATGTCGCTCATGTTGACAGGATATACCACTGCTGAGTGTGTCCTACTTGGAGGGCACACTTTCACACTCTTGTACCCTTCGCTGGTAGAAAATCGAGAAGTACTCCGTTTGCCTTCTGTGGAACGGGCCATTCCCGAGCAGGTTTTGGACTGTGTATCGACACGGTTTAATCTCCTCGAATCAACGCAACATCTTGGTCGACCTTGTGGCGAAAGTTGCCCGAACATCTGGCGCCGATCGTTGGGCATGAAAGGATCCGCTACATTGTACTGGGGTGGTTTCAAAAACGGGAGAGATTCGCGGTTGAAATCAGGTTCTTATGAGTGGAAGATTGCGCATACATGTCGAAATCCACTATGTAAGTGGAGTTCCATCAAGCCCATGGAAATGTGCGACTGGTTGTGGTGGGCAGTGCCCGACGCTTAAGTAGCTTTCATGCCAACTCTGTATCTTTTGTATAAATTTGATGACTTGCGTTTACATTTCTAATAACAGTTTATCTTTGTTTCGATGAGAAGGCATACACTCTGTATTCCACTAGCTACTGCGTCAGGATGGTATTCATTTGTCAAACTACAATAGAACATTAGGAGCTGTTTGTGATTAGCGTCGCCATAATTGGCTTCGTAGTTCATGTTGTCCTCTCCTTCTGGCATTCTCCTCCGCACGTCTCTGATTTCTCCTTGGTACTGTCACATGAGACCCATTGCTCACAGTAACTCTCCCTGTTCTTCCATTATCCGCTCGCACCTCAGCACTAGCTACTATTGGTTGAGATCGACTTCCAGGCCCAGAACGCCCAGGTCTTCCTAAACCTGTTGCTGCAGAAGTTGTACCTGACGATGTAGAAGCTGTACCTGACGATGTAGAACCAGAAGGCTGTGGAGACGGTACAGCTCGGTTGGGATCGAGGGCATGACTATTCAAAGATGCTACAGTATTTTTCGATGGAAGCATTGTTCCATGGAGGTCGCTTGAATGGAAACTCCTGTATGTTATATGAGTAACATTCTGTGACATTCGTAGCAAGACTCTCACCATAGACAATTTGTTGTAGTTGCAATAAAGTACTTGTACTCAATGTTGCAAAATGCAAATTCGTGTTGGCTGGAATCAGCGCTGAGCAGTACTTGCGTACACAGGCCCCTGGTTGTGTCCTGGTCTCGATGGATGGGTGCCATATAACCGGTACAGTTGTATATATTTGCACCGGTCATGCCCATATGGTCGCATTCGTTACACCAGTCCTCCAGTTTGTCGACTATCTTGGAATGAGCGTGTACAGCTGCTGCGCGCATAATGTCTGCAATCTGCGTGGACGGTTCATTTCATCAACTGTTCAAGCTGAGACATGTACTCACCGCAGCTTGATTGAAGAGGATATCGAGGCCTTTTTCGGATGTAGCATCAAGGCCGGCATAAGATGTGTATGTGTCTCCGGTTCGCCCTCCGGAAGCAGTACGTGAGCCAAGAGGTACCATTGTCCCTCCAGAATAACTTTCAAATTGTGCGCCACGTTTTAAAGCACTCACTCCGGTGCTTTCTACAACAGCATCTTGTAGCACGGCCAAGGTTTCGCTGTTGAAAGGGTGGAACCATACAAAGTCGATTACATTCTAGCTATAAACTATCAGATCGTAGTATAAATTGTGATACAAACTACTTTGCCTTTTGGTTGACCGTGTCCCAATCCACTATCTGCGACATTGGCGTTTTCGGATCTTCCTCGTCTACTATGAGGCAAAGGTGATGCCCACATCGGCGAACGATATCATCATTTGGTTGAACACATTGTAATGTGAGAGGTTTGGTTTTTCCAACGGCGTCGGGATGGTACATGTCTGTGTTATATGTGCGGCGACGCTTAGTCTTGTCCTATTCAATCAATGTTAACATATGTATTGTTCGTATTGATGCAGATACGCACTTTATTGGGCTTTCTGGGTTGAATTTGTTCATCACTGGGGACCATTGTTATCCCGCACCCAATCAGTTCATCTCGAAGTGTTGTCAACTTGGCTTCCTTCTCGTCAGCTTCGAGACCGGTCATGATATGAGGAAAGTAGAGATACTGTGTGCACCTCAGAGATGGTGGAAGGTCTCTGCAACCTAGGCAGTTCTTCAACTGCTTGGCATATTTTGAAGCCATTCGCTTCAGTAGTCGGAGTTTCACAGTTTGCTTGATAATAATACGCCAAAGTGGCCTCTCAAACTTCTTTAGATTGATGACATATTCACTGCTGAGTCCATCCCTAGTCCGTATTTTTTTCGTACACCAGTCAATCATCAAGCTGATGACGCGGCTGTAGAAGTCGGCGAGTCGCTGCTCATTGTTAAAGTTGGTGACCTACTAGTGCGTCAGTTGATAGGTTCATATTCTGTTGTTGAAAACCGTACGTTGTACCCAATCTCTTCGAGGGCGCTTCCTAACCACCTATTGTAGTTATATCGAAATGTATGGAAATTGGCAAGAAAGAAACAATAAGAAACATTCTGTGCGCCTGGCATAAGATTGGCTTCGGTATCAAACAGTTCAAGGAATTCCTTTGGGTCGGTAAGTTTCTTCTTCCCATCCTACAGTACATGCTCTGTTAAAACCCAGACGGCATTGAGTTATAATTATTGTCTACCTTCCGCGCTAAGTATGCAGTTGATGCGATTGGCCACGATGTTTTAATGAACGAGGGTGTCCACCGGTCAAGCACATCCGATAACTGGTCGGCAATGCGATATTTCAGCTCTAATTGTAAAGCTTGGGAGTTCCGTGTACGGTTATGAAACAGTGGAGACGATATCTCTTCGATTGAAACTGTGAGCCCCGTATCCTATGAGTCTGTATTATCATTACGAGACATTTAAGGCAGCATCTGCAGTCTAACCTTGATAGCGCGCCGAAAGGCGGGGTGTGTGTACATGTTCTTCCTGACTTCCTTCATCGCCTTTATAACTGCAACGATGTCTGGGATGTAATCGTCAGGTTGCACGGTATTTATGATCTAGCAGATAGTTGAAGTTAATCGTAGTCTACTATTACATTAAAATCACATACTTTCCGCAACTGGGCATTCCATCGATTGGCTACTGCAAGTTGTTCATTGTACAATTTATCTGAAATGAGAATCTCTTTCTCTTCAGCTTGCCAATCCTTGATTTGTCTTTGAAATTCGAACGTTTGAGATGAATACTTTCCTAGCTATGTTTCGCTACTCACCTGGTGATATCTCCTTGTTGATCAATATCCATCGCGTCATCTGCCTTTGGCTGTTCAGCGTCGTCTCGGCCGGACTCAACTTCTTCACCAGCGATCTCGGTGCCGAAACGTTCGCCGACTGGGAAAACATTGCGCTGTGGGGGTACGTCGTACTCCTCTTCCTGCATGGTCAATGTAAATCAATGTTGATCAAATATCTCATAGTTCGACGTACGTTCAGTTCCAGCAACCTCGTATGGTAACAAGAAAGGTCATCTTCAACTTTATCCACCTCCTCCCAAACCAAATGTGCCAAAATATCGGTCAATGTCAATAGCAGAAAACCGCGGTCAGGGTGAATAGCTTCTGAATCACTCAGTCCTAGGTTTTGGGCGATCCACCCGATCATACAGGACACCTTGTTGGAGTGATCGATTAAAATGAACGCTACGATTGAATTGAGCACTTACCAGTTCGTGGTCATTGATTAGAACATCTCTCACATCGTCCAGTAAATCCTCTTCTGAAACGTGCAGATGAACGTTCGCCTTAATCCGATCCCGTTGTTCTGTAATTGCGCCATGTATGGGATGCATGGTGTAGAATGCGTCGTGGCCGTTGAACGAATGGATTAGAGACAGTTGGAGTATTCACACGCACGCGGATACGCGTGCATGACCTGTCACATGTTCTTTACACGCCAGCACGTGGTGAACACTGCTTGTTGATCTGTAAATTGCGTCGCGTTCAATGGATAAGACACCATCGCGGCGTCGTGTATCGACGTGTATCGACGCGTCGCAACCTGGATGTGTATCGACGCATCGCAACCTCAACGAGAACCACGGTTATCTTTGCGTAGTGAACATGACACGTCGATAGTCGCGTCGTTGAACGACTTAGTAGTCGCGTGGATTGAGGCGTGGCTGCTGGGAAGACCGTGTCTGATGAACGGTATCCAACGCGGAGGAAATGTATCCAACGCGGACGAAATGTGCTGTGTGAGTGGATGTGAGAATAAAGGGCTGCGTAGACAAATCTAGTCAGCGGTTGTAGTCCAGTCAATGTAGAGTACACACCTATCCCGATCGGCATGTTTCTGTCCATTTCCAAGCATGTAAGTAACGTTGAGGTGTGATCATGATTGTTCAACCCACAGTCGAGTAGATGCAAGAGCATGCTCCACGCCGTCTAGCGCTGCAGTCGACCGTGTGGTGGTTGAACAATAGGTGGTTTGATTGACGCGAGAAGTTTCCCGACTATATGTAATGCGATCACGTGTGCCGTGTGTATAACGTTCTCGTCAGCCACGATCCAAATTAATTCATTGTCCAAACCACCGATGATCATGTTTGCAGATCTGCTGGAGTTATCGATCGTGCCGCCTCTCCACCTGCCCTTTCTCAAGATTATTCTCCTGCTCGTCGAAATAATGTCGATTTTAGCTATCCCAAGTGCGCCGACGCTTCCAGAAATGACAACTCTTCTATGAGTTACACAACTTCTCCCTCGACACGACACCTTCGACTACTTCATTCGGTCAGCTCTCGACTGTCATAACTACACCAATTTTTGTTCAGCGTCGACCGACTTCTCCTGTACAGCAGATCGTCAGTCTTATCCGAGAGAGACAAGCTCAATTTCGTCTCACAAGAGGACTTTGGGAGCACACCCTGCGGCATCTTATACACGCCTATGAATACCTATGCCATGTCGGCGAAGCCCGACAGTGGACTGAAGGTTGTCTGGACCACGAGCTTGAATTTGGCGTGGTAGAGATGGAGGAAGGGTTACGAAATGGCGTGGTTCTCGCGAAGCGTGTGAGAGTGTTCCAAGGAGTGGGAGTTGTCAGACGAATTTATGAGGTGCGTTCGAACATCCTGCATTTGGCCCGTATGGTGCTAATATCGTCAAGGTGCAGGCACAGGCCAGAGCTGCGATAACGAGGAGACACATGTCGCAGGAACGTAAAGCACGGAATAATGTTCGACCATCGGCAGTGGCTTTACAAGCCAGAATGCGTGTAACTCGCCCACTCTCGGAACCTGATACTTTCTATTAACGACTCGCTAGGTGCACCGCTCCCGGATCGAATCTTCGAGAGCCTTCGCAACCTACGTTCTGTTCGTTGCTGTGATAACCAACACGTTCAGCGCGATCCGATCCGAGACTCAAAAGAGTGCTTTTGGTGCTGCAAGGTATGTTGGTGAGATCTAGGAGTAGTTTATCATCCGACTCATTTTTCATTCCAGTTTGCCTGTAATTGAAGACGAACGAGATGACGGTTGGGCCGCCATTGATCGCAGCAAACCCGCCAAGAACAACATTGCCAAAGTTATATACGACTATACCAGATGGTGTTGGGTCCTTCTCGCTCTCGCGTCGTTGACACTGCAAGCTACTCGAACTGCCTCGGTATCCGCTACCCACGCCGAGATTCTTTCATTCGGGAAACTGGGAATCACTTTCGCGTTCGATCTGGAAATCGTAGTGGGGTGGTTGGCAACATAGCCTGACTGGAGAAGCTTCTTTACTCGCGCGCAGAACTGGTTGGACGTGATACTTGCTGTTGGATCGTCTATAATTCAGATCCCGATTATCAAGGATTCGTCGGTGTACCCGTGGTTCACGATCTTCCAGCTCATGCGGTTCTACAGTGTGATCTTGGAGGTGCCTTGTATGAAACCTTTGTTGGTATGTCAATTCTTTGTGATGTCCGTACGGCCCATATGTGATTTCGTCGAAGCTGTCAGTGTTTGGTAACATGTATGGTCTTACCAACATGTCATTATTCCTCATATTGGTCAACTATCTGCGCAGCTTCTTCGTGGTGACATGAGCTCCAATGATGCAGTGAACTTCGGTCAACTCTACAACGCTTTCCTTGGTGTCTATCAGGTGTTCTCATCAGAGAACTGGACTGATGTACTTTACAACGCTGGTCAGGCCGAGCTCAAACTTGGACAGACGGTTCTTGTCGTGATCTTCATCAGCATGTGGCTGCCGTTCGCTAACTGGGAGTTTTTGGTATCTCAGTTATCTGCTTCTACTAATATCACCTCCGGAACGACCAGTCATCGTCTTGCAAATGTTCATCGCTGTCATCAACGATAATTTCGAAGTTGCAGAGGAACAAAAGAGGAGTCAACAGGCGTCTCATTATTGGTCCACTCACCAGGTCCAAGCTGGAAAAGCTACCTGGGTGCGACGACTGAACCCTTATCGCTGGTTCAAAGCCAATCCGGTCAAAGTCAAGGTGGAGAACCTGCCTTCTAGCCTTGTTCTACCTATGCAGCAAGCCCTCGTCTCAGATTGCCTTCATAGTCGTCCTGTTCAGGTGAGTATAGTCTGACGCTTCTTGTTAGCTCTACTGGTATACTCATTCTGTATCAGACCAAAGTCGCTGTCGGTAGTGCAGGTGGCAAGTCTGGGATGCGGCATTATACAAAGAAATCCCTGTCAGCTCTGCAAAAGCTGTTCGGAGGAGACGATAAGGCGGACGATGTACCTCTCACCAATCTCAAACATAACAGGAGCGAGTCTTTGGGAGCTTTGGCAGATGAAGAAACTGAGCGTCATCTGTATGTGTGTTTTTCTCCTGGTCTTCGAGTGAAGCTAATCTTGGACTAAGGAATTACTTGCCTCTGTAGCCCCAGAAACCTTAAACTCCAGCGATATCAATGACGCTTTGTTCGAAAGAAGAGCGCATAAGGCAGATTTCATTCGAGACCATCCTACATACGACAAAACGTTCTGGATATTTTCTCAGCAAGATCCAATTCGACGATTCTGCCAACACCTTGTCCAACCAGCCCATGGCGAACGTATATTTGGGCTTCCTACCTCGCACGTATCCCATCCTATTTTCCATGTTATCATCTTCCACGCTGTGATTGGAGGATTTGTGACTGAAATCATCGCAACACCTGTATACCGCCGCAACTATTACGCTACTAATGGCAGAATCCGGGGAGCTTGGTTCGATCTCACTGAAGCCACTTTTGGATACATTCTACTCCTCGAATTCATCATCAAGCTCATCGCCGATGGATTCCTATTCACACCAAACGCCTATATACGAAGTATATGGAATGTCATTGATTTTGTGATACTTGCAGGGATTTTGGTCAACGTGACAACGGGCCTAATCTTCATTGGTGGTCTTAGCCGTTTCACTCGATCGTTGAAGGCGCTCAGCGCTCTTCGTCTCATCACCTTGTTTGATCGCATGCGGAACGTTGACAGCGACGATGAATCGGACCAGTTCCGGGTCAAAGAACAGGTTTACTTCGTTATTCCTCTATCGTTTTCAGGGCCGTCGAACGGAAGTGAGTCGTCGTTATTATGTCGCTTTGGCCTGGTGTAACCCCTACTCACGAAACTGTCCCTTCACTATCTCTAGGTGTAATTTTGCCTGGTCAAACTCCAGATTCGCCATCCCAGTCGTCAGAATCTCCGTGAACGCAGTGCATTACGTCGATGGTCCACTCGTTATCCATGAAATCTGGACCGAGTATCTCTAGCCAACTTCCTCAAATCGTTGCAACGCACATAGAAGGTAAGTTGCATCCGAACTTTGTACAAGTCATTTCTAATGCCCATTTTTATCCAGGACGATTCGCCTTCACCCACGATACGCCTTCACCTCCTGCTTCCAGGCCTTTACATATCTCCATCAAATCGAGGATCCGACGACAACACGTACGAGATTCTGACCAACAACGAGAGTCTCAAGGGCGGAAACCTGCTCGAAGATTTCGATCCAGCTGTGAACCTTCCACCTGAAATCGACGATCCAGAGGACAAGAAACCCGAGGACTGGGTCGAGACCAAAAGAATTCCCGACCCGGATGCTACCAAAGTTTGTACAAACATCACTTTCTACGGACATTTGTCTCATTCGTTTGCTTCAGCCCGAGGACTGGGACGAAGATCTCCTTATGAAATCGTCGACACCGAAGCTGAGAAACCCGTACGCTGGCTGGATGACGAGCCGTTGACCATCCCCGATCCTGGTAGGCCTTCTTTCATTCTATTGCTTCTACCCTCTTACTCATAATACTGTCCCTGCAGATGCTGAGAAGCCTGAAGAATGGGACGATGAGGAAGACGGTGACTGGATCGCTCCTAACGTTTCCAACCCCAAGTGTGCCGAGGCACCAAGTTGTGGTGAATGGAAGCCGTGAGTACTCGGGTTCGCGTGGCGTAAAAAGTGACCTCTGACGCATTTCCCCGCAGACCCATGAAAGACAACTCCGCCTACAAGAGCAAATGTTATGCCCCGATGATCGACAACCCTGCTTACAACGGTGAATGGGCTCCTCGCAAGATTCCCAACCCCGACTCTTTGCAGGTTCTGACTGGCGTCAAGTCGCTTGCGGAAATTGTATGTTTCTTGAACTTCATCTCCCTTGATACATACTCACGTGTTCTGCTAGCGAGGCGTCGGTATCGAGCTATGGACCATGACCGAGGACATCCTCTTCGACAATGTCTATGAGATTCTACGTAATATCTACGTCTGTCACCGACGCCAAGACTCTTGCCAGCCAGACCTTCGACATCAAGAAGACACTTGAGAAAGCTAAGAAGGCCACTGAAGTAGAATACGATGACGAGGAAGAATCAGATCCTATCGGTTTCATGCGCAGCAGATTCTTGACGTTCATCGACATCCTCAAACTTGACCGGTTGTAGGCTTGCAAGACTCACACTGAGACTGGCGTTGCTCTTGTCACTGCCCTTCTTACTCTCTTCGGATTTGTTACATCTGCTCTCCTTTCCGTTGCTCGCCACTTTTCATCAAGCTTTGCTCTCTCTAAAATTCTGCTTATTCTGACCGCCTTTCGGTTATGGTTTCAAGAAGATCGATGGCGCATGCGAAACGAGAACCGTGGGGGTACTACGTTGCTGACAACTGTTGGAGGATCGGGTCAAGGTTACAGTACTGCTAACGGGTTCTGGGAAGTCAGCTTTCAGTACAAATGGTCCGTCTAGATTCACCTCAAGTCGTTGGTCGAAGATCATTCGGTAGTCACACCCCAAACTCAGATCGAGCAGACCTTGTTCCCAATTCCTCCCGTCCTTCCTCCATCCACAGCTTCTGTACGCAACAACGCCACAGGAAAAGCCCTTCCATGAGCGCTACTGCCTCAGCTCAAGTCCGACGGTGCGTCATGTAACATGTGGAACACATTGTGCGGTGTCGCACACTTCCATCGCTCTACCACCTTCTACCACCGTCCCAAACATCTTTAGGCTGCCCGACGGCGCTTGCCAGTCCGTTTTCAATGTACCAAACATCCCCTCCGGGTTTTTATGCGATCGGGCCAGCGCGTTGGTGTGTGCGGTGCGACCCGGGACCTCCGGTGGGTTTCCTGTTCACCTTTGCAGATCGGATTGCGAGGCGAAATGGTGCAAAGTTTCAACTCGCCAATCTCATATAGTCGTCCCCGTATCGGAGTCTCGAATATGTCATTCATTCAAATGCCTTCGGCTTCGTTAATTTCCGGTCGACACACCGTCCTAGAACGTCCTCCGGCTCCGTTATGCTGTCTGACTATGTCGAACGCATCGTCGAATCTTCTAAGTCCAACCTTGGTAGCATGGACAGAGCGATGCAGTATAAAAGGTGGTGTGTTTGTGACTCTTGTCCTGGTCCAACCACGATGTCTATCTCTGTTACACCCGATATGATTCTACGTCGCACTATTTCTGGCGGTGTCTACGACACCATGATTGACGCCCGTATTGGCAACAATTCTTCCAGCTTGGCCCGCGTCGATCTTGGAATTCATTTCAAGAAAAACTCTCCTTACAACGACAGCGATAAATATGTGGGAGTAGATGGTCGTGAATTCGTCTTCAACTACATTGGAGAAGTGGCTCCCGGATTCGTGGCCCACGCTATTGGAAGTTACACCGGGTTTAGTGAGAAGGTTGATACTTGTTTTTTTAATGCCCGTTCATCTTTCTGATGTCTCCTTCAGGGTTTCACACCTGCCAATGACGCTGCCCGAATCAAGCTGGTTGTGCCGACTGTCGTGCCTACAAGCTCGCCTCCGAGGATTAAAGCAATTTATCACAACCAACTCGCTACGCTCACACATGTCATGGCAGCGGAAGAGGATTCCCGCAACCAGGTGAACTGTCATTTGTCATTTCCGCCCCCGAACCTTTACTAACTTGGCACACAAGGGACGGACGAAGCCATTCACGAATGCTTCTGAGCCCAATGGTGTTGTCGATACCATGTACACTTCCACTCGAGCGCTCTATGTTGTATGTTCACTATACTTTCCACTGCAGTTCGATTGTTTGATGCCCCGCAGGTGGATAAAGAGAAACGCGCCATTACTCTCAAGGTCAATTTGGATGACGAGGATGCCGACAACGACGATGTTGAAACTACCACGGACGGTGGCCCGGGTATGTCACATCCTTTGCTCAATGACCACGACTCATTGCATTTGTAGTAGCACAGCCACATGTTGGAGACCTCCACCCTTGCTCAGTCATTCCAGGTTACGGCGGACCGCGGTTCAACCACTCTGCCGCTCAAGCGATCCAACTCGATATCCGTGATCCCGAGGGTGGACTCATCGGTCCTCAGGACACTTGGAGGTGGATTGTACCGGGTGCTTTGATACTTGTACACGCCACGATGCATACATATCACATCAAGGGTATGACCGTAAGTGTTTGTTTTCCCAAAACCTTTATAATGGGTTCTCATATACTTTGATTAGATCTTCCAGCTTACGGCGTCCAGCATCCAAGTTATCGACAAGGGTGATATCATTCCCCCAGTCCCTTCCATCCTCGGTCTCCCAGACAGTCGTTCTCGTTACATCGGAGGTTCCAGCGTTACCCCGTCCAATGGCGGAAACACCGTGGTCAACTTTGCTCATCTCATGAAATCCGGACCCTCCCAGGGAAGCAGTTCTAAGTCGAAAAGTGGAGATGTGTCCACGAAGCATGCACGTGCCGATGGAGACGCTACAGGGAATGGAATAGATGACATATTCGAATCCGTGTCTGAAGACATTGAGATGGCAGCAGTTGACGAGAAACAGAAGAAGGTTCTGGGTAAGAAAGCCAGGCGAGGTAAGCCTTCTGCGATCGGTGAATGAACCGGTCCTGATACCCCAACTCTGCAGTTTGAACGATGACCTCCGACGACTTTGCAAATTACATAGCTTGTCTGAAATATATCTTATATCTTACGGTGTCCGATTACCTGCGCTCAAGATTACTATCTATCGTTTGGTAAATCTCCTCTTCTGGTGTTGAGTAGTTATAAGAGGCGACACAGGCTGGCGATGTTTGGTACAACATGAACCTTCCCAACTTCCAACCACAGACTTCCTTCTATCAACGGGATCTTGATCTACTATGTGGACAGCATAATGCCGCCGCCAACGTCGATCCAGATATCGAAGCAGCCTTGTTGGACTCCATTATCAAAGCAGGATGTCACGCCATGAGTATATCTATTTATGAACTGACTTTCTTTCGTTCCTCTGCTCCCTGGCAGTTGTCGGTAACGAATGCGGACGTCTGGGGTTACACCAACGCGTCTGACTCGTCGCCATTTAGACCTCTGCTAACTGGCTATCTCACACGGAAGTACATCAGATTATTGAATGTCGGATGTGTAAGCATTGTGCGTTGACCTTTGCGAACGATTCCATTGACCTGGGACTTACAGGGAATAAATGCATACACCGTATACGAGTTGGGCTGGAGCAGTTCGTCGAGCTTTGATTTGAATAACGCATTCCGTTTCCAGAGAGACACTCTGGCCTCAGTCATCCCGCAGGACAACGATACTTTCATGCAAGGGCCTGTACGTATCTATTGTTGTACTCATCCACACTCAAAATTTATTGAAATTTTTATAGTTCACATGTTCTTTCATCCAAGAGCGCTGGTGCTGTGCCAGTCCGGCGAATAGTGATCTCACCACATCCGACACAGTGAAATTCGTTCTGGCCAGAGATTGTGTGGTAAACAACCTACTTCACATGTACAGCCTTTGACAACTGAGGCAACCACTTTTTAGATCAAGTGTGTGAAAGCGACCAGGATATGGATGGAATTCCAGGCTGAGAATTACAACGCCTGTCAAGACATGGCGATGCGAACCGGGAATGTGCACTGGATGGATGCCAAACGCACAGGTGACATGTTATCAGCAGAAAATCGCCTACAAGAAAATATCCTTGTCTCAATCAAAGCGGAGCTGCGAGAAGTAGTGGTTCGCGATAATCTCACACGCACTTATCAACGAGTGTGTACCGCTTGCTCTCCTTCACATACGCACCTCTTACCCGTTGCTGTAGAATTTCTGTCTGCTGGCACATGAAGTATATGTCATAGTCTCGACCTAAGTCTTTACCGAATCCTGATATTTTTCTGTAAACAATGTTACATTATCTTCCTTGCTTGCTCAAGCTCAAGAACGAGAGTGTTTAGAGATAAAGTGAATCCATCCCAGGGTAGCGGGCTGTGCCGCTAGTCGGCCCTACTGGTTATTTAAGTATTTGCTATTTACCTTTAAATCCACCATACACCTTATTAGACTAGCATCTTCGAGGCATTAACTGGTACATTGGGACTGGTAGTGCAAGAGTATAGTGGTTTACAGAATGAGATCTTTGCAAATCAGGTGCAATGTTTGGACGACGGAGATCTAGTTATACGGAGATACGGAAGCAATTATACAAAATATGAATCCTGACTTGACCTCGGTCTTATCTCTTTTCTGATTCCTCTACAAACCGCCAACACCAACGAAAAACTCATATCTGAGCCAATCAAACTGAAATCAGAAGAAAGAACGAGTCATAGAAGTGCTGTACAGAATAGACGCCACGCTATAATTGGCTAGCCTTATACATAATTTGGGGGGCCATAGAATTCTTCAAAAAGCACACAAGCCGTGGACAATCCTTGGACCATCACTTCAACCTATCTCTCGCTCTCATTGACCATCGAACTCTTTGGTGAAGATGTCTACGCGCGAATCTCCGAAGCGGAGCGCATCCAACGAGCACCGTCGCGTCAATCGTGATCAATCCAAGGAACATGGTACCGAATCATCTTCACCACATCCGTCGCCTTCGTGGAATGTTGACAGAGGGAGATCAAGAGTACGGAGGCCTTCAAACTCTTACACCGACCAAAGCTTGAGAAGGAGGTGCGTTTCCCATGAGGCATAGGATTGTTACATCCTGAGTCATTCTAATGACGTTGCCCAGAGGCTACCACACACTTCAATCATCCTTCGGAAAGGCGTTTCATGTTGAGAAGAGATGGAAGTTAGTTCGAGAAATGGGCTCTGGTGCTTATGGCGTGGTTATGTGCGTCGCTTGCTCGCTTTGGGGCAACTCAATGCCATTCGACTAATGCAGTCATTCTATGCAGCTCAGCAGCAGATGAAATATCTGGCGAGACAGTAGCTATCAAAGTACGCTACTTTCACCCAATTCCTTGCAATATTTATGATTGAAACCTCCACTGATCAACAACTCAGCTCGTCACACGGGTCTTTGAGAAAGTCCAGCTTGCGAAACGGGCGTTAAGGGAGATCGTGCTTCTTAGGCACTTTGCTAGTCATGAAAATATCACCGGCCTCATTGATGTTGACGCGATCTCTCCTGACTTTGACGAAATGTTCGTGGCGTACTCATTACTGCGACGTTTCCTAGTACTCATCGCCATTCCAGTTATATCTTCATGGAGGTTTGAGCAATCTTACGTCCTCAGAGAAAATTGATTGACGCGTTCTCTAAATTTTGCCTCGCATAGCCCATGGAAGGTTCGTGGCTATATACGTCCTCCGTGGCGATGCAAGCTGTGAAAAGTCTGAACTGAGTATTGCAGCCGATCTTCATCAGATTATCAAGTCTGGACAGCATTTGACCGCTGAGCACGTTCAATACTTCCTCTACCAAATCCTTCGAGGTAAGAGTTGCAATTATGCCCCTTGTGTCTCATCATACATCTGGTTCTTAGGCATGAAATATGTGCACTCGGCCCATGTCATACATCGAGACCTTAAGCCAGGCAATCTTCTGGTGAATGCCGATTGTGAACTCAAAATATGTGATTTCGGTCTCAGCAGAGGATTTGATGCCGAACCAGACGAAAATGCCAGTCACCTCACTGAATACGTCGCGACGAGATGGTATCGTGCACCGGAGATCATGCTAGCATTCAGGTTGGTTTGCACAAGTTTCTTGAATCCGAATTCTAATTCGGTCTTTAGGCGGTATAACACTGCGAGTATGTATTTCTTCAAGCAGCACAGAAGTTTATAGAATGATACCACCGTAGTCGACGTTTGGTCAATCGGCTGCATTTTCGCGGAACTGTTAATGGGAAAACCATTATTCAAGGGAAAGGAGTAAGTACGATAGCTTTGGCGTGAAAAATTTCTGATCAGTTTGACTGCAGCTATGGTCAGCAAAACTTGCTGCAATCGTAGACTATTCGAAACTCATCATTGTGCTTAGTCGATCAGCTGAACAAGATACTCAATGTACTCGGTAAGGGGTAACTTTTCTGAAATACGTGATTTGGTTCGTTGAGTGGACGTCTACAGGTACACCTGACGATGCAGTGATCAAAAAGATTGGCAGTGAGAAGGTATACAGTCTACCCGATTTCTTCAATGAACGGTCTTGACGGCTTCTCCTAGGCTCAAGCATACGTCAGGTCGCTGCCTCTCAAGAGGACCGTACCATTGAAGAAAATCATACCCCATGCCGATCATCAAGGTATACACAGAACTATCGTATGACCCTCTCACAAGCTAACTTTTCAAACCAGCCCTTGACCTTTTAAAACGTATGCTCAGCTTCGACCCGGACGAACGAATCACAGTCTTTGAGGCACTCGAACATCCCTGGCTGGCCGCATATCATGATGTGACCGATGAACCCGAATGTAAACAGCCTTTCGACGCTTGGCGATACATCGAAACCCTAGAGACAATCGACGACTTTCGGAAGGCACTATGGAAGGAGATCCAAGAATATCGTCGGGAAGTCCGTGGTGTCAATGATCTATCTGGAATGCCTATACGGACGATCAGTGGCAGTAGAGGATCGGAGGGGGAACCTCAGCATTCAAGCATTCTTGTTGACCAACCCCGAACACTGATGTCCCTGTTGGCGAGACCACCTTAGAGACGCAGGGCGTAACGCTGACTGAGGAACCGGACGAGCTCATACCTGAAGCCGCGAAAGTCGAGAAGGACAGTTATCTTCCACCTCCGCCGCCGTCTCAGGTCAATCGCCGGTCTGCCCCCGTCACTCCAACAGATCCAGTAGTGACTTATGCACGAAGATCGAGTATCATGCAACCCACACGGCAAGGATCCACATACAACACACCTTTCCCCGTCCCACAACACGCACCTTCCTACAGCGAGAGCTCGATGGCTTCCTCAAGCGTCGCATTCCCTTCTCGAGGCGAAGCATACGTTCTTCCCGCTCGCTCCAGGACAGGTTCCATAGCAGGCGGAGAAGTCAACCGGAGATTATTGCGAACGCTATCCACCGTGTCGATTTACGAGAGTGCGGAGGGGTTAGCGGGTGGCCTGGCGGATCTCGCTCCGATAGGTAAGTATATCGTGGATCGAGAGACTACGGAGGCGGATGCGCCTGCGTCGGAGATGCCACGGGAGTTTGGGATCAATGAGGCGGATGAAGATGCTTGGGATGAGAGGTCTATGAGGCGAGAGAGGAAGGAGGGCAGGTTTTTTGTTGGTGAAGGTCAAAAGGTGAATCCTATCGTCACAGCCGCTCGAAGAATGTTGTTGATCGCTGATGGGTTATCTGTGAAGAGGAGTCCATTGAGCCATAACCAGCATGCTACGCCTAATCCCATACTGTCTCCTGATCGTTCACAGGTGAATTTCCCTTTCTTTGTCGATGTTCAATGTTGAATTTTGGTTTTATTCAGCACGCATCGGAACCTCCTCCTGAATCAGAGAATTCTGGCGCCCAGTCGCCTGTCCAATCACCCAGGGAAGTGCCCGTACTACAGAATCCCTCTGTGCAATCCCTCGAGCAAGCGCTGGCCGAGGCTGCGACGGACGATGGACCACAAAATGGAGAAGGTTCAACTTCTCGGAGACGATTTTTAATTGATTGAAGAGTTGAAGAGGGAAGGCAAAAGGGCACACTCTACTCACATTGTCCGCAATCACAGATCATGTTTCTTAAAAGCACTAAGCGATACATTGGAATGCAAGACAGTTATGGATACATGGACCGAGTTTTCCTCCGTGACTCTAGGTAGTTTCCACATAGAAGAAAGTAGGTGACAGTTTAACGTTCAATCATCACCCAGTATTTGTTTGATGCCTATGTATCGCAATGATATCATCAGTATAAGAATGAGGATCAGAATGTCTCTTGAAAACGCACGATCAATGATGTCCAGATATGCAGTTGAGGCAGGACTATCAGGATATTCATCTAGGAAACTGACGCCATAGTCCGCGCTTTTCCCTATCCTCGGATCTAACGGCACAGCACCCAGAAGCTCGATGCCAGTTTCCTCCGCTAACCTCTTCGCTCCTCCTGTACTTGGCTTGAATATCTGTGATTCCGTCTTACAAGACGGACACACGAATCCCGACATATTCTCTACGATGCCCAGTATCCGTATCCCAACCTTCTTGCAAAAATCAATCTCCCGATGGACATCCTGTAACGCGACCTCCTGTGGTGTGGTTATGAGAACGGCTCCATCTATCCCACTCTCTTTCAGGTACTGTACGATACTCAGATGTTCGTCTGACGTTCCTGGAGGTGTATCGACGACGAGATAGTCAAGTTCGCCCCAGTCAACGTCCTTGAGAAATTGGGATATTAGGCCGTTCTTCTTGGGTCCTCGCCACATGACTGCGTCGCGAGAGGAAGGCAACATGAATCCGACGGACATGACTCCGAGATTGTCCTGGACGTATACGGGAGACCAGCCCGAAGAAGATGAGTGAACTTGCTCCGAGGCAATACCGAGTATGGTCGGTATTGAAGGACCACAGATGTCAACGTCCATAATACCTGTCTGTAAGATATCATGAGCATTCGTATGAGTAGAACTTCTGATGACGATAACGATAACTACCTGCGTTGATTCATCAGCAGCAAACGCCCATCCTAACTGTGCCGTGAACGTTGATTTACCAACGCCTCCTTTGCCTGATAGAACTAGGATCTTGCGCTTCACGGAAGACATTCGCTGCTTGATGAACGGTAAGGCTGGGTCAGGGCCTTTAGGAGTGTTGGACGAGCAGATTTCTTGATTGGCACATCCTTCACAAGCGGCAGACTTTCCTGCGAATTCAGATTCTGTTCCCTAGATGTTTTGCATTGATCAGAAGCATGGATTTTTGGAGAAGAGTTACAAGAACGTACCGGACAATGTTCTGGTGCGTTTGAGGGTACAGAAAGAGGATTAGGAACTTGGGCAGCAGATTGGACTGCGATCATCTCTAAAGCTGAAGATGACTGTCCAGAAGCAAGGTGTGGTAAGCAAGATTTTGACTGGCGCCTAATTAGCGCGCTCTCATCTTCCGCTCATCAACTTTGCTCATCCGACGTACACATTGACATTGCTGACCCTGCTCTTGCATTTTGCACTCTACTGGGTAAGATCAAAATTTACAGGAAGTATTGACGGAAAAACAAGCTTACGGCTCTATAGCCGTTTGTAAATTGTTACTCATCTCAACACCATTGTCATGATCAGGCTGTCCTCAACTTTGCTGCCTCATCCAGCTCTAAGTATTACTTGACAGAAAGTGGTTCACTCAACAAAAGAGTTGTGGCAGCCTATGATACTCTACCATCTGGATCTATGCATTCAAATTTCAACCATACAAATAAATGGCCCAAGGCAGGAATGAACCACACCACTAGCAAAGAGCCAGTGGATATAGAGACTACAGAGGCAGATGTAATCATGCTTAGTCTTGGACCAACACAACATGAGTTTTCATGATGGGCTCTCTTTATTTCTCATCGAAGTCTGAAAATATGTATGTGCATATCTTAGAACGGGAAGGAATGAGTGAGAAGCTTTCACAGCAACAGTGCTTGTAAGTTGTGGTCAGAATCTAATTAGTAGTAGTACATAGTATATTGGGACTAGTATGGACTCAATTTCCACCAATTATTACCATCAAGAGTATCTGGTTTCGGAATCTGAAAGTGTCCATCCGTTTCCAAAATCGCCCTTGCACAAGAAAACTGGAAGCGCTCTATAAACCAACCGTCCTTCAAGAATTCTTTGACATCAGAGGGAAATTCGGATGTGACTTCGAACATTGACGGCGGCCCAAAATCGACAAGAGAGAAGTCGCCTACTCGGGGATCATATAGAAGGTTCGTCAGGTCGAGGTCACTAACCAGTTTATTATCAGATGGGATCCAACTTTTCAAGTGATCATAGTGGACTGATAACTCACACATAGAGCATTCCCGTTTGCACAGCAAGATCATGTACTTTGAAGAGGAAACTGTAAAATGCAAGCTTCAGCAAGTGGGCCTTCATTCTTGGATCGCTATGTTTCCATTCTTCTGTGGTAGTCAGGTCATGTCCAGGTAACTGAGCCATGAGGATCAAAGCCCATCTCTTCCCTTGCATGTCAGCGAAACCCGCTTTGAGAAAAGACTTTGGCTGTACACCCCAAGGCAGCTCCTTTCTCAGCCGCCATTCGATCTCCATCTGTTTTTCCTCCGTCAACTCTCCAGCCTCTCGCTCCAATTCCTTTCGCCTCGTATCCATGCGCTTGTGTTCCTTGTCCTGCAATGCCTTCAGTTTCTTGAGGGCGATCACCTCGCTGCCGACAGGGTGAACTTCAGGATCCAAGGTTTTAACCAGGACTGGGAGTTGGGCGCCTTCAATTCGAACTGTATGGATGTAAGCGTGATTGTTGCCAGGTGTGTTCAGCGCCGATTACGGGTCAAGAAGCCCAGGGTGATTAGCGAATGTCTTCGTTGAATCGCGTGCTACAAGAACGAGCGAAGATGATTTGCAACGTGAATTTTCACCCTTGGTGCCCACTTACTAAGAACATCCTCGCTTCTAACACCATATCCCAGGCAGCTCTTGGTGTAGCCGCCATCCGGGTCAGGATATCTTCGGTCGATGGCAATCCAAGGTCTTGTCTATGAGCAGTGCAGCGGCGATTAGCTATCTGTCAAGTAAAGAGGAATATGGCAGGACTCACTAGAAGCTGATTCCACCATTGAACATCTCTTTCAGCCCTGGACGCGGTTTGATGCACATCTGAGGCTTGAGGTATGGGTGTAGCGTGTACGTTGCTGAGTTCGTACAGCAAAGCTCCAACGAAGATACGAGAAAGGATGGGTTTGAGATGCATTGCAATAGCGATAGAGAGCAAGAAAATTAACAGTGGGAGTTGTCTCTAGAGCGTGTCTCTGACCAGCAGAGATTTTGAAGGTGGCGAAAAGAGAAGGTGTTGTGTTGGCGGTCTTTCCTCTTATCAATGCATGGCTTCGCAAAACCTCCTCAATTCAACACAGCACAGATATGCCGGTTCAATGCGGGCGAGCGTTTTGAGCTAGAATGGCGTTGTTATTGAATTGTTTACCAGCCCAGAGCCAATTCGCTCCCTTTCTTCTTGATTTCTTGAAGGATTAGGAAAATACGCTGCCTCTACACATGCTTTCGTCGAGCGAGTTCTCGTTATTCGAGTCTATGGCGATGAACAATTGGCGAATTGGGAGAAGATTGGATGAGAAAGAGATGTTTGGCCAGTAACAAGTATTCAGCGCAAGTTTGATGGAAGCTGATGGAAGCCGCTTGGAAGGCCGGAGAGGGCCGGAGAGAACGTTCAACGAGGTCCATTGCTCCGCATCAACGACTTCCATCATCTACATTGACGGCATCATCATCGACAACTCCTTCAATCTCTTTGAACTTCGAAGATACCGATATTCACTACGGGCCCATAGCACAATGTCCTGATCTTCGTGGACATCGGAAGGCTGTACCAGGCTGTACCTCTTCAGACCTCTGCCCATAAATAACTTTGCATCAAGCTCTGATGCCAATCAAGATCTTGACACTGCATACAATTGCATTTCTCTATTGGCGCAGCAGCAACATGCGCCTACATACATGCGCAGACAAGTTTCTGGAATTGTTAAATCGCTTTCTCTCACTTCTACCACCACCATCTCACAACCGACATGTATGTATCGGGCCCCGACACGAAGAGTGAGATTCCTGAAGCGGTGAGTAGCCTTGCGAATCGATGTCCTGTGTAGAGTCCTGATCCTGCTCTCACAAACAGGGTTCTCCTCCACCATACGCTGCCTCTGATCCGTCGTCTTCCTCTTCGAGTCCACCTTTCGTCCTCCCAGACTCTGTCAAACCCTCTAATTACCTGTCCTTATCACAAACACACAACTCGTTTCGAGGAACCTATGTCATCGATCCATCGCTAGAAATTCCTAGCGAGTATCTGCCCCCATTACCCGATGGCGAAAACGAAGATACTCGAAGTAATTTCTACGCTCGGTCGACTCATGGCAATGTGAACGTGGACCTGTATCTCCTGGATAAAGTCAGTACAAACGATTCAAAGAAGAGAGTCCTCTTGTGTACATCGTCGGCGCATGGTTCGGTTTATACTACGATTGTGAGTGCTTGATTCATGTTCCAGGTCGAATACCAACCCAGCGTACAGCATCGAGCCGACACACGTCCCTCATTCGAGTTGAAATCTAGCTCGAAAAACGGAGACGTTAATGTGAAGATACCTCGTTCGTTTCGAGGTCCAGTGACTGGGACTACCGTCCATGGTAGCATCATGATGTCCGATGCTGTTTCCAGTCAAGCCATGGTCTTCAGTGACGTCCAGGGTGTCAAGCGAATCTTCGTCGGAGATATGAGCACTCGCAACGAAGGAATAGTAGAGGACTCATTGTTTCTGGAATCTGCGCACGGAAGCATCAGGATTTATTTCGAAGACGAGGATTTGACGCCGCCTATTGTGAAGAGTATGATAGGTATCTGGAGCAAGATGTTTGGCAGGGGATAACTGAAAGCTGAAGCACACTGGCATCTGTATCCATTAGCCATACTACTTGCTACATATTGATATTTTGAGGATCTGAATGTATGGTTTTGCTGTATGTATCTACAATCTACGTGCAATCCGGTGCGACCTTCCACACGCTTACTCTGTAGTGGGCACGCAGCAGCACCGGTGAACGGTTACAGTCGCCCTCACGGCCCGAAACAGTAAATTCCAGTTTCGGGGCAAAAAAGTTGAGTAGACACCACCACCTCGCTCTGCTTTCTTTCGCTACATCGATGGTCAATGGACTCTCCTTCCTCAGACGATGCCGCTGAGCTCACATGGATCAACGTCGCCTTAGCCTTTGGATTCATCGCCTTCAACGTCGTCTTTTCGTATGTCTTTGACCTAGGGGTAGGCGTATCACTACTCGTCGCCGCTACGAGATGTGTCGTCCAATTAGCCATAGTGGGCACACTATTACAAAAGGTCTTCGAGACGGATAGTCCCTGGGCTGTTGCAGGAATTGCCTGTGAGTCTTTAAATCTGTGAATCGAAGTTCTATTTTCTAATTCCTCTTCGCACAGTTTTGCTCAATCTCATGGGAACGTTCGAAATAGGTATGCGCTCGGTGTGCTTGTCAATCCAGATGAATTAACAAACCGTTACCCAGTCGTCAACAAGTCAAAGAAACGGCACAAGAACATGGCATGTCTACTATCCTCCTACGCGCCATCCTACCCTCGTTCTAACCTTGCCATTGCGTAGTTTCCTTCAGTCTTGTTCAGTTTGCTCGCGTCGACTATTCCGATATCCATCATCGGCGTCAGGTTCGCCATGTCGATCACAAAGTTCTGGGAACCATCACAGTATAGTGAGGAGCTCTTCATCAGTATGCAAATTTCACTGCTGTGAACTGTACGTCGGCTAGTTCCGGTCGTGGGCATGCTCTGCGGAAGCACAATCAATGGAGTCGTTGTCTCGATCACTTACATCCTGAAAGAAATGCAGTATGTCAAATTCAGCGTACTTACTCGCTTACTGAACAAAACCAATCTTCTTACAGAGAAAACAGGGATCGAGTAGAAATGTACCTCGCATTTGGAGCCTCTCGTACAGAGGCGTGTAAACCAATCCTTGTGGATGCTCTGCGAATAGCACTCACACCAACGATTAATCAAATGAGGTCAGTCTTCCCAGTCAGCATCCAGCCCTTTACTCATCACTCTCTCTGAACTCAAACACTCAGCGTCCTTGGCATCATCTCAATCCCAGGCATGATGACAGGGGCCATCCTGGGTGGCTCATCCGTCGAACGAGCCGCAAAACTCCAAATGATCATAATGTTCTTCCTCTCCGCCTCCACAGCCCTCGCATCGATATGTTCTGCCGGGTACGCCATCTCCGTAGTCGTGGACCGGGATCATCGTATACGCCAGGATAAAATATACTCAAAGTCTTTGTATGATTTCTCGTTTTCGTTCACGACCTGGGGGTTGTCTACCATTGTGGGGGTTTGGCATAGATTGAGGAATGCGATTCGGAAGATGATGAAGGGGATTTATGTGACTCTGGTCGGAGGGTCTTCAGGACAAGAGAATAGGGTCCGTTCTGGGAGTGGAGCAGCAAGAGAAGAAAGGGCTGGGTTGCTCGAGAGAGGGTTGTCTTATGAAGAAAGTCCACCTCTGGGTTGACGAGTTGGGCATCAATATCGAGGTTTTGGTTGCAGCACAAATCTTTTGTGTGCACTCAATAGAAGGGCAATAGAAGGCAGATACGGGAATGAGTTTGATTTATTGTGATACTGAAGAGTGGCATTTGCGAAGCACGACAATCTCAACTACGACACATACATGTATGATACAATTTCCTTCGTCTGGTGGGCAATTCCATCGCTCTTCATGCCGACTTAGGAGGTTTAAGTTGAGACGTCGAAGCCCGCTGATATTCATCTCCTTCTTCAGCTAGTTCTTCTTCCCACTCTTCCTCACTCTCGATTTCGTCTTCCATTTGGTCTTTCTCCAACTTCATTGCCATCTTCCATGTCTCTTCGTCAACCTGTTCTTCGTTCGCTGCGTCCTCAGCGATCTCAATACCCGCGATCGATTCGTCTGTCGCAGATATAAGTCAGATTGATGTGAATAATTGAAGAATCGTATCTCTTCTGACCTTTTTCAGCCGGCATAACCACCACCCACAGAACCCTATTCGTGGCCCAGTGCTCCAAAAGATCCGCGGCAGCAACCCGTCGTTCCGCTTTGCTCATTCCACTGAGTAAACCCTTCTTTTGACCTCTTTCCATCCTTCGGTGAGATTTTTGCATCCTTCGATAGGCTTTACGTTCTGCCTTGGCCTCCTTCCGTGCCGTTCGATAATCCATATATCCCCCCGGGCTACCTCCATAACTCATACCAGTAGCAGCTCCACCGATCATTGGCGTAGGCATCATCGTCATCGGGATAGGACTCGGACTGGGGCTGCGGGGTACATCTCTATATCCTCTCCCGTAAGGATAATTACCACTCGCCACACCAGCAGCTTGGATCTGCGCCCACGCCCGCCTCCGTTCCTCGTTCTTCCTCTCAGCCTTGTTCTCGCGTTTCTCGTCAAATTTGAGGCCCCAGGTATTGATCATGTCCATGACCCCTTTGGGCTTTGCGGGAGGTGGTAGACCTTGGGTTTGAACGGGAAGCGTGGCACCTGGGAAGGTATGCTCGAGAAGCGCCAGACGACGCATCAAGACCGGTGACTGGACAGGGTCACCTGGATAACCACTTGGAGCGATTGGGGGAGGTTTATCGGCGAGTGTATGGATGATACGTGCTGCGATGGGACCGACGATAGGGATGGGAACTTTGAGGAAAACGGTCCCTACTCCACGCCCGATCTTGTTTATCGTTGCTCTCGTTTTACTTTCTTCGTCAGTGGTATGAGATCCTGGAGGGGCAACAAGACGGAGCATGGCAGGAGTGGTGCAAAGACGGACTGATAGCCCACGAGGTTTGAACAGGTTCAGGTTAGCAGCTCGAAGGTAACGATCTGTAAGCGTCTTTGATAGAACACGCATACCGACTTGTGCAGAGGTAGTGACGATGATACTTGCAATCATCGCCCAATGATTCGGACTGTAGAAGAGGGAGATTATTAGGCGATGATTTCTAACGATAACGATGAAAAACAAACACGAATCCGACTATCTGTCCTACCACATTCACAATCCTCAAAGGGGGACTTGCTACGATGGCCAGATTGAGTCCATCAATGAACGATAGAAACATCTCTGGGGTGATGCCTACAGTCTCTAAGGCTGCATTGTATCCTCGAGCGAAAGCAGATGCTGGATTCGCGTTGACGCTGATGCGAGGAATACACAATGGCAAAATCTGTGGAACATCGTCCCGTCGATAAGGAGGGGCTTCTGCCTCGGATGGTGCAGGTACATAGGTTCGGATGAGAACATCAGCATCATGCATAAGCTGGATCCCAGTCGATTTCGCAGTAGCAGAGTTCGGCGGAGACGACGAAGGACTCGGAGGCGAGCTTGGAGATGCAGACTTGGGAGACATGGGACTTTGAGGACTGGTAGACATGGTGGTAGAGGAAGACCTGGTTTATAACGCGTTCATGAACACCGGTCCATATATCCTCCTGTGTTAGACCGGCGTCGCGTTTCAATAAGTTCAGAATCAGATAGATCGTTGTCAATTGAGTCTGTTCAGCTCCTGGCGGTAGCCGTGATCGTCGCTGATCGAAATTCCATATGGCACACCGCCATTCCGATGGCAATCCCACAGTTTCTGAGAAAAAGATCGTGAAGAATATGTGGCTGGTAGCGGCGTAGCTCACCACAGCTTCCAAGTCCTCTTGAGTTTGACGCATATTGGGATCAAGAAGACCGCAAAAAGTTCAGTACCGTGCACAGCGTACGAGTACGATACGTACAGTCTTGAGCAGCCTTACCTATAAATAGAGAATCAATTTGATCACTGACTCGTGGTAGCCTACACCGATCTTAGAACTTGAAGCTCTTCAAAAGATTTGAACGGCAGCGAGTGGGCTCAAGAAAACGAAATGCAGAGGTCGAATAACAAGTTTTCGAGTGGCGCGGCGCAACAATCTGGAATTTCTCATAGTGAACAACACGTAAAGAAAAAGGTGGGTCTGAAGATTGAGATACGAACTGGTTCAACAAATAAAATGAGAACTTACGGTGGCACTGTAATGATGACTTCAGCATCAGAACCATACCAAACAGTGAACGAAGAACATAAAACAGAATGAGGGGGCTCTCTTCCACCATACCACGAGATTGTCCCGAAGAATATGAGATGTATGAGTCTACTGCTTATTTCAGTACAACCGCAAAACGTGGTCGAAGATTTCAGAAGACTCCAATACTAACGAATCGCTGAACTCAACGCGAAAACTTGAAGGTGGACGGTGCAAGTCAATCAAGATCAGGACGTTCGAAGCGTTACGTTTGTACAACAGGATTCCATGGGATTAACGGGCTGAGAGAAATACAAAGCTGATTTATCAAAGAGCATGAGGATTAGGATCCTACTTGAAACGTGAGCAGCTGAAGAGTACAAATACAATGGTGCCACCAACCTCTGGATGAGTCGAGCACGACGGCATTTGTGGCTACGACAGATAGACAAGTGTCGATATATATCATATTCAGGTGTGGCCAATAGCCATCTCCGAACAGAGAACGATACCATGTGCAGCATCCTAGAGTCTGAAGAAATACAATGGAATGAACACAAATTGGAGAACCAGAACGGAAAACACTCACCTCGGGTGCGAATGTGAACGGGAGACATGCTGCCCATGTTCATGAGATGATCTAGGAGGAATTCCTACTAAGTATATGAGCCACTGAGTGGACAAATGAAAGAATGACACAGAGACAAGAGAACAAGGAAAAGTCAGAACGATACAGAAAGAGTAGAGAGAAGAACGAGTCGATGTAAGAAGTTGGTTCTAGACGGCTACAGCGATGAGAGGAAATGTAAGTATACAACATTGAGGAGTCGTGAAAGAAGAAAGAGCAATCATAATCATCTCACCAGGCTACTATGTGTAGCTTTGGCCAATACCTTCCGAACAGAGACGATCTTCAGCTGTAAGGGATCATGTCAAGAGTGAGATCAGTCTACAGGCTTGTGCCTGTTACGCCTTCGTAGGAGTCAAAATAGATATGCTCATGTCCTTCTTCATCGCCGATATAGATTTCGGGATAAATTCCAGGCTCATCAGTCAAGTCGTCATTCACAGACCAGGAAGTGGCATCATCGCAGTCGGTAGGCGGGTAGACCACAGCTTTGGTGAGCTTGAACCGGGTGAGATAGCTTTCGCGCAGCTCGATGCGGGTGGATCTGTCTCGACCTCCGTAAAGCTGTGTGATCTTTGCGCGAGCCTGGACACGTGAAGGTTGCATCAGCGTGCGCCCAAGACAAGAAGGAAGGGACCACGACGTACCAAAAGGGACATCATCTCCCAGTCAGCTTTGGTGGCAACATAGTCTGCATCTCTTTGGATCTTCCAGAAACCACGAAACACAAACATCTTGTTCCTGCTACCATCAGAAAGGATAGGGCACTTTTTGGACGCGGCCGGCGTGAACAGCATCAAAGGTTTTGTGGTGTCGATATCTGGAATCAAGAAAGGGTCAGTAACGAAGCTCCGTTCTTCATCTTCAGAGTCAGACAGTGCGTTATACAGGTCATTACTGTAGATGAGGGGAACATCCGTGTGGTGTATCAATAGAGGTCGATATCCCAAAGCTTTTGAGACCTGTGGAAACGATGACGATGAGATTGAGATTGAATGAGCAAAGACAAATAGAGTACCTTGTGGATGGACTCTTGAGAGTATAGACCAGCCAGAGAAAATCCGGAGACAATCATGAATGATTCTTCCAGTGTGAAGTGGTCAGCAGGATGGAACTTGTGAAGCGGAGATATGAGCAGAAGGAACAGTGTGTTGGTCGAAGTTGCGGTGAAAAGAACGAGCCAGCCATATTGAGCTTTTATAGCTTTTGAAGAGAATGGTCAAAGGAGCATGACTCAATTAGAATAATAGCCAAATGGTATGGTACAAGCAGAAGGAACGCAGCAAAGAACAATGAGCAAGAACGCGTGGCGTCACTGGCACGTGAAATAAGCACGTGCACAACGGCCCATCACGGAAACAGCCGATCCCATCATAAATCATCGTTGCGTTTAACTTGAAGCGTCGACCTGAACACCGTTGAACACCCATTCTATCAAGTAGCTACCTCCTCGTCTAGTGGGCGCAAACTTTAGACGAAAGCTTCTGGTCTTTGAAGCCATCTTGGTCTATCTCTGCAATCAGATTTCAAAAGACTGGCTTTCCTCGTAACTTCAATCGCTGAAGAGCAGTATTCCTGTGCAACTCTAGAAATGGTAAAGGAAAACCCGTATCATCCAACACAAGATCTTTGATCATGCTCAACGCGGTTCTTGATACTACTATACATTGCGGGCACGCGACCAAGTTCAACTCGAAAAGAGAATGGAAAGCACAATAGCAAAACTTCGTCGAACAAATCCAGAGTGCAATCAATGACTGAAGAAGAAAGACAGGAAGATACTCAGGAGATCTTGGAGAGATCTGGGCCCGGCGTAGGCTCAAAATAGCGGAAGTAAAGACAGAATAGGGATACGAGAATAGCCTGGAGGAGGGTAAGTCCACTTCCAATTTCAACCAGATCCGTCGCTGAGGTATCCCAGTTACACTGACTTTCACGTGTACTTACATGTGAAGCATCAACTCTGCCAGCGAGTGAGTTGCCTTGTCTCAGTAGTAAATCATCTTGTGATGAAGTTGTGATAGGCGACCTCGCAATCCACTCTAGTATCACTTTTCCCTTCCTCATCGAGAGCGAATATACGCCCAAATAGCCCAAATAGCATCTTTTGGCTCAAGCTCTAGCTCATTCCACCCGCCCCAGATTGAATATCTATCTATCCCGCTGTATCATCTTCGAAAGATACATACCTTCTCCAGTCGATGATACACGGTGTTATCGAGTAACGCCATGTCAACAGAGTTTTTCATGGGCAAGATGAAGCAGTCGGATGTCGAAGGTGATCATGATAACCAGATCGAAGCTGAAGCCAAAGATAACTTTATACTGACGAGTGCACCCGACAGAGTTATATCATCCATCTGTCCAGACGGTTGAATCCTGATTTTGTTCGAATGCCTGCCGAACCTCCCTCGAATCCATACAACTTTCAACTCTTGCACTTCGATCTGACGTGTCTGGCAACGAACTCGAGGCTCAGTGCTATAATTTGCTACTGGGAAAACAGCAAAGTGCGAAGTAGATCCGTTCTTGTCGACGTCCATCGTTTGCTATTCAACATCCAGGGCTCCGAAAAGTTGGCGGGGTTCTCTAACTATCGAAGCGGTCTTCAAATATGTGTTTTCTATCCTTCAACGTGAACAACTTTGGCTCACCTGTACAGGATTTTGGAGTGACCTGAGTAAAGTGGGATTGGTGTGAAACCGAATATGCATTGCATCTGCGCAAAACTCCTCCCGAGTCGAGACGTACCTTTCTAAATTCTACTCTGATTGCAGATGCATAGTATTCCTGGACCCGTTTCAATCAGTGTTTCGTGTATAGGTCAAATTAGGCGATTTCAGTCAAGGGATCCTCAGGTGATGAAGGCACAGCTCCAGCGGTACGGTTCTCAGAGGTGAGTTCTCGCCGCAACTCAACCTCGGTATAAAGGCATACATGAAAATCTTGAATATCACCTTTGATCATACCAAGTATCACAATGGCCGATGTTCTGGTCCCTCCCTTCGACATCATGTTTTTGACAGGAATATGGATTGAAACTGTGCTCTATGGTGAGATCCATTGCTTCTTGAATCTCTGGCTCGAGGAAATACTCATGCGCTTTTACAGGTCTTAAGTTCGTGTCAACTTTCCTTTTGACCGTTACCAGACATAATGTCTTTACAGTACCATTGTCTTCGGTACTGCTATCTTCGTTCTGACCAGGATGTACAGAGCAGGAAAGCCATCGGCTGCGTAAGAATCCAAGGAACATGATGCGAGTTTTTTTTCTCATATCTTTGATCTCTTCAGATTTCTGCTTGTGACTTCTGTCTTTCTCTTTTCGCTATCTACGGTATATATCTCGGTTTGCCTTCGCCAGCTCTTCGAAGCTTTCATCTGGGGCCCTCCAGGCGGAGCTAGCTTGTATTTTGCAAACATTCAGGATCGCCTTGCCATCTCAAAGTTGGTTTTGTATGAGGCAAATGTACGTCGAGTAGCATTCCAAAATTCTGATCAAACTGATTTTGCAGATAGGCCTTCACTCAGGATATGATACTGGTATGTATCCCCTATGAATACAATCATCGTTTTTGTACGCCGGTGAACTCATTACTTTTCAGATTTGGCGTATGTGGGTCATTTATAACAACTCATGGATTATGGTCATCATTCCTGTGAGTGAGCCCATTTCGGCTCCCAATGCTAGACTCCAACTTTCTCGTACAACGTAGACCGTCATGGAATTTGGTCATATTTCTGCTGGAATTTACAGCATTCGTCGAGGAGTGACACCAAATACTTCAATATTCGATCCTTTCGTGCATCGCGGAGCCATTGCCAATTGGTCCTTGGACCTTGCCGTCAACATTGGGGTCACGACCTGTATCGTATACAAGCTCTGGACTGCAGGTCGCTCTCTTGAGGAGATCGGACTTTCAAGGAGGAAACACCCATACACCAGTGTCATCTTCACGGTCATCGAATCCGGTGGGATTTTTGCAACCGCGACGTTGATCACAGTTAGTCTGTATCTATCCGGAAATCTTGCTTCTGTCGCAGCCATCGACTCCGTTGTTCAACTTGCGGTAGTGCTAATGTATTCTGCTCTTTTCTATCGATAGCTGACATTCTCACAGACCATCACTCCGCTTTTGATTGTGGTCAGAGTCGGGTTAGGCTTACAACATGGAATTCCGATCAATACGATGACGTTCGAGCTGGCTAGTTTGGACCTTGGCTCTAGTATCTATCGAACCCCAGGCTTGCAGGTGCACATTCCTAGAAACCAGGATACCTTTGGCGAGGGTACAGCTGCAGTTTCACTGCAACGGACTTCTGATAGCGGCGTCAAAAACTACAAAATTCGTCCGGATATCGTTTGAATCTGCCATCAGCAGTTTCGAATATGGGGGAACGCATGATTGCGCTGGCTTTGGGCCACTTCATTGGAGAATGCTAGCTGTAATGGTATCTGGAGACTGATTTCATTATTTGCACACGAATACGCATTAAAACTAGGAATATCGTCGGCGATATATCTCAAATTGCATTGTATACTGAAGAGACACATTCTGGATACAAGGGCGAGCTGAGCAAATTCTCGCTGGTCACTATTAGAGGGCGGTATGTACCAGATAGTAATGAGTTCTTTGATCAACCTCCAGCAACTATATATGAACCATGAAAGGCATAAATAGGTGTTGGTGTGCCCGTCGAGTTGGCGTCAAGTACAAAATTTAAATTCCAATGGGCGCTTATAGACACCTATGAGCGTTCTCTTGAACCACCATCATGCGGTCGTACCTCCTAACAATCCCTAACGAGCTACTCCACTCAATTGTCGACTATATTGCCTACACCTCCATACCTGTAGGCCCGCCAGACTCAGCCTGGTTTTCCAAATCTCTCGTCAAATATGTTTCACCCTATCTCCTTGCACTCTCTTCAACCAATTGGCAACTTCGTCGAGTTTGTCTTCCTTTCCTCTTCGCATACATTACAATAAGGCATGAGGAAGATGTAACAAGGATTATGGACTATACTGAACTTTTCTCAGAATTCACAAAGTATGTCTCGACTCTCACACCATATGTTATCCAACACTCAGTGATCAACGTTCACAGAGTTTTAGTCATAGGGATCTTTCATATGCGACCTGGAACAACGGATCAGCTCATATCTCAAATATTACCCCGATCTGAACAACTCTCCGAAGTCGAGCTGCAAAATTGTCGCACCGAAACAGTTCTTCTTAGAGCGATACTTGCCCGTCCCACTGTCACATCAGTTTTGGTCCACGAACTCCCTGACCCGTCTATGTGTAACGATGATCTATCAAAAGTAACACTCAGTCAGCACTCAGATTTGATTTTCTCTCTTGATCAAAAGTACGAATCATATATGTCTCGGGGCATGAGGCTCATGCGCTTTGAGCTCTTTGGCTCGCTCAACGCCCAGTTTCAACCCGAAATCTTCTCTGGACTGAAGGAGATACAAATTCACATGAACATCATTCCCAAATCATTCTCCTGGCTGCCTCTTCTTTCATCAACTCATCCAAACCTGGACAAGGTTTGGCTCCTCAATGTTCACCAATACCACTTCACTCATGATACACCTCATTCCTTGACATCTTTCATTGGGGAACTGCAACAACAAGGCCTCTACAAATTTTTCAACATGACACAAGTTGGTCTGTGTAGAAATGTTGGCCAATTGTTGCAGGGTTGGTATGTCATGGGATTCACCTTGATGGCCACTATCTCTGGTACCTCTCTGATTGAAGTACTTGTGCTTGCTGCCTCCTTCTTTCCGAAACTTGAGGTTTTCACCCTCGATCTCTGTTTACACAACATGAGATATGATATCGTGAGTCATACCATTTCAGGTCTTGTAGTCTAGTTGCTGATTTCCTGGAAATCAGGATGATCTTGTTTCTGCCCTTGCGCATTTTCCATCTCTTCAAGTTCTATCTCTCAATGATGTCTTTTATTGGCTCGATTTCGAATCCGGAAACAGGAAGACTACGCCAGTGGTTACTGTCAAACCAACCAAATCTCTGGTAGATGTCTTTCACGAGCTCAGAGCCCGTTATGAAAGTGGACTATCCCTGTTCACATCTTGCCTGGCGGAGCAAGTCAGAAGTTTGGATTCAGTTCACATCAATGATAAGGGCTATGACTCTGATGTCAGCAGAGGTTGGTACCTTTCCGGATGGATTCATGTCCTCAATGGCAATCGGGACGTTGGTGGAACACTTCACCAATATGATGTTTATACCCGTCGACGGCCCTTTGTATAATGTTGGAAAGAGTCAAGGCGTGTAAAATATGTAACGATACAGACAACATGCAATTGTTTTTGTTGGCTGTTAGACCTACCTCGTTCAGATTCACATCATGAAACCACCAGTGGTCAGAGAAAGCATTGGAATTCTTATTTATCATTCAAATGAAGTTGTATATTCCATTGCAATATCACTTGAACATTCCTGCAATGTCTCTGTTGCTATTCACTATGTTTATAGAGTCACGAATGAAGTCTTCTTCAGTCATACATTCATTATGGGGTTCTGCATGGAGTCTAGACTCTAGAATGTCCTTTCAGGCGGGCGAGGATGCTACCAACTCACACCATGGTACCTACACACGCGCTAGAACTCATAGTCAAACGTTCTCGCAGTAGCTAAAATTGCATCAATTGTTATTCAGGACGTTGGGTATATATCGTAACACTGCTTGCATGTATGCTAGGCTAATCTGTTTTCCACAAACGAAATTTACCGAGTGAAGTCTTCCAGCGTTCGCGGCTAGCTCTCCTCCACTCCGCCCTTTCTTGAGCATTCGCTCCTTCCAGAACTTCCTTGTCGTTTCGGAAGCCATTGTAACGAAAACGGAACAAAGCCCCTGCCGAGTATTGGACGACGGAGTACCGACGTTCCTCTGGTTGGATGGGGAGGTTCGAATGGCGGATTACTGCGGACAGAAGAATGGCGGAGGAGGCTGCAGGAAAGCGAACAACCAGCCCTAAATTCCAAAGGACCAACTCTCCGCCTTTCGTGTCATCAAAATCACCGACGTTGGATATTGCACAACTGCCGGGTCCATAGTTTTTGTCATCTACGTGATCTTCGCTAATTGTTTGCGGGCCATAATTGATAGTCGTCGCAGCGAATACAGTGTTGGGAAAGGGTTTATACAGTTCCGGATTCCAGCGACGTAGCTCGCGGTCATTCTCGAGGTATTCTGCGTACATGGCGGGATTGAAGCGTTTATAGGCAGAGTTTACCAGTCCAGATAGTCGTTGTATGGCAGGGTTGGACAATACACCCTCAATAACCGCCAAATTTCGAGGTGAGACTTTGATATTCGTCGGTTCAATCTAGGAAAGTGTGGTCAAATCGTTTAGAGCCCCGTTTAAAACATTCGATGTACATACCTGCCCTCCTCCATGAGAGTAGCCAATTGCCTGGGCCGAGAAATTGCCCCTGCGGTTTTGAAGTTGTTTTTGAGAAAACTTGCACTCGCGGCGCCCTTTCTCAATTATGCGCATTCCCTCCTCATTTATACTGCCGTAGTCGCGAGGCCGAGCAATCATGTGAACAATGCCGCGGCCGTGTTGGTCACAGATGACCAGGTTTTCGCTGAATGATACATTTAGTAGAAGATTCGTGCGAATCGAGAAAAAAATCCTTACGAAGCATCCCAGTCGACATAAGTCAACTCTTCCAAGACTTTCTGACGCGTCCAAGATCCGTAAAGGTTGGATGAACGAGTTCCCTGGTAGCCTGTGCTTGCGACAGGTAGCTTGAGTGCATCAATATCAACGCCCAAGGTGACGACGGATTCGTCAATGCGAATTTTGTCTCCTACAACTTTCGGCCGAGGCTCCTCCGACGCGACCTTCAGACGCTTTGTTCTGCGTAAGTTCTTTTGATACTCCTTCCTTCTCGCAGTCTCCTTCGCGTTGGGTTTGCTCTTCGTCCTTTTGCGTTTATTCGGGATCAACGTGGGGGCACTCGGAGCAGTGGAAGTAGAAAGTCGTTCCGCGGCCTTTGGTACGCAGGGTGAGGTCGACTGTTCGGATTCGGAATCTGTCAGCTCAGGTAGTCCCCCAGAGAACAGATCATCCTCGTCCTCGTCCTCGGACAGCTCAGAAAGTTCCCCGTAGAGAATGGCATCCAAACGTTGATGGTCAGAACTTCGAAAGGAAAACTCGGGATCAGGATCCAGGTCAGAAAGACCATCATCGTCTTCGTTGAATTCCTCGAAACTATCTGTAGAATCATATCCCTCTTCGAAGCGTGCCAAGCGTGCTACATCCTCCGTGGCGAGAAATTCTTCAAGGTCCACAGGGACGCGAAGGGTTTTCATTGCTTCTGAAACTCGGTCAGAGCTTGTAAGATGTGGGAACGAGGGAGTTAGTGGAGGTAGCTACCTCGGCCTCGTGCTCCCACTGCAAGACGTTCACAAGGTTCAACGTTGTACCTGTGCACTTGAATTCCTGAATGAAGACTAGGGAGGCGATCTATGGTGAACGAAAACAGTCAACGAAGAAACGAGATTTGAAAAAAATGTCACGAGCCCTTTTGTTCGGATGCAGTATAACTTTAAGATAGAAGATGTCGCTCGAAGTCGAGGAAGAAAATTTCCTTGGACAACCTAGTTTGTGGTGGTCTTGAATGTTTGCCTAGGTTTGCTGGGCGCATGGGAGGGAAACAAAGAATCCAGCATGCTCAATAAGTGAAAGGAAGGGATGTCGGGAAATTCGACTGTTGAACAGGAAGTTGAACGACGATGAGGTTAACGTTAACGTTAAGCGTCCGAGGATGATAATCGTGAGGGCGCTTGTGAAGTTGTTGCCCGCGGACGTTACATAATTACGGGGAAAGCCGAGCCGTGCAACGGCACCGCATACACAGCCATTCACCACAGGAGCTTTGGAGATGACTTCGACACACAATCTTATTACACCTCCTCTAGTCGGCGCAGTTTTCGAACGAAAGCCTACATCTCCAAAGCCACCTTCCTCTTCACAATCTAGATCTGCCAGCTCGAAAACTGGCTTTCCCCCTGTTCAACATCGATCGCAGAAGACTAGCGCCTTTGTGCAGAATTCAGAAAATGGTAGAAGGAAGGCCGCGTCATCAACCGATAGACCTACACGAGTACCTTCAATCGCTTCCAACGCAGACTCCGGCGCTGCGACTGCTGGCTCAGGTCCAAGCACAATCAAAATCCAGATTGATCAAAATAGCAAGATTTCATCAGACGAATGGCGGTCGCAGATAAGCGCAGAAAACGAAGCTAGAGTGCAAGCAATGACTGAAGAAGAAAGAGAGGCAGAAGCTCGGGAGATTCTAGAGAGATTTGGGCCTGGTGTAGGCGAAATTCTGCGGAGGGCAAGACAGAATAGAGAGAAGAAAAAAGATACGAAAATGCTAAGCCTGGAAGAGGGTAAGTCCAATTCTATCATTCAACCAAATTTCTCATTGAGACTTCCCAGTTCCGGTCACTTCTGAGCGTGAACCGTTGACTTCGCCAATGAGTGAGTTGTCTTTGTCCGGTGAATAATCCGGTAATGGAGTCGTAATAGGCGTCCCTGGAAGTCCGCTCATTTCCTCACTCTCTCGCTCCTCATCCAGAGCTGGTACACGCCCAAACAGTCCAAATAGAGCCTCACGAAAACTCAGGTTTGCGGAACTCGGTCCTGATCAAGTCCATGTTTATCCATCTGCACCGTCATCCCCGAAGAAAACAGTCTTAGCTTTACCTCCACCGGACGATGATAGCAATGCCGTGTCGATTGGGCTTTTCAAGGGCAAGATGAAGCCGCCGGATGTTGAGCGTGATGATAGCCAGATCAAAGACGAAGTCGAAGAGGGAACTGCAGAGTACATACGACAAAAGTACTTTCCATCTGCCCCAGCGAATAATCCTGATCTTGCTTGGATGTCCGCTGAACCTCCCCCCAGTGAACATACTTCCGACTTGCGCTTTGATCTGAAGGGAATGCCCATTCCATCATCTCAAGTTCTATCTTTGCCTACGCATCTTGGCCTGCACCATCACGCTGAAGGCACACGAGCAGGGTACACCTTAGACGACATTTTTCTTCTTACCCGGTCGACCGTACGTGCTCAAAGAGCCGCCATGCTGGAGGTTCTGGTCGGAGTGGTCAGATGGCTGCGAAGCGGCGAAACGACAGATGATGTCGATATAGAGACGGCGAGAAAGTCATTGCTAGCCTCGCCTCCGTCTGAAGGTTCTAAAGTCCCTCCGTTGCTCAAACGAATCTTGTTCGCTGGACTTGAAGCGTTGCCCGAACATGGGGCGGTCGGTGTCAGAGCCTTGGATGTTGTCTGGGAGTGCATCTTGGGTTCCCAGGAATCTGCAGAGGATCTTGGCGATTTGGAGCTTGAACTCGGGGGCATGGAAGCGGAACGGATTGGTGAAGCAACTCTCTTAACTGTTCTACCTCTTGCCGATGTACTGCCCCAACTCCTCAAAATTCTGCTTAGTCCTCCAGATACTGATACAGGTGAAGAGAGCTCGTCAAGAGGAACCATGGAGCAATCTGCGGACCTGTCATTAAGGACAACACCGGCCCAACGGCAAATCTTATCCTTATTCACTTGTTTTGCGAAGTACTCGAACTCTCATGCAGAGACTGTAGTTCAAGAAAAAGGTCTGATCGAAGGACTACTCAAAGTCTTCATCATACCTCCTGCTAGAACAAGTGATTCAACACCGACTCCCGATCTGTCTGCCATCCGTCTGCTCTCAATCCTGGCTAGTGCATCACGAACGAATGCCGAAATTCTCTGTCAACAAATCGGCGTTGGCGATGTCCTCTTACGCTTCATCGTCTTGGACACGAGCGAAAGCGTTCTAGTAGAGGTCATGCTCTTCTATACCATACTAGCCCGGTATGGGATGTATTCCCGTGTAGCGGCGGATGCCAAAGAAACCTGGTGGAAGATTGGCGACCATGTCACCGCACTGGCCTCGTCCAAGTCAAGATCCAATACGCGCCTTATCAGAGCGTATACGGGTCTTATCGAATCATGGCTTGTATGTGCAACAGATCCTCACTGCACCACGCCGAGCCATGAGCTGCTATGGAGCCAAGTGAAAGGCTGGGAATGGGGCGCGGGCTTGGCGAGCATGCTAGAGAAATTCGTCAGCGAGGCGACTCAAGAAGGAGCTCTAGGAGAGGACGCCAAAATCGATATGGACTTCATGACTACCTCAGCGTCTCTCTGGCGCTCTTTGGGCGCTTACCTGGAAGGTGCGAAGGTCAACGGTATCAGAGCCGGGGAGGAAGAAAGGTCAGAGATGGTGCTCAACATGAGACGCGTGTTTGGTTTAGACACGGTCAAGACACTCAAAAACTTGATTCATGCCTTCAAGGTGCGGCTAAATACGTCCGTGGTCGAAACCGCTTCCACCTCCGTTTTGAGGGAGTTAGCTTCTTTCGCGTCCATCCTATCTTCAGCAATCCGCGTATGGGTAGGGTGTTGTCCTTCGGACCCTTCCCAAGGTTCACTGCCTTTCGAGCTTCCCTTTACTGAAATCTCCGAACTGTGTGCTTGCCTGGTCGGACACGATTTATGGCATCATGCCAATATCCACCCGGTCCTTATTCGTCCCCTCAGCACTTTCCTGACATCTTTCTTGCGGCTTTCTCCCAGAATACCAGGCAACAATTTAGATCTATGGCTGGCCCAGGCGTTTGGGATCATGAGAACGTTGCGGCGGGGTGACGGGGAATATGCCTCCCAGATCATTTCCCAGATTCTAGAATTATTGACACCGACGTGGGCTGCACAACGAGGCAACGTCGGCGCTCCTCCTTTTGTTTGGGAAGCCAAAGGTGGCCTCAAAGATGTGCTGGGACCGTTCTTGCATTACGAATGTAATCCAGAAAGGGATACGTACACCTACATCGCGCCTTTGTGCTCGAGTCCGAGATCCATCGGTATGAGTACAACGCTCAGAGTGCCGTGTTCTGATCACGACGGGACAAAAACGGAGTGGCGGCCTTTAGGGCTTCCATTTCATTCCGACTGGACTCTCTCTCCTCTCAACCACCTTTTGCGTTCTGGGAGCGAATACGCGATATTCAAACAGCCAGGGGCTCTACCAGAAACTTGGGACGCTTCAGAGACAGAGATTGTCAGGGCAACTCTGGCCTTAACAAGGGTGCAGCAGGAAGTCCTTACGAGGTTTGCTTCGTCAGTGGTCTCAGTGGTAGGTCCAAAGGTGGAAGATTTGGTACTTAGTTGCATGAAGGTCTTCATGTTGGAGCACGAAGTTGAGGTCGGCGACAGTAAGAGCAAGAACGAAGTACAAGAGGTTTTCAGAGATGAAGTGGTTGCACGGCAAATGCATGATCTATTGGAACCATATACCGTCAAAGCCTCATCGCACTATCCGGCCTCCCTTTCTCCTCCATCTTCGTCATCTCTTGCTCCGCTAGAGGCTGCCGCGCAACCTCTCCTCGGCGCTTCTGTACCCTTCTATCAATTCTACACTGATTTCGTATCGTTATATGATTCGATATCATTTTCACATCCACTCTTCTCTCAGCTCTTGCTTCCTCCTACATCGATGTTGTATGCACCTGACTACAGAAAACTGCTATGGAGTGACTACAGCCATGTTCTTCCTGGAATCAGGGTCGACGTGGACGATGTGATGGTGGGGGCAGGGGGCATTGAGGAGTGGCTATATCCCGTGGAGAACGCTCCCGAGGTTTTGGGCGCGTATCTCCATGCCTTGATCACGTATAAAGAACGGCTCCAAGGGTTCATGAGGCTATTGGCTGTTCATCATATTGCTGCGAACATATGGCCAGATTTTTGTATGGGTGCTACAGCCTCAAGAACTATAGCTGATGATGAACGATCAAGCAAACTGTTGCGAGCAGTCATTGGACAGGGAGGGATGCAAGTTGTGAAAGATGTGTTGAGATATCGACAATCGCCTCGAACCAGCCGAGCTTTGCGTTTCCCTGGATGTACAGAACACATCGACGATTCTTGTACACAGCTGAGATATGAACTCGTCAGAGAGTGGGCTGGTCAGGATATTTTGGAAAGAGTGGCAGCTGTCTTCCGATAATGAAAACTCTCTTGTTGAAGAAGAGGGAAGATGTGTTCATTCATACGGTCGATGTACTTGGAGGAATGCACGAATCAATATGCTGAAGATCGTCAGTGTACTTCTTCGTTCTGGCCCTGTCAGCGTGCTTTCTGGAAGTCATCCGCTCATTTGAACTCTCCACTGGCGCAAGGCGTATCAGGTATCTTCTTTCTCGTCTTCTTCCGCTTTGAGTATGGTCAGAAAGCTGATCTTCGTCCTGATTCTTACTCGCATGAGTAGGACCGTTTGTGTAGAAAGGTCTCACCGGAATATTTGCTAACATGCTTTAGGAGCCAATCTAATCCCGGCTACAATGCTAACCTCCTTCCCTTCAATACCATAGCCTCAACGTTCAGGCCCCACATATTCTAAGATATCAAGAGGGAATCAATAAAATTCCCTCTACAGCCAAGGGCTATACATACCCAACCAAATGGCAGTCGTTTCTGATAAATCATTCACCTGTCTGTTAGCGCCTGTCAGCGCCAGGCCTCTTTACTGCATAAACAATCAATTCAAACTGAATTCTAATTACACAGTTCGTTCATGATTAACATGAACATGTACATGAATGATGACAGATTCGATCATCTATATCAACCATTGATGAACCCGCTCGTCGGAACAGAGAGGAACAAACGAAGCTCTCAAAAATTTCTGCAGTGTACCCCGTCATAAAGACCACCCACTCTGAAGACCTCCCTCACTACTAGCACTGCCCCTACTTCGCGCTCTTACCCTGGACGTGGCCTTTTTGTGAGTATGTTACAAAATCCCCTTGAGATTGTCCTCGTTGACTATCCCGTAGGGGTTCAGTGAAGTTGGATGGATTCCGACTCATCCGTTTTGCGACCTACGAATTTTCATCCAGAGCTGTATGTTCATCGAGAAGGGCCCACTTGTTCGGGTTGACTGGACTTCTCGTAGTGCGAGAGCAAACCTTTCATCATAGTCATTGTTCCAACTTGCATCGCAATGCGAATCGAATATCGCGATTGATACTAGTTACAATCGCGCATGTTCATATACCCTGACACAAGCTATATGATGTCCCCCTCCGCGTATGGCCCCCCTTCAACCACTTAACTCCTACGTTCTCTGCCTCTGCTACAAGTTTACCCTCAAATCTGTTCATTCTTCCTCTCGCCGCACATATTTCAATCATAGTTGAAAATGGAGAGGTCAATTCCTGCGTACAAACAGGGCTGGTCGTCATTTGCCCAACGGTTCAGGTATCATAGTACCGTCTTCTACTCCAAATTCATCCATTCTTAACCTATCTATCTATGTAGTCCTCTCCAAGTGGCCAATTTGTATGCCTTTTACCGTCATTATTCAAATTTTCGCGGGTGAGTGCGTCCCACGTCTCACTGTTGCGAGACTGATCAGCGACTCTTTATTCAGATACGGAAATCTAATTGTTCCGATCGAGCAGTGGTACGACGCTGCAAAGGAATATCCTAATGACAGAGAAGCCCAAGAAGCTCGATTTGTTGCTTGGTACTATGGGTCCAATATATCGTATTCCACGACCCCCCCAGCTCCTCCGGTGCTCAACGAGGACGCCACTTATCCACCTTCGTTCCCATGTTATCATCCCACTTGCAACGTTACTTGTAGATCGAGACAGTACCGAGACAGTGAGCATAATGCCTTTTATTCAGGAAAATATGCCAATGTGACAAACCCACTCATCCTAGCACATTTTTTCACTCAACACTTTGGCGAAAAAAACAACTTCCAGTGTGACATCGACGGGTGCGAAAATACGTACGATTACAGACAGTCTCTCCAGAGACACCAAGAGACGGAACACGGAAAACTTCGCTCGAGGCGGACTCGACCTACTTAATCAACCATAGTGTATGTCAAATATGTTTTCCCCCACTTCTCTGTTGACGACCTTTATGAGCCTTTATGTATTGTACAAATTCATTTTCATTCGAACCGCAAAGATACGAGTGAAAGAAATAGCGAGCTAGATGCACCAGCTCGGTCGAGCGTAACGGCGCTTGTAGTTAACTGTACATGTAGGCTGTCGACCAATATGGAGGGCTGCGAATGCCGTCAGTTGCCTAGCTTTATTTGAGAAGCCAACCGCCTGAATTGTCTTGGGGGTCTCCCAAAGGCAAAAAGTATACTGTACTGATTCCTTGCCTTGTACCAAATACGGGAGTTATCCAAAAAGACCCAAAAACAACGGTGTGCTAGTTGGTGATACTAAAGATAAATTGATTGTAGACATGAGCACGTATAGAACTTTTGAGGATTTGGTTCTAATCGTCTCGTGAAAACTGTATTTAGCCAAAATCAGCCCGGAGGGCCCGCGTGTATTTGGATGCTCCGAAGTGGGTACAAAGTACATACTAGTGTTACAGGATACAGATATACAGAGATTTATCATAAAGGGAGGGAGAGGACGGGTGAACAAATATGAGCGCGTGAAAGACCAACACTGGAGAGACAGAGGAAAAGCTAAGTCTTGAGTTTCTGCATTCTAAAACTGAGAAAATGAGAGCGTACCTGGCGAGACAGAGGAAAAGCTGAGCAGGGTGCTCGATCTCGCCAGATGAAATATATAATGCTACGGTGCTTATGAGTAAGCAGGTCTCAGAGCACTGAGATCGGACTCACCTGGTACGACGCCACCGCTTACGACCTTTTGTGGAAAGAGGCGGGTGTTGTCGCCGCATTCTGCTCGGAGCTTCGAGGTCAGAATGCTCAGGTGAGCGTGCTGCGCAAGCAATTTGCTTTAGACTCACCTGACGATTAGATTCTTGTAATCAAAGATTAAATCCAACTAATCGTCTCGTGAAAACTGTATTTAGCCAAAATCAGCCCGGAGGGCCCGCGTGTATTTGGATGCTCCGAAGTGGGTAAAGAAGGGGGATTAGTTTGAGCCCACGGCCAGAAGCCTTCGCGTAGACCAGTGATCACAGATTTGACGAATGATTGGTTAGGATGTCGGGTGAGGAGAGCCTCTAAACGATCTGTTGAGATAACTCTCGGGACATGGAATAGTTCAGGGTGATTTTGAATAGTTTCCATAGAAATAGTATTGTATTCACAAGGCGGTGGTCGAGGTAGCGGATCGTCAACTTCTGTATAAGCAATGGTACGGCTCCCATGCACTCTTTCCCCAACTCTCCATCCAACTCCCCGAGCGAACCTAGGCAAGAAACTACTCCTCGCTTCGCCGACATCTTCTTCCTCATCTCTCTCTCCATCCTCTAACACTCTCCTCGCGTGAGCAGCTTCAGCGAACTTCGATAACGGTTTGGGTCGACTAGGAAGATTTTTGATTTCGGCTGGGACATTTGGGTCCCACATGTTCGGTAGATTGGCAGAATATGCACGGTGTGCAAACTTCTCAACTTCGTTGAGGAGTATGTCTCGTCTCGACCCGACGAAGATTCTGACAGCTCTGTCGTAGTTGATGACTCGATGGTGGAGGACGGGTTGCATGGCGGCGAAGAGAAAATGGATGTGGCTCCAGTACGCCTGTAACTCGGACTGTCGTCCCGGGAAGGCGAAATTGACGGCTTCCTCGTATATGCGGAAAGCGTTGATCCACTGGCCATGGGTATTGACCTTTGTGACTGGCTTTGGTCGTCTGAACTCCAAGGTTGTTTCGCCACTAAGGTAGAGGCTGGTTTCTTCGAGCTCTGTGGTGAACAGGTTGCCGAGGAGGTCATCGAAGTCAACATATCCGTCGAGCAATACGTTCTTCCACTGTCCCTTGGGAAGGGAAGGCTTGGCGATTGCGACGTCCAAACTTTGGAGCGCATTCTTGAGATCAAGGGAGTAGTCTTCGACTTGTCGGCGGACTCGTTCGTGCGCAGCTGTAAGAGTAGCAGAGAGGATGAGGTTCGCTCCTTGATTCCAGTGGAAGCTAGACGAGTTGACTCGGCGGCGTTTGGTTTTGGTATTTTCTGTCTCTTCCTCGTCATCTCCTCCACCTCCAGGATTCTCTTCCCCAGGGTTGTCGTCTCCATCCCCACTGTTTCCTCCAACCTGTTTGCGTCCTCTGTCTCCAGCTCCGTCTCGCTCTCTTTCTGCCCCTTCGATCTCATCCATGTAGGGCCGCAGGATGGAGTCATCGAACTTGACTTTGAGTCGATCACAGACGGTTGTGAGATGGACTGTAATCTTGATAATAGCGTCGGTTTTAGACAAGGATCCAGCGCTGTATTGCTGAATGATCTCGTCGAGCGACTCGAGGTCTTGTGTTGGTATTTGGGTAGGTGCAGGTCCAACGACGGGGTTTGCTCCATCGGTCATAGTTAATGAGATTTAGATGGAATTGTATTCGTTATGAACAAATATGAGCGCGTGAAAGACCAACACTGGAGAGACAGAGGAAAAGCTAAGTCTTGAGTTTCTGCATTCTAAAACTGAGAAAATGAGAGCGTACCTGGCGAGACAGAGGAAAAGCTGAGCAGGGTGCTCGATCTCGCCAGATGAAATATATAATGCTACGGTGCTTATGAGTAAGCAGGTCTCAGAGCACTGAGATCGGACTCACCTGGTACGACGCCACCGCTTACGACCTTTTGTGGAAAGAGGCGGGTGTTGTCGCCGCATTCTGCTCGGAGCTTCGAGGTCAGAATGCTCAGGTGAGCGTGCTGCGCAAGCAATTTGCTTTAGACTCACCTGACGATTAGATTCTTGTAATCAAAGATTAAATCCAATTGAAAGGATATCGATGACGATGAGCGCTTGCCAAGCGCCTGCTTATCCTCTGATACGATTGGGCGCCTAAATGGCGCTTACTTTGAACAAGCCACTTTGAACCTCTAACGTTGACTCTCGCTGCTGGGAGGGCCCGCGCCGTCTACCTCTGAGGACGACGAGCCCGAGGAACAGCTGGTGAGGGCGAACGGTACAAACCAAAATGACAGTGATGCGGAAATGTCAGTCTCCGGAAACCCTTTCAACAACCCCCACCTCAGAGGCCAAGTGCCATTAAGGCACCAAACGTCCAATCCCAGGACCGCACCAGATCCTAGTGTGCATGCGCAAACAGGCTCATCGCAGCCTGCAGTGCAAAGGGTACAACCCCCAGCATCCAACCAACGATGCCACCCGCCGAACCAAGGCTGCCAAAACCAACGGCAACAACAATGCTCAAAGACTACCAAAGCAGCGATCCGAATCGCGGGCCTCAAAGCTGCTCTAAACTGGATTCTACCCCATCATTCGACGCCCACTTCTCTGCGCTTTCCTTAGAGCCAACTCTCTTGATATCCAACGACAAAAGAATTCGCTGGTCGAATTCATCTTTCACTGGTGAGTATTTTCAACTGCTGAGCAATAAACCTTCACGTTTCTCACCTTGATTCTTCTAGAGCCGTCAAGTCTCTTCTGCGTTCTCGCGAATCTTAGCCGTCAATAAAAGGTTCTCATCGGTGGGTATTCTCCACTCTGCATCGACGAAGTGACATGACATGAACGCTCATGTACCTCTCTGTCAGACCGCTACCGCCCGGATTTCGACTCTTTGAGTGCTATTCAGTCTCAGTACTCAAAAATTTACTTTCGAACAAAAGAATTCGCTGGTAGGATTCATCTTTCATCGGTGAGTATTTTCGCCTGCTGAGCACTGAACCTTCACGTTTCTCACTTTAATACTTCCAGAGCCGTCAAGTCTCTCCTGCGTTCTCGCAAATCTTAGCCGTCAACAAAAGGTTCTCATCAGTGGGTATTCTCCACTTTGCATCGATGAAGTGACACGACATGAACGCTCATGGACCTCTCTGTCAGACCGCTACTGCCCAGATTTCGACTCTTTGAGTGCTATCCAGTCTTAGTACTCAAGATTTTACTTGAATTCGCTGGTCATATTCATATCTGTTTCGGTGAGTATAATAAACTACTCGTCGTTCGCGTTTCTCATTCTCGTCTCGCCCACAGTTGCCTACTCTCGCCGAGTCCTGCGTTTTCGCGTATCTCACCCGCTCAATATTTTCATCGGTGTATCTCTGTGCCTTGCATTAATGAAGTGACATGAACTCACAAATTTTCCTCTTAGACCGCTACCACCCACAGCCCGCTCTTTGTTCAACAACCTCTAGTTATGATCACTTTCAACTCCATTCTTCTCATCCTTCTTTCCACCGCTTCTGTGATGTTGGCCGCTCCTTCGCCAAGATCAACGTTTGCCAAGCTTTGGTTGACACCTCTCAAATTAGACGGAGAGTATGTGGAAGATCCTTACAGACAGACTCCTTAATCATGACAAAGGATATTGGACCTTCCAGCTCAGCTTTCCCGACTTACCGGATCGTGTTGTCACCATTGTGCCTAAGCTGCAAGGCCCTCATTGGATCTTCAATCATCATGATAACGTCCCCTTGCATCCCAAACCCAGCATCAAACTCAGAATGTTCAAGTATCGCCCAGAGGCATCACACTTGCGGGAACGTGTGCTATCCGGTGCGGCATTTAATCGTGTCGAATTCGCACTCCTCGGTCAAAGTAATTTGTCGGAGCTGAAGGAACAGCTGCTCGGGATGGGGGCCCTGAAGGTGGAGTTCGAGGGGATAAAAACCCAAGTATCCATAGAGGCGCAGGTGGCTCTAGAACTGGCTGACCGTTTGAAAGCATTCGGGCCTAGTATGCCCAAGCTTCCCTTTGAAAACTTGTTCGAGGAAGTGATTTTTGCATTCGCTCATCCTGCCGAGTATGACCTTGCAACACTTGAAGGAAAATCCTTCAATTGTAACGAGATGCATGATGGCACTGGCGCACCCACCGACGTTGATTAGATTCTATGTACATACATATGCTCACTGCTCAGTGCGGTAATACGTGCTCTGAGTCTTATTGCTCAAGGTTGATATTCTGTACCAACTGTAGCATAGTTTTTTTTGCCACTACCATTCTTGTTCCATTCCAATTTCTTGAGTCATGTTAGCCTGTGCCACCTGTGCCGTCCTTGCTAGCTAATGCCGATGTTGCCGCCGCCGTTCTTGCTTGTGCCAGCTTATGCTGTTTCTTCTGCAGCTGACTGCTCTTGTCTTTCATATTGGTCTCAATTGCACTTCTGAGCGTGGATCGTTGACGTCGCCAACGACCGCTTTTTCTTTGCCCAATGAACTATCCGGTACTAATGGAGCTGTTATAGGTGTCCCGGAGTATGCGTATCATCACTCTTTCGCTCCTCCGAGCTCGCGTCCATCCTATCTCCAACAATCTGAGTATGGCTGGACTGCACAACGAGATAGTGCTGGCGCTTCTGCTTTCGTCTGGGCAGCAAAAAGGTGGCCTCGAAGTTAGGTTCGTCACGACTCTGTGATCGAGGAAGGGATATGTACACTTACATCGGACCCTTATGTTCAGCTCGAAGATCGACCGTACAGCACTTAGAGTGCCTTTATAACGGCGGAAGAACAGGGAGTGGCGGCCTTCAGGTCTGGTTTCTCATTCGGATTGGACCTGAATTTGGACTATCTCTCTTCACAACTGCTTCCTGCATTCCGGAAGCGAAAACGCGATATATAAGCAGTCGGGACACTGTCAAGGTCTCATCGTCTCATCCTTCTCTTCTACATCCTCGTCGTCTTTTGCTGCCCTAAGGCGACTGCACAACCTCTCCCCGGCACTTTGTATCAACTCTGTATCCTCATACGTTTCGATATCACTCTCGCATTCACTGTTCTCCCGTCTCCTTCTCCCTCCCACCTCAATGTTACAGGAAATCACTATAAATCAAATACAGCCATGTGCGCCTGGGGATAATTGACGCGGACGATCTGATAGTGGGTGCAGGGGGCTTTTAAGAGTGGCGGTTCTGAGGTTTTAGGCGCGCATCTAAACGCACTGTCACGGTTCATGAAGCTATTGGCTGTGTGGAAACATTCTGCGGGAAGTTCATATGCTTTTTCATTTGAGAGGAATACATCTGAACAGCTGATGATGGACAACGAAGTACGCTGTTGCGAACAGACAATGGAGAACGAGAGACGCAAGCTGCATAGAGAACGCTGCCGAGGTATTAGGCGCGTATTCATATGCACCTATCACGGTTCATAAGGTTATCGGCTGTGTGGAAACATTCAGCCAGATGTTCATGTGGATACGACATTTGAAAGGAATACATGATGATGTTCAATGAAGCTCGTTTCAGCGAGCAGTCATTGGACGAAGAGGAAGGCAAGTAAGAGAGTCTATTTCATCATTCTTCATGCTGCGGTCATGAATGAATTGTTGTACTAACGTTGGCGATGCATGATAAACAGATGATCATCCCCGGGTCTCACTACAAGTCAACAATTCGAGCGTGGCTATCGAAGAAAACGGAACAGAGTCCATGTGTCGTTATCACCAATGGTATTAAAAGCTTCTCAGACACTCTGATCTACAAATTCTGCATCGACAAGGGTGATCATGCAACCATTCAGGTATAGTCCTTTCTTCCGACCTAAGACCATCCTAATTGATCACTGGTGAATTCTAGTAGGCTCGAGTTGGTCAATTTGTATCTCATCTATCGTCAACGCTCCCAATCTTTTCAGTAAGTTCAAATCGCTGCTATGTAGTATGAACCGCTCTCTTGAACGACCTGTTAGATTACATACTTGGGAGATGAAGCAATGGTATGAACGTGTGTGCCTATTCAACGGGGACAAACGACACTTCGAAGCTTGGTTCTGGGACGATACAGAGGGGACTTTAACCCCTCTGAAGGATATACCTCACACGTTGATTCAAGACTCTCGTGGATGTTTTCCTTGCTACTTTCCTGATTGCAGACAACAGCCTGGCTATGAATCTGGACAGATCCGAGATGGTCAGCGCATCGCTATCGGACAAGAGATCACTGACTATATTCGTTCTGCAGCTCACTTTGATTCAGAACATCTTGGTCTTCCGTGCTCTGTATGTCGAAAATAGTGGTGATTACTCTGGTATTCATCATATACGCTATTTGCTGACTCGGAATGATTGGGTTGTTCTGAATATTTCTTGATATTCAAGATGCTCTGCTCTGACTTTATATAAGTACAATGTCTAAGGTGGTACTCTAGGCCTGAGCCGCCCGACCGCTATACTACTACTGAACACTAGTATGTAATTACATAAATATAATGCTGCACTGTTTGCGATAGTTCTTCAATTCGCCATCTCCAAGTCCCGACTTCTTGTGAGTACTCCTCTTGGTCACTCTACTGTGGTGGTAATTTCATCCAAGTGCAGATGATTCTCAGACTAAGTACTATGCCGCCTAATACATACCATTACTCATATGGAGCTAAAGCCTAAGACATCAGTAGGAATTAGGCCCAGCGCCGTTTACCGAGAGCTGACTGACTGACTCATCAAGCTTTTTTAGATTCTGAGTTGCCATCGTGCCCCCAATGAGGAGTCGCCTTCGATCATTCTATGATAAACCACTACATGATATAAAGACATAAGGATTGCCAGTGGCGTTCATAGTAAAGGTCTTCAACTTGCCAAGGTCTGATACTAGACTGAAGATTCGCTCTAAACCTTCATCACATTCAAGGGAGTACGTAGTACTATTGATTTTGCAGCGCAGTGCCTGATGTGCTCTCCGGTGAATGGTTATTTTACTGCCATTAGTTCACAGCATGTACCAGAGAATGAACCCCTCAACTGCATCCCCCGAAGGCTCTTTCACAGCTTCCACACACCTACTAGGGACAGGTAGGTGGTTCCATTCAATGATTGGTACGGAGTTTCATATTCTTGGGGCTAATGAACCTGCAGAAACAACTTTCACCCGCAGTAGCTTGCAGAGGCTCAACGCAGCTGCTTTTGTAGCATAGCAATGCCCAGGTATTTTGCTCAATATTATTACGGAATTTGACAGGATTTTTGCGGTGTCTGCGCTTAGTACATCATGTTTCGTCTTTCGACATGCCAGCGCCAAGGTACGCTTGAGGCGGTATAAAGACACTGGAAGCTCAATGATGACAGAAGGTGCGCCTTCTGTAAGTATCCTTGCTGCAATTATTTTCCTTGACCACCACATGTTATACATGTCATCAAGTTCAAGCATTCTACCTGTGGTTTACGTTGGAAGCTAGATCCTGATATATCAACGTCTCCTATCCTACCTAGGTTGAAGATGTTCCAATCACCGCACCTGGCTGGACAAACCCCTTCTGTACTAATCATCAAATGCCCGGGGCTCCTACATCTGAGGTCGAATACTACAGCAACTTCTCGGAACCAGGACATATCCATATATGCACAATCACCCTTCAAGCTTCAAGTACTGACAGCTCGCTATTTGCCGCCGGATTCAAGCTTCACCACTTCTGCCTAAAGATCAAAGACGATGATGCGCAGTACATGTCTCTTTTTCCTTTGTCAGTCAATTGGTGCTGTGGTATGTGCCTCCAAGTTCATGTTCATCTGTAGTTCATGTTCATCTTCTGACCATGATTCCAATATATATACTCAGGCCCGCTTGCCTTTCCCTTCGAGTTTCCTACTCGCAAGAAGATCCTATCACTCTATATAAATGGCTGAATTCAGGTATTATTCCATCGGTTTTGCTCTATATTCATCCATTGAAACATATCTAGTCGAGTCGAGTTGATGGAATTGTATCTCATATATAAGATACGCTCAAAACTTTACAAGTGCGCATTGTCTATTTCTCATGTTTGTGGAAATTGATCGATGATTTTTTGTCTAGGCTTCCGCCTTGGTCAATGCAAAAGTGGTATGAACGTGCACACTTGTTCAACGGGGAGAAACAACATTTTGAAGCTTGGTTTTGGAACACTACCCCAGACCAGCTGACCACCCTGAATGATAACCCCAGCTTCACAATTATCAAGGATGACCCAGTAATTGGCTCGTTTCCTTGTATTCACCCTGAATGCTACAAACGAATGGATCCTTACCGTTCAAAACAATCACGAGACAGTGAGTACAATGTTATCTGTACAGGAGAATGGCGTGCAGATGGCATTTTCTAGATCATTTTGACTCACACCACCTTGGCTGTCGCTTTCAGTGCCCTAATAGTATTTGTGGTGAAGTGTTCATGAATAAGGGATCCGTCAAGAGACACAGAGACAAATACAGGCATTGAAACCACTATTTGGAACAATGACTGTCTGCTGTCTGCTAAAGCCCAGCTTTACAGAAAATATTCTTTCGCCCGCTGTTAAACTGTTCTGCCTATCTTTCCTTGCTTTGTAGTCTGCTGTGTATTACTTTGAAATTGTAACTGCTGGACCAAATTGTTGTAGTATGGAGTCATATTCACGAGGACCATCATACTTTAGGTGCTCAAAGACTAGCTAAGGGAATACATCTCGTATCACTCTCTAGAGTGAGCTCTCACTATGGTGGAACATGGTACAAGAGCGAGAATCCATAGTAAGTAATGCCAAAGCGTGGTCTATGCGTCCTGATATGGGAATGCGGAAATACGGAGATAGCCGAATCTACTCATTTCGGTTTTATGGGTGCTACATGTCACTGTTGCTGTCAGCGAAACTGTACTCCTCTATCTTTCATCTGACATGGAACTGAGCCTTGATTCAGCGAAGATAAATATATATAATTCAATCTCCAACTTTGAGGACCTGGCATTCGAAAGTTTGCGATCCGAACCAATTTCGGTGCACATAGCCAGATGCTAACAAAAAATGTAGTGTGACAAGTGTTCACGGAATATCTATTGAACTCAACACCAATCGTTCTAGAGTGCTACGGTGTGAGGGGAGAATACTACTAGAGAAACCGTTTCTTGCGCAATGCGAGCGATGGCATATTCAATGCATGTGAAGAGCATCATTCCTTCTTACCTCGAGCCGTTCGTTCAAGTCCCATGCGAGAGCTGTGGTATTGTCTATGAGTCCGGACCTTGATTTGAGCTTGGTCATTGCATGCATGAGGGCATCGCAAGAAGAGTCGGACCTTGTCCCATTGCAGAACTTTTATCGCCTTGAATGTGAGCAGTGACAGAAGAGGCCCGAAGCTGAATAGATATTCGATCTTGAGGCGTTTGTAGACGGCCAGTATTGGAGGGATATTGGTGTAACGAGCTGTTTTCTTGTGCCAGATTCATCGCCAATCAGGCTCAAGCTAGTCAAGCTTCAAGAGTTCTTCAACTATCTCCAAAAGTTCCGACGATTTGAGAGTAATAGCTCTCAATACACTTCGAGTTTAAGGAGAGTTTCGGCCGAGGTCAGGCCTTTCATAGATGGAGATTTGCTGAAATCGATAGTGGTGTGGTGGTGAGAACAATCTCGAGACTCGAGTTAGTTTGCGGCCCACGGCCCACAGTGCCGTTTCCCACACTTCAGTCCCGGCATTTGCCGGAAATATCCTCCAATGTTGTTTTCGACCATGAACATTTTCAATTCATGAACCGTAGAACACGCAAAATGCACAGAATGCACAAGATGTATACGCTTACAACTACGCACTCACACTGGTCCCACAGCTGTCTACAGCACAATGTAGTGGAATGACTGGTATTCAGCGGTCGTTTCAAAATCAAGCCTGCAAAGGTTGGGCGCGCGATTACTTTTGCAGTGTATCAGTGTTCAAAATCCAATTATCTGATATATTAGTAGGATGGTCTTCACGACAGCGTCAGATTTGTGGTGTCCGCGCTTGCTAGGTTGCATCTATCTTTTTTACAGCGCCATTTGTTATAAAGGTGATTCTCGCTCTCCTTGACAGAATGTCCATCTTCTGTAAGTACCCTTCCTGAACTTGTTTTTGATGGCCATCTCATGAATTGAAGACCTGGGCAACCCCTCTGGAAATTCCCGATCTGCGCCCTATGTTCAGCGGGGAACGTGAGCTCTTTTCGCGTTACGGTGGAATTGACAAAACGGGCAATCAGTTTACAGTTATCTGAATTCAAAGCTGTTGTTGATTTCGGTCTGGTGAGTCCAAGAATTTCAACAACAATGTCGAGTACACAGTAAACGAAAACTTAACGTAACATAGTGCCTCTTCTCTTTATCATCTTCAAGAAGAAAATAGGCAACGTGCCAACTGCCGCATGTCGTACCAGGTCGTACCACGCAGGCCGATGAACCCCTCTCGTATTGTGAACCTGAACCCGAATCCTCCCGAATCCCACAGGCCACAGCAAACAGAGCAAGGGTTGATGGTACTGATTTGGGTCCGGAACTCTGGGGTTAACGTGTCCTCGTTCATGCACAATCTAAACAGCTCTGAGATTTTTCCTCTGGGTGACCCATGAACTACGGAAGAATATCTCACAGCAGCCGTTAGTATTGCATGAATCCGACCAAACACGAAATGTTTATGTTCACTTTTTCGCCGGGTTTTACAACTACCGTCTGCCCTTCCAAATCCCGAGGGTCCTTATCATGAATGACTGCAGATGCAGCCAAAAACATATCTGTACGTGATCATGTTCATGTTCATTTCTTTCCAGTGCTATATTAATTTGTCGTTCTGTCCGTTCCGTGTTTCCAGACTCTGATCTCCTCATATTCAGCAACTACAACTGGAAGCCTAAAAGCATACCAGCGCAGTCAAAAAATGGCGAAATTGAGGTATGTAGCATAGTCCCGTCGATTTTTTCAGACTGCTTGACTCTGAACTTTTCTACTACTAGTACGCTCAAGTTGAAGAACATGTATAACATGTATTATAACCGCTCAATTTATTGGAAGTTCGTGCTATATTCGATCGTTATGGAAAGTGGTTGATGATCATTGATTCAGGATGGAGCCCATGACACCGGAAGTCTGGTACAAATTTGCAGTGAATTTTTTTGAAGGGGAGGAAACGCAGTTCGAAGCTCGTTTCTGGTCCGCTCTTCTGAACACTCCACTGGCACCCGAAACACTAGTTCCCCTTCACGCTCCTCTCAGCCTCGCAATCGACATGGACACTCAAAGCTCATTCCCCTGCCATTGTCACGATTGCGAAAGGGGACCTTATGTCTCAAAACAGTCGCGAGACAGTGAGTATTGCTACCATTTCTTTCAGGAAGCTACATGCCGATCTACTTTCAGAACATTTTTTCTCTAAACACCTCAAGGTCGACAACCATTTCCCATGTCATCTATGTGAACGATCGTACCAGCACAAAGCATCTCTCAGAAGACACTTACAGATCGACCATGGAATCCATTCCTCGAACCGACAATATTCTGCCCAACCGTAATTGTTCTGCCACTTCTGTTTCGCCTAGCTATGATTATGTTGTTGCCTGCTATGATCTGCTTTCCATCTGTTCATGTTCATGTCGGTATCTTTCTTTGCTGTGATTTACATTACTCCTACGACTCGTTATCATGATCATCCATTTCTTATGTCTGTACAATGCTGTAGTATACCGTTCGCGATTTTACCCTTTCTTCCTGCATCTGATCAGTACCGTAACGAATAACTTCTCGACCTCTTCTACTTGGTCCATGATATGAGCCTTCGAAGCAGCAGCAACATGAGCGATGTGAGGTCGCCATGTTGCAATTATGTGTTTTCTTCTGCTGTTTGAATCTCGATTCGATACCCCAAGGTCTGCGCTCGACTTGACATAGGAATTTTCTTGAGGATCCACAGCAGTCGGCGTTGGGCTTCATGGGTATTCTGTCATCCGGAATGTCGCTACTTCAAATGGGGTACTACAGCACAAGAGGTGTGATGGCGAGGATGGGAGTAAGGGCATTACAAAGGGGTGAGTGTCAACCCGGACTCCAAGTCAGACTCGCTATCAGGGTCTGTCAGTAGTGAATCCGATACCACCTGGCTCATATCTCATTCATCAGTTCTGTTAGTTCAGAATCTCTTGAGCAAAAGCAACCGCCACGATGTCATGATAGAGGAATCGTTTAACCATCGGCGATGCGAGGATAGCAACTGAATTCCGATGATATTAAATGGCAGTGGTACAGGGGGTCCGAGTCTTCATGACGAAGAATAGTTGTAAACAGAATAAATGAATGTACATCTCTAGAAAGAGCTCCGGGATCCTAAACATAACGAACAGGTTTCTTCTTCTGCTCTTCCAGTTCTTTCTCAATAAGTTTCTGCTGTTCTTCACGCTTAACTCGATGTTCAGCAAGTTTCTAACGATCAAAATGAGACACAGGTTTCGAGCGTCATTGACGAACACGGTACTTACAGCCTTCAGAGATTCAACTGTACTGGAAAGCGAATCGAGTGTAGATTCTGACAGCTCAGTCATCTAAAAAGTCAAATCAGCTATGTAGTTTCCGATAGGATAGGATGTATATGTACCGTATCCTGTGCTTTGGCAAGAAGTTTCTCTCGCTCCTGCTCCCACTCTTTCTTCTGCTGTTCGAATCTGGATTCAAACCCCCAAGGAACAGTCTGTGGTTGACTTGAAACTGCTGCAGACTGTTGAGGGACGAACGGAGGAGTCGGCATTGGGTTTGATGGGTATTCTGTGGACGCTATAGGACGAACAGGTTCCTGTGGGACCTGGCCATTGGCGCCGCCGGCGTTGATGTTGTCGTTCGTACCGCCGCTGTTTCGGGGTACTACAGGAGGAGGGGGAGGATACTGAAAAGAACGTTCTTTCGCAAACCCCCAGCTCCAATGAGAATGATGATGGGGATGTGAATAAGGATAAGATGAAGGTGTAGGTGGCGAGCCAGACGCGCTACCCGGGACCGTTGGCAGTGGATCTGCCAATACCTGGCTCATATCCCGGTCTCGGTCATCGGATTGCGATTGTTGGACGGGGACACGATAGCAGTTCTTCCAGTAAGTAGCTCTCGAGCTATGCTCTACCTCTTTGTGCATTATAAACCATGTTGCAGAAGCTGCTCCTAGACCGAACCAAAGCAAACGAGATGGACCACGGCGATGGTAGTGGGATCGACGAAACATCCCTGGGTAGTCGAATCCAGGATATCTCCAGGACTGGGAGAATTTGTAGAAGGATCTTGATTCGGGATGCATGATATGATAATGAAGGAAAGTTGAATGGTTGTACCTTACATTTCTTTCTCTTTATACTCCAGTCATTCTTGGCCGAACAAGATGACGAGAGAGCGGCAAGAGAATAAGAATGCCGGACGTTGACAATCCAAAATGACATAGGAGATGTCGGAGGTCAGCAATATTTCGTAAGCCACTTTATTTAGCGCGTCGGGAACACAGCCACATGCGCAGACGAATTTCTTCGGCGAAGCGCCACTGGATGCAAGCACGCAAGAAAAAAATCCGAAAGCTGGCCACTTTTCCGAATGATATCTGGTTCAATGTACTTGTACATGTTCAATATTGTATACACAAACGCTTCAGGGATCAGGATACAACATCAGCTCCGGCCTAACCTTTTCGTCGAATTCCTCTGGTGATAGGAGTCCGAGGGAGACAGTAGCTTGCTTGAGCGTCGTGCCCTCTTTGTGTGCTTTCTTAGCACACTTAGCAACGTCTAGAAGGAGTTCAGAGGTGTCATAATTTTATTCAATGTCAGTTCTTACTGTCGTATCCCAGATGGCTGTTAAGGATCGTGGCCAGCATGAGCGACTCGTTCAGAAGAGACTGGATTCGCGTTTCGTTAGCTTGGATCCCAACGACGCAATTTTTGGTGAACGACCGTGCTCCTTTGAACTCGGGTCAGTTTCTGCCGTTCGGGAGTTATCATGCCAACTTAGAGTAATCACTGACCGTCAGCAAGTAAACGGATACTCTGCAACACATTCTTAATAATGACCGGTTTAAACACATTCAACTGGATGTTTCATTGACCATCTTGTCTTTCTCGGAAGTTCGAAGAGATTACAGCATACCTCGAATTGACCATTCGATCCGGCGATACTAACTGTGGTCTGATTACCCATGACCTGAGCAGCAACCATGGTCAGCGCCTCGCACTGCGTGGGGTTCACCTTTCCGGGCATGATACTGCTCCCAGGTTCGTTCTCCGGAAGGCTCAGTTCTCCAAGTCCACATCTAGGTCCGGATCCAAGATAACGAATATCGTTGGCGATCTTCATGAACGAACAGGCGAGTACATTCAGTGCTCCGTGGGCCTCGACGAGTGCGTCATGTGCGGCAAGAGCCTCGAACTGTGAACTCGTAAGCGTTTGGCAAGAACTACTTGGGCAAACTCTATAAACGGCACCTTATTCGGCGCGGTCCTGAATTCTAGACCAGTGAGGTTGGATATCTCCTCTGCGACTTTGACGTCGAAACCTTTCTTGGTATTCAATCCCTAGGACACACCAGTCCGATCAACTCTAGTCTAAGCCAAACGACGACTTGAACGAGAACATACTGTCCCAACAGCGGTCCCTCCTTGTGCAAGCAGACTCAATCGAGGAAGCACCGCTTTGATCCTCTCCACACCATTAGAAACCTGTTGAACGTATCCACTAAACTCTTGTCCTAGCGTCAACGGGGTAGCATCCTAACATTCAACAACCAGAATCGTCTCTCCATCTCTCAAGGACCTAACACAAAGATCACTGCTGACCTGAAGGTGCGTTCGTCCGATTTTGATGATATGTTCAAATGCTTGAGATTTTGCGTCTAACGCGTCGTGTAGCTCGACCAAAGCGGGGATGAGAGATCCAGTGATTTCTGAGACTGCTGCGATGTGCATCGCGGTAGGGAAGGTGTCGTTGCTGGACTGTGACATGTTGACGTGGTCATTGGGGTGCACGGGTTTCTTGGAGCCCAGTTCGCCACCTAGGATTTCGATGGCGCGATTGGAGATGACCTGAAGAGATGAGAATAGTGTAAGAACATACTTATAAGTACAGTAACATCTTGAATAAGATACGAGGAAGAAGCGCACTTCGTTCACATTCATGTTACTCTGTGTCCCGCTCCCTGTCTGGAACACCACAAGCGGGAAGTGATCATTGAGTTTCCCAGAAATGACCTTGATTCGATGAAGGATGAGTTGATATGCACTGGGATCAGCAAGTTTTCGGAATTTCCTGTACATGCACGAAAACACACATCGTCAGCAGCTTGCTGGATCGCCTCGCCGATCTTTGGATCCAGTCCATATCCTACATTCACAATCGACGCGGCTTTTTTCAGAATACCGAACGCTTTGATCAGTGGGGGAGGTAAGCGTTCGGTGGGTCCACCGATGTCGAAGTTTTGCAGAGATCTGGTACATAGTTAGATGTAGTACAGCTAGCTCGTCGGAAGACAGTTGGGTATATACCGTTGAGTTTGGGCACCCCAGTAACGGTCACTGGGAACTTGCAGTTCGCCAAAGGTGTCTCTTTCGGTCCGGAACTGTTACAGAGTAGATACGATGATCAGAAGGAAGTGTTGTGCTGAGAATTTGGATTGAAGCATACCGAAGACATGAACGTAGGTTGCAGGAAATAAGCAGATGTTTTCACGTGTGACAAAAACTTTCTCAAAATATAGTCCTCGCAAGTTGCAACACATCTTCGACCATATTTTGAGCAAAGACCAACAACATCCTACATACTATACATAAGGATAACGAGTAGCAATTGGGAACAGACACAAAGCATGATCCCAACAAAGGACTAACAGATATAGTCAGTCATTTTACGAATCGGCAGGAAGTGGAGGCGGAGCCTCAGGCTGAGGCGCAAAAATGATGTTCAGCGGCGGAGTCGTCTGACTCTCTTCACTCAACAACGTAGCAATAATCGACCTCCCAGCAAACGAACGCCCAGCAAGACTCTTCAACGCCTTCGAAGCACTCTCACTATCCACATACTTCACATAAACCCTCCCCACACCCGCCGCTTCGTCGATTCGCGCGGCAGCCTGAGGATCCAATCCTTCCCCAGGTGTCCATTTGGACTTATCCTTCTTCACCGGTCGGGGGATCCGTAGATCCTCCACAGGTCCAAAGTTGGAACATTCCTCTTTGACATCCTCGAACAAGTCTCCGTATTCGTCGTCGTCGATGAGATCTTCGGATGTGACCATGTTGAGCATGAGGAGGATACGCGCGTCGCTCCCGGTGGATTCGCCAGCGGGCATGATGGGGCGGGGGATTTCGGGGAATTGGTCGTAGGGGAGGTTGGGGATCATGCCTGGTGTACCGGGTTTGGCTCCGACGGATGCACGTTGGACGACGAGGTAGCGGTCGCCGAGTTCCATGCCGTTCAGAGCTTGGATCGCGGTATCTGTCACGCTGATGTCGACGTATTCGAAGAAAGCAAAACCCTAGAAGGAATTCTGTGAGAAAAGTGACGCGAAAAGAAGGATGAGGACACATACTTTCGAGGGCCCATTCCCGTTTTCTCTGACTAGATTGAAGGCCTTGAGTTCTCCAAAACTCTTGAGAAGCTCCATGACATTCTCTTCATTTAGATACGTGGGCAGACCGCCTACAAAGACCTTGTTGATCGAGTCGGGAACGTTGGTTGAAACCACCCCGGGTACATGGACCACAGGAGACGCGGCGGGAATCTCAGCACCTCCGTAGTCTTTGGGTCGACGGATTTTGAGTGGACCATTGATAAAGATGATTCCATCAAAAGCCATAGCAGACGTGGCATCCTCAGCGCTACGGAACTAGAACGAAATCAGTCAAACAGAGTTCCGAATGCATAGAATACTACTGACCTCGACAAAAGCATAGTTTTTCTCATAGTTGCACTGCACAGCAAGCACAGGCGGACCGGGAGTACTCGTTCCGATGTTCATTTCTGCCATCTTCTGATTGAAGAATTCGGCCAGGTTTTGTTCGTTGACTTCGGGAGTTATGCTACCAATATAGAGCCTTCGAGATTGACGGGATAGGTTGGGATTAGCACCGATGCCCATACCGAAGGTTTGAACGGGCATAGGCGGAGGAAGACCAGCAATACCAAGGATGGGAGGAATCTGAGTTCTGTTGGCACCGGGGAGATTGAAGAGACCTGTGAATGTGTTGAATGAACAGAGGAATTAGAGCGTGTGATCCAACAAACCTGTCTGTTTGGCTTGCATAGCCGAGTATTGTTCGTAACCTGGGGCATGAACATCCCAACCAGAAGCCTTGCGCCTGCGTTGACTCAACGGCACAGCACCCTCGGGAGTGGGAGAACGTCGCTCGGGAGGTGTAGGTTCTCTTCTTCCTCCTCCTCCACCTCCGCCGCCGCCGCCTCCGTTACGGCCTTCGCCACGACCGCGGCGTTCACCTCTGTCGCCTCTGTCGCCTCTGTCACGTTCGCGATCTCTTGGAGGTCCATAACCGTCGTCCTCACGCCCTCTATAAGACCTTCTGTCATCATCCCTAGGCCTTCGTTCGTCATAGTCCCTAGACCCTCGAGGGTAACGCTCCCTGTCACGGTCTCCCCTGCCGTCTCGTCTATCATCCCCTCTCCGACTACTCCCGTACCTGTCAGACCTGTCACCACGATCTCTGTGTTCCCGGTCACGATGTCCGTCTCTTTCTTCATGTTTTGACGGTCGATGACGGTCTTCCCGGAAGGATGCACGGTCTAGAAGGAAAGCAAAAAAGAAAAAAAAAAAGGCCGAAGCAGTAAGTAACCTCGACTGGTTGAATGTGCGCTCTGGCGATGGGGGGAGGGCTAGTTCGGGCGGCGGGGATGATTAAGAAAGCATCCAGAGAGGAGTCAAGCTAGCTATAAACAACAGCATGGTGCAGAGAAAAGAGAAATGCACCATGAGTTTATCGTTTTTCATGAACGGTAGAGGAGCAAGGAAAGTTCGACACCGGACTATTTTCCGCTAAGCTTAATTTCCAACATTTCCTCGTAGCTGCTGGCTGAAAATTATAGAGACAGGTTCAAAATGAGATGCTTACCGTGTTCTTCTGGCATTTTTGGTTTTTTATGTTTTTTTTGAAAGTTTGGTGTGAGTGAGAGTTGAAGAAGAGACGGACAGCGAAGCGTGACTAAAATGGCACCTTTTTCACACGCCCAACGTAATCCTCGGGCCGTTCAACTGATTCGCTATTTCTTCTCCTCAACGTCCACCATGTCCACCGAGCTTCCTTATGCTGCAGACGCAGAAGTCTCTCTCTCTTACGACGAGCTGGAGGTGAGTATTAAGGCTCAATACATCACACTATATCTCATGCAACTCCAGGTTCTCAGATTACAATACGAACGAGAACAACTCCAAGCACATGTCACAGTCCAAACCAAGTTCAACTATGCCTGGGGTTTAGTCAAAAGCCCATTGCGGGAACATCAAGTTGAAGGTGTTAGACTGTTACAAGGTGCGCTGCGTAGTATCCATCTGGTTCCAGTCACTATCTAACTGCATACATCCCTAGACTTGTATCGCTCCGAGCCTGCTCGTCGGAGAGAATGTCTATATTACCTCGCTCTAGGGCATTACAAGATGGGTAACTTTGAAGAAGCTAAACAGTTTAATGGTGTGTAACCATTCTACGTCCTCCTGTGGTTCGTCACCCATGTCAACTCTATAGGGTTGCTTCTGGAGAAAGAGCCGACAAATCTACAAGCTATGAGTTTAGGGCAGCTTATTGACAAGGGTGTAGCAAAAGGTACTCGTGCCGGCTCATATAACTTCTCCTCGTTCTCATATCATCATCAGAGGGTTATATAGGGATGGCGCTGGTCGGCGGTGCTGCTGCGCTCGGAACACTTGTTCTTGCAGGTCTCATCCGGCGAGCAACCCGAAAGTAATTAATCATTATGGCTACTTCACTAACTCATTTGCTCATCATGCTCCCGCGTCCACACCTTCCTTATCTTCAACGTCCAACGAAACTCTAACGGCAATAACAACCTAACGAACCCTCTATCAACTCATAACTCATTCTCCTCGGACAGTCACAAGTAGTACGAACCGCTATCGTTGTTTTGTGTATCATACTCTGTAATTCCCATCTACTACTAGAGATCTACTTATTTCCGCAGAATCAACATAGCTCTGTGCAACTCATTCATTGATGTGCAAATTATCGCTATCGATGCTCAAACTGCGTAGTTGGCTGCTGAGGGCGCTTCTATCCGTTTCTTACTTCGCAATGGCTATTCACTCTCATCTTCCTATTCTTTCCAGCCCCTGCTACACCCAATCCTTTCCAACACTCCTTTGTACGTCGTGAGTCGAGTCTTTTCCGAGCACCTGTAGCTGTGTTAGTGTTCTCACGACGCAGAATGCTCTTTGAAGTCATGCTCGCCAATGTTGCGTTTGACCGTCACTTTCCTGGGTCCCTCTTCGACTAACAAACGACTTGAAGACAAGACACTCATGAAGGTGGATTTATCTAATCACCTCACCTTTTCAAGCGAATCAACTAGCTATCCATCTCAAGCGGGTATTGAACCCTATGCACGGGCATCCCCCCCTTCAGCACATATCATACGCCCCCGCTGAACTGCTGACCTCACAATTTGGATGCGAGTTCAAGCGTGCTTCATCTGAACTCCTCCTGGTCTCTCATCTCCTCTCGCGTCAATTGGTGGCTACGTCGAAACTATCTAACTTCATGCAAAGTCGACCAAGTAGGCTCTCATGCAAAATTATGTTCATACCCCGACCAATGTTATGCAGAATATAGGCCGCGTCTGTGATTTATTTGAAGTAGGGGACAAGATCGCGTTTCTACGGAGCGTGGGGAGTTGGACCATGTTTGTCTTTCCATGGGAGCTCTGGGAAATGCACACCGGGATATTGAAAGCGCCAAAATTCCCGCAAGTACTTCTCCCATTTGCCCACTTCTTCTGGACGAAGCAACCCCTGGTAGTTATGCTCCTCCTTCCACCCGGAATACACCCACACGGTCATCACTGCAATTTGGAATTCCAGATGATTCGTGATTCTAAATCCAACCCTATCCCCCAGCGCAGGAATGTTCGTGAATCTCTCTAAATGATCACGCAGAGTCTCTGTCGGGACCCATAGATTGCGACCCAAATACAGACAAAGTTGCCTTCCTCGGCCTATGGGCACCAGTGTCTGGGATAGGATGTCACCCTGCCTTTGGTTTACCCAAGCATGATCTGCGTCGTATTGCAACTCGAACGGGCCGACTGCAAGGAAAAGCCTCTGGTCGGTAGACATTTGAACATCCACGGCGATGACCTCATCCCCTTCGATGCGCCCAAGCATGAGCGGCCAACCATGATTCGACAATGGGTAGTAGTCTGAAATTCAGTCAAGAGAGGGCCTGGGTTAGTTGGTTGTTGGTTGAAGCAATGGACTCAGTACTACGTACCTCCTTCATGCGATACATGTGCAGGATTCATGGGGAGTGATAGAGCGATCATTGTCGATTGTGAGAAAGTAGAGACAGCAACGTAGTAACAAAATAGACGTAGGAAGAACATGTCGTTTGAGCAAAGAAAGGGACGGATGATTCTTCGGTAGAAAGTTATCAGTCGACAGACATTCTGCCGTTATGAGAGAACTTACGATAGTCTTTGACGCACGAAATTTGAACCAGTATGTAGCAGCTGAAAGTCTCTTGAGTTGCTGCAGATAGCGCGAGGTTAGTAGTTACATACTATGTTTGAAGTTTGAAGATATCCCTTCGACGTACCGGACCAGCGCTCACTCAGGAGGTTTGAAGAGAGATAGAAAGGCCTGTCGAAGGAAGGGGAAAAATACTTTACAACTGCAGCGTTTTGGCAGAAGATTATCCGCCTAAAAAGTTCCTGCCGAATTTTGGCCCCCTTGCCTTGGTGTAATAAGATAAGCTGCACTGCCACTTCTCTGATAATATCTCATGTAATCGGGTGTTGACCACACCAATGGACCCCGGAAGCCACAAACCACTCTGTGGACTGTGCGGCGGGGCCGCTTCAACGATCCACAATGTGATGCCGTCCCCGAAGGTTCAAGGAGCAAGCGTAGCATGCCCTTTGATCCCACTTTGCCTTTCATTTCGGCTGGGCCTATGCAGTCTGCTAGAAACTCGAGGCTCAAGAAAGGACAAACCGTTGCTTCAGAAACTTGTTCACGAGGCACCCCCGCAACTTGTATTCAGAAAAGTGCATGCAGCATATAATCACATTCGAAAGGACCAAGGTTCATAACATATCGTAGTAAGGAAGAAGCGGTGAAACTGTCTATACACAACTTCAAAACAATGATGATCGTGAAGAGAGAAGAGATGGAAGTATATACAAGAAGAATTTCAAACCTTGCAAGCGTCATGGTTCATATAACGTACCGTCAAAAGATCGGGAGTCGAGAGCTTCTGTAAGGAAGGAAGTGAATACTCGACTCGACCAGAAGGTGGGGTCCCGCAGGAGAGCAGCCGGCCGGTTCCTTTCCCGGACGCTGGACGAAATCGAAGCTCGGACTCTGAAGCTAGTTTGATTGCGCAGGGGGAGCGTGGTGGCCAACGAAGACCTGCGAAGAGGGATTCGATGTCGAAGCACTTTTGACGAATATCTTGTCACAGTGCAGGGGAATTGGCACACTTTCCATCGGGCGACGTTCCCCTCCTTCGATGTCCATAACACGATCTAGCATTCCCCCATTAACAAGCACCGGCTTGAGAGGTTGTTCGGGGGAACTGACGCGGGGGATAATCATGCATCCTTTGATCACGGTGTTTATGAGCGCGCGTCTCACGTCGAAAAATGCATGAAGCTCGTCAATATCTTTACCATTCGAGACGTGGTACAGCCGAGGCAATTTGTCAACTTGAACAGGCGAGTCCGGGCCTGGGTAGATGCTGTCGCGCCCTTCCGGGAACGACTTCGGTTGGAACTTCACTATCTCCTCGATGAACATGTTCTGCACCGAACGAAATTGTGTATACTTCTCTGTAAGATAATATGAATGATAGCCCAAAGTGCAGGGAAATACTCACAAAATGACGCCAGCCATTCTGACGCCCATCCAATTCTTCACGACCCGAAAAGTATAATCAAGCTGGAATTAAGGAGAGGTACATTAGCACCGATGAAGTATTTGATGCGGTCTGCCCTAACGATCTTGTCTGTTTCTTCATCAACCTCGAAGCGGAACGGTGGAGGGTGTGGAAGTAGAAACAATTTGAGCGTACAGCATCTAATCTTGAAATCAAGCATCATTTCGAACACATTGTACAATCATTGTCCCAAGGTTGTGAAAACAGCATAAGTTACGTATGAACGATGTAATAGCTCGAAAGCAAACCGAAAGCAAAAACAGCACATAGTAGGCACTTGAACCCGCAACCGAGCAAGCAAGAAGTCATTAATGAACAGGACTCGCGAGTGGTTTATGTAGGTAGAAAACGTGCTAAGAACAAATCGTCAGAACATCTCCAATAGTTAGATTGATTCACTACACAACTCACCAGCTTCGGCATTCATCTCTTCAGAGGTGCGCTACAGTTACAAAGCAAGGGAACGCGCCACTAAGTCGTACCACAAATTTGATAATTCAATCCACACTCGGTACCTTGAAAACCATGATACCCAAGACAGAAAAAGCAGCCAACACCCCTAGTTGAAAGGCAATCCAAAATGTCGCCCATACTGTTCAAGAGATGAGGTATTCCATGGGTAAGGGGAATCGGATTGTCACGTACTATGAGGACCTATTCCTGGATAGAGGATAGCGAATTGTGTACAGTCTGAATCGTTGGTTTTATGAAAGAATCGGTCATCTGCTACGTCCCCTGTCATGAAAGGTGAGTTATTCCACCAGAAAATCATAGGCCGACATTTCTACAGCCGTCACTTACACACAACAAATAGTATGCTGTCGGCACACCTGGTCAGAGAGGTTTCACGCCTAGTATATTCGAACTCACTTCATCACTCCAACGAATAAGCAATACCAGCGTAATGCACCGCTATGAATATAATCGTTAGCAAGGAACAATGAGGACGGCAAAAGGCTGTTTTACGCATGGTCAATAAACCAAAATCCAATGAGGAGTCCTTCGTATATGATCGTTAGTAGTATCGTTCTGCGTGAGTATTTAAATTGGCGACGGGAGTTGACAATGTGTTGAGCACATACAGTTTGTCTCGTACTAGTTTCAGTGGCATTATGAGCCCCACCGCCAGCACGAAGCTCATGATTTTGGCGACCAAGGTATCCCAACCAGCGAGCACGAACAGCCCTCCAAGGAGAGATGACCCGATGTATCCAGAGGAAAGTATGAACGTCGGCTTGCCTCCTTCGACTATCGTCGCGCCTCCGACATGTGGATCAATTGTGATTCGTAGTATTCGACCTCCAGATAATATTGCCTGAGTTGAGAATCAGTCAGGCTTTTGGCACACAGAAATGAATGAGAACAACGCACCGCTATTATATGGCATAACTCGTGAGCTCCAATCGTGAACAGCTTTAACGGATTTATGAGATGTCGAATCCCGGGGACGTTCCAAAAACCAAAGGTGACAACTGCCATCGATATAATCTACGTTTGGTCATACACTGACACTGAAGTTTTCGGATGCGGATGCGACGCACAACATATAGAACTACAATCTGAAAACAAGATCAGTTGTTGTTGTTCCACCATAAAGTGTATATGACAAGCCTGATCAGCAGACGGGGTTATCGCGCTTGTTGCACCGGATGGTGAGGAGCTTGCTGTAGGAGGTGCCAGTGGTGGTCGCGTCGGTGAAGCCATGATAATGTTGAATGATGTGAAAAAGAATGTGCAATTTGTCTAGATGGAGATCGTTATTTTGGTTGAGTCGTATGTGTGCAAAGAATAGAAAGATAGAAGTCGTCGTGTTTGTTAAGTTGTTCCAAGCAACCCGATCGAATTCGAAAGCGTCGAGCTCGAGTGCAAGTTTGGCCTCGTGGAAAGCGCGCAGTTTGGTTCCGCAAAATAGACGCTCGAACCGTCACGTTACTCACGCGCCATGCATGCCGATTGGACTCCGATAGATGCCGATGCATTGCCGAAAATCTTCGTTTATAATCCTCTAAGTCCGCGAAAACTTGTAAAAGTCTTCTTTGCCAGCGAACCAAAGTGAAAATCTCATAGAAAGTCGAAGATGGTACGAGGCTCGCTCACTCTTTACTAAAACTGACAATCCTAACGTTGATCTAGATAGGGCATACCGGAAAAAGGTACATTTCATCACCACAATATTCAACTTGAACTTGGCAAGATCTCAGTATTTTGTTCTGTAACTTTCAGTCTATCCAAAGTCCTCCTCGTAGCTGGCGGGAAGAAGCGTAAAATTACTCAATCATTGCGAGCGGGCTTGACGTTTCCAGTTTCCCGGGTACGAAGATACTTGAAGAACATGAATGCTGACAAAAAATTGACGATGACTGCGCCAGGTGGGCAACCGCTTCTTCATCTCTTCAGGAATATCCTCCACTGACTTCAAACAGTATACCTGGCGGCGGTCCTAGAATACCTTGTGGCTGAGCTTTTGGAGCTGTCAGGGAACGCATGCCGCGATCATTGCAAAAAATACATCAAACCTCGCCACATCCTGCTTGCGGTTCGTAATGACGACGAGTAAGATGAATTCGAAGTACTTAGAAAGATCAAAGTCTCATTGCTGATTTCGGTCATTCTTTCTAGGATTGACAGGTTGTTGAAAAACTGCCACATCACAGAGGGCGGGGTCATTCCCTATATAGCAACTGTACTATTGCCTCACAGGAATTAGTATACATATTCCAAGATATTCAATCAGTACAGTCCAGGAACTTATGCCAGCAGTTCTCAATAATCAGATAGATGTACATGACAACTGTACAATCACAACTCGATATGTACAACAGTATACTCCTCATTCATCTCTAATACTACATGCTTTTTTCATCTATGTTCAGTATCAACGTCGTGAAAAAACGTATCATTTCTAAAAGAGCATCGACTGGTAGATCTACGATAGTCACAGTCAGTCTTGGATCCATGCACATCCACGCACTCGATGCAAGAAAACTTACTCTCATTCACGGTATGTACACCACTCGCCACATCTCCGAACGCTAGCGAGTTCCGATGATTATACCTCAAGATCTGCCCATCTGAAAGGTCCCAATAAAATCTGGTATCGGTGTTCCCTGCTGGCATCCCAGGGGTGACTATCACGTTACGGCTTCCCAAATCAAGTCCCCTATGCGCATTATACGTCGCTTGGATAGTACCCGAGAGCAGTGCGTACGGACGTGCTTTGGGCCCAGAAGTTGGAGTGGTTGGCGCTGGTTCGAGTCTACTGTTGAATGCATCACTGAAAACAAGACTTCCGGAGGCGGTTTGTGCACCAGTAATGATCTGTCTGTCAAAGGAGGTGAAATTGAGATTAAACTCGATTGCAAGAGCTCTGAGGTTATCCTCGTCGCGTTCGATGGCTTCCGAGAGAGAGCTTCGGAGGGAAATATGAGAACGCGAACATGATCGTCAAAAGAAGAAGGGCACCTTTGCGGAGGAATTCGATGATTCACTACCGCATACGCTTGTTCAGGTAGCGCATTTGATTTGACACCTCCGTATATCAAGTCAATCGCATGGGTTGTTCCAGTTAAAGCGACATTTGCAGGATCTTTGAATAATATTTCACTAAGTCGCTTAAGCGCCTTGTGCGAATGTTTTGAACGAATGATGGCTTTACGCAAAGCAGAGGGCATGTCCTTTCCATATCCTGCATAGCACTGCAATGTCAAGTAGTACACGGAGTCGGTGCTCTGATGATAGAACGATGGTAAATCAAGCACGGATGAATATGATTGAGAAACATACAATTTCGGCAGGAACTGGGTTGTTCTCGAGCTCTACTAAAAGACGCGAAAGAATCCCGATGGTCTAGTAGCAATGTTCAGGAGTAGAACAAGAAAACAACATAACCATTGGAGGACATACTGTATGCTTAGGCGGAATACTTGAATGGCCACCAGGAGAGAATACCTCGATTCGGAGATCTAGATAACCCTTCTCGGTCACACCAGGCGTAGCAAATATAGTTCCGTAATGCTCAGATATATCGCCTGCAGCTCTCGTTCATATTTTGCGTTAGCCGACAAAACTGGTATATCACTCGGACAAGAATATTCACCTCCTTCGTCGACAATGAAAGCAAACGAATCTTTACCGTAGATTTGAAGCATTGCTTTCGCAAGCTGTTGAGCACCCTTAACAATCGGTTTCCATCGAATGCGGTAAGAACACCGTGTTGAATATGGATATAGAAAAGAAAACGACATACAAAATGGCCACTGGCCTCCTCGTCGCAGCCGAAAGCAAGGACAAGAGTGCGCTCTGGCTTGAAGCCTGCCTCCAACAAGATTTCAATAGCGGACCTTCCACGAAATGGTTTTCAATCCATTTTCATCTTATGAACCTCAGAAACCGATTCAACGTACATGAGGCTGATCAACCCCGACTTATCATCACTAGCACCCCGTCCCCATATACGTGTCCCTGATGCGCAGAGGAACTGATATCAGTCTGACCTGAAGTTTTGAGGTATTCTGAGGGCGTACCATCGTAGAATCCAGCATAAGGTGGGTATTTCCAATCAGCTACAGTCTGAGGTTCGACAGGTACGACATCTGGAGTCAAAGTCAGACTCGTTTCGATTCAGGATCGACGTGAGGAGGTGAAGAATACCTTGGTGAGCAGCAAGTAAAACAGGCTTGAGAGAAGGATTCGTCCCTGTCCATTGGTAGAGAAGACCGTATTTGTTGACTTTGGTGAGAGATAATGTTGAATGGCTACGAAGTAAGTCATTCGTGAATTTGAATCTGAGCCGAATTGATCTTTGGATGGGTGACGACGAACATTAGTGGAAACGCTTCGAACAGATACTCATGAAATCGGGCAAACGTTTCCCATCGAGGATCCTCGTCAATTGCACCCAAATCATCATAAGACTCGGTACTGCCATTCTAGCATCAGTTTTGCACAGTCGGATATATATTGTCACGTACGGTACTCGAATGGCACCAGCCAGCCAGTCGACTGCTCTGGCTTTGAAACCGTCAGAACCAATGCTCTCACCCACTGTCTTCCACATCGGATTTGTGGGGTATAGAACATCGTGTTGTTCACAGATTTGGCTGTCTTCATCTACGAGCTCTTTGTGGGATATAAACACGACCTTCAGCGAAAACCAAGCGGATTGACGGGCGACAAGAAAAGCGATGAGGAACAGTCCGATATAACAGAAGACGCGATTCTTCCTTGTTGGTGAACTTAGAACAGTAGGAGCGGGGAGACCCTTGACGTTGTCTTTGTGAATGGGCATGGGAAGAGATTATAGGAGAAAGCAAGGGGTCCATGTTGATAGTAAACAATTAGAAGATATATTCGGCCGGCTGACGAACTAAGTATGTACTTTCAATTGACTGCAAGATCGATGAGGTTTCGCTTGCATTTGTCCGTTCTTTTTCTCGACTGTAATATGTGTTGGTTCTTGGGTAGTACTTTCCACATCACAGGTTGATAATGCCTCAAGAAGTCCCGAGCACTGACCGCCATAGACACAATAGACGCCAAACGTAAATCAATCCAAATGATTCAGATGAAACTCAAAGCGCCTTTGCACCTCTTTGCGCGTGAAGATAGGCAATACAGACAGATACTAATACATTGGAGCTTGATTCAATGTACCATCGTAGAACTACGTAGCACCTGGAGCCTGAAAAGCAGAATACTACGCTTCACCGCCGCTCTTCGAATCCTCGCTCTGTCAATAGGTTGATGATCAATTATTTGTGGGATGAAGAGCAGAAAGCAAGGGGGAACGATATTACCTGCTTGAGGCCCTTCTTTCTACTAGTACTAGGCCGAGGAGGACGTTTGTATTTATTATTTGAGCTCCTAAGCCTTTCCTTTCGCTGTGTCTTCTTATTACTCTCCTCGATCTCCGCTTCAACTTTGTCGGACGTCTCTGTCTGTATTTCGTGGAAGCGTCAATCGACTAATTCAACCAAGAGGAAAGTGAAAATCGGAAGAAAACATTTCCTGCCAAAGAGAACATCCGATGAAGAAAATGCGACAACCCCAACTCCGTCTCCGCTCCTCTCTAGATGGTGAACAGAATAGAAACAGGAACTCACATGGACAGCATCCCAATCGTGTGTTGTAAGAGACGGAGGAGAACTTGCGTTCTCAATTGTTTTTTTCTCGTTACTCGGAATCCAGTCTCCATCAGAGATCACTCCCTGTTTTTCATCGAAACGTCAATCAACCATATGAGCCAGTAAGAAAGAGAAGAGCAGAAAAGAGAAACCATTGCTTGTCGAGTAGACTGAAAATCATTTTTTAGAAGGCAAAGAAATCATAACAACAACTCACATGCACATTATCATGTTTTGCAAGATGGCCGATTCTATATCGCGATAAAGGTATGTCACCTTCATCTTCGAACTTCCATGCGATCTCACACGGCGCATCGAGATCAGAATGCGGAAATTCGATAACCCTACGGCCCGTCTGCATCTCGTTCATGGTGACGATGGTGATCATCTCCACAAATGGATGCCGATACTCGACTTGGCCTTGCTCATTTTCCACGGCGAGCCGAATGCTGTTGCTTGTTCGAACACGGAGGTAGTCTTGATTCACGTCTGTATCATCCGGCGGGTTGTACGGTACTGCCTGCTTGAAGAGAACGACGATCTGCCTGTGCATGTTCGTATTTGAATTTGGACCTCGCTGACGGATAAGAAAAAATCACTTTAGGTACGCCAAATGTCAAAGAGAAAGATGCTCGAGCCTCGCACATGATGATGATGTTGAACCTCCATTGGCATGGCATATGTGATGGCAAGAACAGAGACAACGACATACATAGGATGGAACAAGCGCATGGTGTGTACGATGTGGCTGGTAACACAAAAGATAAGAGGCGTTGGGGGGGCTGGTGGTGGTGGTTGGGCTAGAGTACTGGAGGACGAACGGACGTTCTTTTCGGCGGTTGATGCGAAATTCGGATGGTGGCAAAAAGTCGGACGAGACAGCTTGAATCTTCGATACAGAGCGAGCGAGGGGGGAGAAACTGTCCTGCAGGTTCTGAGGAATTGACTTAGTACGCTCCCGTGGCTTTTATATGTTCATCCTCGACGGCGGACGCTCGTGGACTTCGATAAAGTAGAGTGATAAACTTGGCATCAGAGCTTGGCAGGGCTAATAATAAATTGTCTCCAGGAGCATATGGACAGAAGTATGATAATGGCATTGGAGTTGAGTTATTTGATTGAGCTTGAAAGTTGAGCGACGCCGCTGCGACGGTGATAACTGATGATTGATGAGTACTGAGTACTGAGTACTTGAGTCTTGACAATGATAGCGGTGTGCACGATCGTAGTCACAGTGAGTGGTCCGCTTTCCTCCCCCCTGCAGTCTACCTTCCTCTTAAGCGGGTTGAGATCGCTGCAGTCGGGGTGATTAGTGCCGGCTGTTCCTAGTTGGGACCCCACCTATGGTGGAGCCGCGTATTATTCATTCATTCATTCATTCGTGGACGCTGGAGAGATAAAGATGTGCGCATAGGTCTCGCAAAAAGCCACACAATCGAAGGATGCAATTTTTGGGAGATGTAAAACGTGAATTGGAAGCTATTGGAAGGCAGCTTTCATTATGTAAGCTGTATCTGTCTTGACTCTCGACAACAACACAAATATCAAAGATCTGTTTTCTGTTTTCAGTCTGATTCTCAAGCTCACAATTCTCGAACGATCTTTCGCCATCAAGCCAAGATGAAACGAAACAGAGGAGGCCATAAGTTAACGTTTGAACTCTCAATCAAACTGGGATGACACATTCTGCAGACAATCTTCCAGGTGCGTTTATTCTCTTCTGTCCGAGATTACTGAACTAACGATGTTACAGACTTATAGGTCTCCAAACTCACTTGCCAAATCATACCACCTTCATCGTCTCTGATCACACCCAACCAACCCGCTCATCCCCAGCCAAACATAGCAAACCCAAGCAAGTGAAATCAAAGCGTCAAACCGTTGTTTCCTCCGAACGTCGCAAATTCAAGCTCGTTACCCGACTTTTCACCAGTCTGAGATAATCCTAACTTTATGTACGATGACCTTCCTACACCAGCTCCCTTCGGAGAAGGACATCTGGACACGATTGGGAGTTTGCCACTCCAAGGCTGCCATACAACACCTCCGTCCGTGCGGTTCGCCCCCGCGCTTAGTTTCCATCTCTTTCACGATGCCGCGTCACCTGCAACTCTTGTGGAACGCGCACTCAAGGCAGTATGTGTAACGTCTACTTCCTTGATATACCCCGGAATCTCATTCGAACGGTTATCTAGGAATCTAGGCTCCAGCCACTCCGAGTGTGAACTTGGGCCTATTCAAGAAGACCTATCCAGGCTCAACACGAACATCTCATGGGAATTTGAGATGTGATCCTCATGCCGGGAACGCAGTATCGTATTATATCAAGCGACACTATCCAAGGCTATCTTACATTTCTCGAAAGGGTCAGTAAAGCCATTCACGCTTTAGGCGCGGAGTCCACCCCTGCTGATGCTTTAAGTTTCCTGTCTCTCATAGTGTTCAGAATCATATACGAGTCTACGACGTCTCTCGGGTAGCAAAATTGAATGAAATTCGGATTGGCGATTGTCATTCGGTGAGTATCATATTACCTACATTTTGAGCTTCTTCGGCGTTCGCACAAAGCTCAGTTCTACACCATAGGTACATGGGAACACAACTCGTCGTCGTTCAAGAGGGTCTCCGCGATTGTTTTAGGAGTCAGTCGGCGAGTGTGCGAAGATGTAAAATCTACAAAAACCAGCATTTTTCTTGTATCATCGTCAATGAGTATTCCAGGAACCTCCATTGTTTCTCAACTTCTCCTTCTCAGAGCGACGCAGAAGCTTTCTTCATCCTTCGTTGATCTTCTGTCTCTCAGCGGAGTATCGTTGCCACTCGATTCACTCGCAGTTTCCGAAACAGGCTTGGAGCAACGATTCTCATTGCTGTGTCAGTCGCGAGGAGACATCTGAACCATCGCGTCTTGCTGATTGCGCACAGAAAGTAGAGCCCCAATGGGGCACATATAGGTTCTCAATTCTGCCCAACACATCATTGTCAAGTTCCATCGGCCTTGTCTCGCAAATATAGAGCTATTCATTATCGATGTCTTCATCGCCCAAAGACAGCAAGAGACTGTACGAGGCGATACGTTCATGCGTAGTACGAAGCCTTTCGGCCGCTCCAACTGGCACACTGACCGTTGACGTGATGCGATTCTTCCAGATTCGAAAACACGGAGATGGAAATCATTGCTCAAATCACCCAGAAAATCGCTCATCTGTGTAGCGACCTGGACCGACGAAGTTCGTTTCACCGTTGGAATCGTTCTGGACATTACTGGAAGAATGAGTACGTTCATCTGCTTCCACCAGCTTTTGTACTGATCAATAGGCAGAGATGGGTACTTGATATATAGTATATACCACCATCGTAGGTGAACTTGTGTATCACCTTTTCTGTTTTTTTTTCGCCCACTCATTGAGCTCCAAACAGTGTCGCGCCTGCAAATCTCCCTCATCATCCTGTTTCATCCACCGCCTTCCGCCGCCCAGTCTCCCATAGTGCACATGCAATACCACGCTTGCATACCATATGACTACGGTGGTATAGATCGACCGTTGTCATTGCACAGACATTATCCTGATATCTTCTGAGCTTCTGAGCGTCGCTTACGATTGCTGTGTCTATATCCACAAGGAGATCGCAAGCTGTTGCTGAATCCTGATGAAGATACGAGCTGATGGAGGCTGATGAGGGCAAGAAGTATTCAAGTGGACACTGGAGCCCAAAGGCTGCACAGGGCAGGCCATTAATGGCCCACGGGGTACGTTAATCTCTCACTTATCCGATTCACTACAGCTCACTAAGCATGGAGCATCAGAAGGCATCAGATAACAGAGGATGAATTGACCGGTATTAGTCGATCTACTTGGATATGTCCGTCGTATGAGGAACATACACAAGCAATTTTTTGTCACCAAGATCCTCTTCAAAGACATCAAGCTTCGGACTGCAGGTAATTGTGTAACGTGTTGGGAGACCCAGTGAGTTCATTCAATAGTCCACCCCCTCGGATCGCTCGCAAGGATGACCCTGAGGAGGAGCTGTTGAGGCTGTTATGATATCGACTCGCGTCTGGTGTGACATGAAAATCTCTCAACTCATCCCGGGCCCAGATTCCAACGTTCTTCCACATGCGATCCGGATGCGATTGATCATGCGTCGCGCGATAACCAATGCCAAGTTGAAAAACCTTGATTGGGAATGCACACCTTTGATGTGCTGTTCCGTGAAGCATCTATGTGGAAGGTGAGGACTTTTTGAAGTCCAAAGTCTATAGTACGTGAGTAATATTGTTGACTTGGAGGCTCTTGGAGGCCGTACTTATCCGCGTATCTGGGTATTCAATCAATATGCATAGGCAAGGGTTTGACACCACTAAGGACCACAAGTATGAACGGCTATGGACAGTCGCAAAAGTTCCTCGTTCAAACGGATCTCGAGGTTACAACGTACATATGGCTAGAGCACCGCATCCATGTGCACTATTGATAACGGGTGGCGGGGATATGTTTGAAAAAGGTTAAAGCTAAGGCAGGATGATTGTAGGAAAGGTGCTGAGAGATATCCGTCTGTAATCGAATCAAGAATATGTTCAAGAAATTAGAAGAAATTCGAAAAATTATCACAGATCATAGAGTTCTCACGATTTTCTCAGTCCTAAAAAGAATATGTACTTAAGTCACTTGCGATTTTCGACGAGAGACACAAATTTGCTCGCTCTTCTACCCCTGCTGGTCAAAGGCATGTCGGTGTTCATTGTTCGTTGTTGAGCATCGTACTGAAGCACCTGCTCGAACAGAATCTTACTCGCTTTCAGCTTTTATTCGCTGGTCATCATTATCTCTGCTTTGCTGGTCAAAGGCATGTCGTTTCTTTGTTGTTAGTACTGTCGAGCACCAAACTGAAGCATACCTTTTTGACCAGGCTCTTTTGTTTTGCTTTTCACTTCTATCTGCTGGTCATCAACATCTTTACTTTGCTGGTCAAAGCTTTAAGGCATGTCACAGCACAGACAGAGTCATCAGCATGAATTTTGATCATACACATACGTTTGCAGATATTCTACATTCTACGCACCACCTCCAGACAATACATCATTGACGACTTCTTCCATCATGATTTTTCTTCGTCCCCGGAGCCGCCGTATCTCGTCCTTCGGTCTTGTCTTCCCCGCTGTACTTGCGCTTGTTGTCAGCACGTTTACCTCCGCTACTCCTGTTCCTGTCCCAGCAGATGATGTAAGTAATGTTGTCACCTGAAATCATCATCCCTACTGAACTTTTCATTCAGAGTAGTTCTATCACTCCAAACTTGAAGTTCTACGATAACGTGTTCATCTTCTATGATGAGGATGTTTCTAAAACTCTGAAGCCTCCGGACAAGGAATTGATCCCTGAGGGTGCACATCCTCAACTTCAGAACATCAAAGACCTTGATATCCTCAGTCCTGAAGTCTCTCCCAGCCTCCATCCCAATGCTCCCAATCGTCAGCGAATCCGCGCATCCCTTCTCCGGATGACCTACAATAATTTGATTCAAAGCATCTATAGCACCAAGATACAACGTGTGTCTGGAGAACGTCCTCGGCCGGCCGCCTTTGGAGTGTTGAAATCGCCGCGCAGTGAAAAAGATGATGTTGTCCAGGTGTACCACATCCCCAACACTCACATGTACATCAGCAATTGTCTAATGGCAACTCCGGACATGGTGAAAAAGCCATTCGAAATCCAGACGAGTCAGCGGACTCAACCAGGAAACGTCCTGCATTGGTCGACTTCCTAAAGGAACACCCGCTTCTAGATCTCGTTCTGCGTGGCACTCTCGTTATTGATCGAGATGAGAAGACTCTTACCCCGACGGCGGTGTTCTATTATACAGTTCGTTCTAGTCACAAACTTGTGCGCACTGAAAACGAACCTCAGTCCTTGCATCTTGTTCCGCCGCAGGCCAAGGTAGGGGTCTGTTCAACCCTATCTTACATATGTGCTAATTCATCTTTGTAGGAGTTTTGGAACATCATTGTAGAGGCCGCTTCGCACCCTGAAGTTCTCGAAGCAGCCGGATCGGAACACTGAATGTGAACCACGGCTAGTACTTGAACTATCAATGAGTACTTCGATGTAAAGCTCTTCCTACATACTACGGCAAGGATTTTCTTCATTATACTTAGTAGATTCAGGGCGTCTTGATTCAGTGCCAAATATCTTTTCTCGACTTGAGCGAACACTTTCAACTCATCCAGTCAGGTGCACTCAGGGTGCACTAAATAATCGTTTTCACGTTCATGATCTTCTAAGTTATCAGGGCTGAGACAGAAAGGGTGTGCTGGAATTCATGAGGGTCATATTATGTGGGCGTAGATGATTCGATGAAGCGCCGAACTCGTCCAAACTCTGAGAACCCGTAGGTTAATCCGAGTCCCGACATTCATTGAACATTGGCCAGTGAGTCGTGACACTGCACAGAGATTGTTAGATTCATTGCGAGGTCATTCAGCAGCATATATACACATTATGTTCGAGTCCCTTATGGTAAAGCCACGGACAACCCAAAAAAGTCAAACTTGGTTGACGAGTTCTCCACCGATGTCCCGATTACCATTGAGTACACGAAGCCATCCTTCAATATCCCAGGACCCAGGAGCGTCATCAGAATCATCATACTCATAGCCCGTATCCTCAATGTGAACTGAATCCAGCGATTTGGCTTGCTTCACCAGACGTGATATAATCGTCAGAATCTCGCTTTCCACATAAGCTCTAAATTCACTAGGGGTATTTGCAGTGTCATCTCGTTGGATCGGCGGCAGCTTCTCGATGTCGGGTTTCAATGTGACCCGACCGTAGATGTTTTCGAGGTAGATGACTTTCAGAGACGAGAAACGTGCAAGTACGGAAGCAAGGTCGTCCTAGAATCAAGAAAATTAGTATTAAGTGAGAGGACGGATGAGAAAACGCACAGCATCAAACATCTCCTCCAAGTCTCCGAGACTGAGAGTGAGAGTTTTGAGTTGGGGAAAAGAAGAGGCAAAGAGTGTGAGTGTTTCGATTGACGAAGTAATGGTCTTCAAGGCGAGCGTCACGACATGCCACTCTTGGGTGGATTGGCCAACAAGCTCAGATCTACGAAGACGAAGTTCCCAGATTTCGAAACAATCATTGAGGGATTGTCTTCGGATTTCTTCGGCTAAGGAAGATAAGAAAGGAGGTGCGTCATGCCAACCGAACAAATCTTGCTCAATTTTGAGCAGACTCAGCTCATTCAGGGTTGGATGAGCCGACGAGAACGGTGCGAGCCAAGAGAAGGAGACGAATTCGCTGAGCATCTCTAGTTCGATAGCTTCGAGTCCAGGAAAGTTGCGAGATTCAAGTTGACCGTCGATACAGTCAATTTCGAGTTTGAGGCACGTTAATGTCATGCCCTGATCAAGGTATTTTTGAAAGGTGGAAGAGAAGGCTGAAGTTGAGTTTGTGCGACTCAGTATCACTTTCGAGAGATCATGATCGCACATGGACACATCAGGTATCTCATCGACTGAAACTGAGGTGACAGTAGGGTGCGCAAGGATTGTCTTGAGCAGATCGGTTCTATCCCGACACCTTGGCAGTTTGACATTAAAGAGCTGTTCGAATTGAGGCACAGTTCGAGATATGATTTTATCCCCTCCTTTAGTGAGACCACCTCGACGGCCTATGCGTAACGTTCTGCAAACATTGGTCAGGGAATGCCGAATGGACAACATTTTGCAAGTGAACGTACTTTGTGAATTTGGCACAAAGCGCAAGATGCTCCTCCAGTTTTGCTGCATCCTTGTCATGACTTATCTTGATGTTTGCGAAGAGAAAAGGTAGACAGATTCGACGTAGCTGCCAATTGACAACGGAGAGCGGGAGGAGTTCAGCACGCAGTTTTGGGGCGTATGCAATATATTTTGCAATGGACTGAAGTATCTCGTTAGGCAGTGGCAGAGAGCGGCGCATTGGGTGATAGATCGTCGAGGAAGCGGTTGTCAACTAAAGCCAGACTAAAGCAGAAGCGGGAAGTTCAAGTTCAAGTTGGTAAAAATTGAGGGATTGGTGGCTGTGCCATGATTCGACCGGCTGAGGAATGGCTTTGAGCTCCGCTGCACTTGCCGTTCGCCGCCACATTGTGATTTTTTGTTCTTGTTCTTCCTCGATTTCCATGTCTCTTGGAAAAGTCTCTGTTTGCTCTATCGAACATTTTCACTGTTATTCCTCTGGACATACTCTTCTCATGATCACAAATCTCTTTGCATCCTTGGATCGCGCACTTTCAAGGTCTCGAAACAACGCAAACATTTCAGTCTCTTCAATGCCTCGAATATCTCCTCTCATGAACTAAAGCCGAAATCAACAAGCTTCAACAAGACGGCGGAGACTACATTGACATGAATCTTCCGAGCGAAAGTGCAGGGCGAAGCGGTGAAGAATTGTCCTGCAGAAATCTCTCGAAATCAGGTGCGTTTAGCCATCCTTATGTGCCAACATATCGAACGGAACAATGTAGCAGACTTCTTCTGCGCTCTGAGCTCTCAAGAATCACCCTTCAGACCACACTACTATCATCGTCTCGCACCCAATCAACACAGCCTGCAGCAAGAAGCAATCGAACAGAGTGTTGATCTGCCATTCACCCCGAACCAAGGCTCCTTAGCTCATGTACGACGTCTTTCACAATGTTCTCTTCCAAAATGACAACCGAACACATGAATATTGAAATTCTTTCGACTCGAAGTATGTCTCGGTGAACACTAAAGTATCGTTTCCCGTTATTTTATCTCATCTCAAATACACCATTATCTGTGCAGCTCCTTAATGCTCAAATTGAATTATCAAGCATATGTCCCGCTTCCGTCTTTCGTGCTCTAAGGAATACTCTACAATTGGCTTTCACCGCTGATCAATCTGCAATGTTCAGAGTCAAATTCAATGTTATCTAATATCTTGGGTCTTACCGTCTTCCAAAAAAGTTATCATGCCTATGTCACGATCTTGGCATATTGGACCAGGCTGCTGGTTATGCCTGTCTTTCAATCAACTCACTAAAAGTCTTCAAGTGTTCCACCGACGTCCCGATTGCTATTGAGTACGTGAAGCCATCCTCGGAGACACCAGCTTTGGCTGCGGATATATACTAGAATTGTCAGGTTCATAACCTACATCGTCGATGTAAACCGAATCCAGACTTCTGGCTTTCTTCACGAGATAAGAGGTCAATAGCAATAGCCCGCTTTCCGCGCGAGCTCTCGATTGAACAGGAAGATTTGTCCAACTATCTCTTAGCGTGCGCTCGTTTCCGGGTCCAAAATCAAGCAGTCCATAGACAGATTCAAGCTCTATGAATCTGAGAGACGAGAAGGGTGCAATTGCGGAAGCAAGCTCATCCTAAGTCCAAGAAATTCAACATGAGTGACATTGAGAAAACCGAGAATGAGATGACGCACGATATCATAAGTTGCCTTCTGGAGTCCGAGTCCGAGAGTAAGAAATTCGAGTTTGGGCAATACAGACGCAACAAGTACGAGTATCTCAATCAGAATTTTATGGGCGGAGGTGGTTTTCAAAGCGAGTCCCATGACGCGCCAATCATGAAAAGATTGGCCAATAGGCTGAACTCTACGAAGACTGACTCCTGAGATTCTGAAGACATTTTGGAGATTTTGTCGTTGAGATTCCTCGACTAGAGAAGATAAGAAAGGAACCGCGTTATGAGCCAAGGATTCTTGGTCAATGTTGAGGAGCCAGAGCCCAGTCAGCGTTGGATGAGTCGACGAAAGCGGAGACAGCCAGGAAAATGAGATGACTCTCTTGTACATAGATAAATTGATTTCTTCGAGTCCGGGAAAGTTCTGAGATTCGAGCCGACTGCCAACAGAGTCAGTATCAAGGTGGAGGCACTTTAATCTCATGCCCTGATCAAAGTATGTTGCGAACTGAGGAGAGAAGGCAGAGGTTGAGTTGGAGTAGTCAAGTATCATTTTCGAGAGATCATGAGTGCGCATGGACACGTTGGGTACTTCATCAACCAGAACTGAAGTGACAGTGGGGAGCGCAAGGATTATTCTGAGCAGATCGGACCTATCCCAACAATCTGGCAGCTCGACTTCAAGGAGCTGCTCAAGTTGAGGCACTATTTGAGATACGATCTTTTCCCCATCTTCAGTGAGAGCACCGAAGGCTCCTATGACCAAAGTTCTGCAAGAATTCGTCGAAGAATGTACAGGACAACATTGTGCAAGGAACGTACTTTGCGAACTGTGCACAAAGCGCAAGATCTTTCTCCAGCTTTTTTGCATCCTTGTCATGTCTGATCTTGATGTGTGCGAGAAAAAAAGGTAGAGAGACTCGACGAAGCCGCCAATTGACGACAGAGAGCGCGAGGAGTTCAGGTGAGGCATGCTTGAACAATGATTTGTTGATGGGACGCGAGCCGAGGTCTATTGACCCGTATGGGTTGGGAGTACTATATGCAATGTACTCAGTAATATAGTGAAGTATCTCGTTGGGCAACGGCGGAGACCGCCGCAAAGGATCCATGGAAGATGATGATGGTTGAAAGTTGAGAGTGGCTCGAGAGTGGCACGCGTTGATAGGAGATAAAAGGTTCGGTGGCTGTGCAAAATTACTGCTTTCATGCCATGTCCACACTTTTGCCTTTTCATACTTCAATCTTGAATGAGATTTATGATCCTGATACCTCTGATCTACTCGTTCTCGCACGCGGCCTTGGACTGAGAAGAATACTATGCACGCTACAGAACTCAACCAACCACTTCGTTGACTCCTATCTGGAAATACAATGCCAGGAGATAACTGAGATAACCGATACCCCATCCTTACCTCCTACTCCATCTACGCCTTCACCTCCTACTCTGTCTACAACGTCAGCTCGTACTCCTCCAACGATAACAATGGTGGCTCCTCCAGGATTGCTATTTCTCTATCGACTCGCTTTTCCTCAGATCATCGTCTTGAGCACGACTTACGGTGCGCTTACGTTTCTCCGCACAATCTTGTTTTGCTTGTCAATGCCACGCAAGAAGAAGAGACGGAGATTGGAGAGGAGCTAGGAATCATGGGCTGTCGGAAACCTGGATTGAGAGTCGTTGGCTATGAGACCGGGACAAGTCGCGATAGGTAAGCGAGCCATGGTCTTGAAACTCCAGCTAGTTTCGTTGATGAACTTTCACAAGACAGGACTTGTACAAAGGAGGAGGACTGATAGCCGTGACATTGCGAATTCTAGTGGTCGACCTACTTCAGAACACAATCCCAGTTGAAAAGATTACGGGCATCCTGGTCATGCACGCTGAGAGGTGCTCAGTGAATCCGCTCCTTTCATTCCTCGATCGCGCTCAGTCTTTGCATTAGAGTGTCTCCGTTACACCTGGTATCCTTCATCACGCGTCTATACAGAGAGAAGAACTCGAAGGGATTCCTCAAAGCTTTCACCGATCAGCCGGAACATATTACCAGTGGCTTATCTCCTCTGAAGAACATCATGAAGGAATTACAATTGCGACGCGTCTGGATTTATCCAAGGTTCGTGCCTATCGTTCCCAGTATTTCCTATTCGCCTTTAGCCAATGAATCAGTCAAGGTTTCATCAAGAAGTGAAAGACACTTTGGAACGGAAACGCGCAGATGTTGTTGAGCTAGCGCAGAATTTGACTGACAACATGAACGACATCCATGGTGCTATTGTTCAATGCATGACTATCACCCTGGCGGAGCTGCGACGATCCACGGTGGAGGTACGTGTGATTTTAACCCTCTTAACCTCGTGTTGACATGCCTCAAGCTGGACCTAGAAAATCTTAACCTTCCAGCGGCTTACTTTTCCTCCTTTGACCACATTGTACGCAAACAACTCGATCCCATCTGGCTTAAAGTCGGCCCTAGTACGAAAGCTCTTGTCCGAGACCTCGGTGTCCTCCGTAGGCTTATCAGCTATCTTCTCTCGTTTATGATCCTCTCCAGTTTCATTCATTCTGCCAAGTACTCATCGAAGCCGCTATCTCTAATACTGCTCAATCAGGCTCTGGTTCAGGTAAAAGTCAGTGAATGTTAACAGATGCAAGCTTGCAGCGACCATTATTTTCCAAGCCGCCAAACGGCACTGCTTTATTGATGTTCCGCCTCAGGAGCAGTAAAGTGAAGTTGAAGTATGCAATCGACTTGGATGATGACGACGAAGGGTGGGACGTTGTCTATGAGCTCGAGGGTCGATCCTCGGAAGCTCGCTCTTCTTCAAACAAGGGAAAAACGAAAGCGAACGGAAAGCGCCCTGGGTGCCCACTGAAGTGGGGGATCGGTTCTTATGCCAAATCTTGCCTCAGCTCGAGAAACTGCTCCATGCCGAGCTGCAGACTTGTTGTGATAGTAAGTACTGCCCTGCTCAGAGCTATCCTTGCGCACCCCACTGTCACATCGGTTTTGATTCACGACTTACCTGACGAGTCCATGTGCGATGATGAGTTGTCAAAAGTGATATATTCGATCGCAAAGGCTCAGTCAAGGTATTCTCCCCTGTTTTCTCAACATACGTGGGCCAAGGCATGAGGTTAGGATTAATAGGATGCCTAGATATCCATGACCTCGACGCATTCGCCTCGATCGATAAACATTTCTTCCCTGAGACTGAGGGAAATCCAAATCCATCTATTCTGGGGTATTCCCGTTTCCTATTCCTTTCTGTCCGTCCGTGCTTTCGTCGACTCATTGAACCCTGGAAAAACTATGGCTCCTTGATGATTACAGAGTCTCTTGGCCAAACCATTTCGATTGTAACACGAGTACGGATTCCTTCGCAACGCTTCCTCCCTTCCCTCGTTGAGCCCACCGCCTCTAGTTGTCCAGGTCAATGTAAAGTGCCACAATGGGAGGTGCAAATGGTGGGGACTGAATGTTTGAGCGACGAGTGAAAGTATGTGACGGTGTGTCTGGTGATTGCGCTGGTGCATATGTCGAAGAATAGGATGTTTGAAATTCGCTAAGGATGAGTTGAACAAAAAAGACATCATGAGATACATGGTAAAAGAACACAAACCCTGATGCTCGAGTCGCCCGTATGGCGTACTGCTAACGCGTATGATAGCCTGATATTCATGCTATGATCTTGATCAATCCTCAAACTGTGAATATCTCAACGTTGGTCCACACTTTGTAAAGCAATAAAATAAATGAATAAGGCTAGGCTGCATGTTTCTTAAATATGTATAGACAAGCATACAAATAGATAAACGAACAATCAAGCTTAAAGCCGTGATTCGAATTGCAAGGAGAAGGAAAGACGCAAGGAATGATTGGGATTGCCTAGTAGTACAGAGCGAGCTGAAAAGTTACCGGTTAGCAGCGGGAACGAATCAACGACAGAGGACTGACCAAACAAGACCATTCACTGATAAGACACTTATGCGTCAGGGTGTTCCGTATTACTATAAGGTGAAGGTAGACCGAGGAGTGGAAACGGTGGAGGTGACATGTGTTGAGGGATAGTCGCGACGTCAACAGAGAGTATATGCCTGTTAGGGAAGATGACGTTGTCGTAAAACACAACCAGCCAGTCATCTGAAAGCGAGAGGAGATAGCCGCCGAATATAATCTCGGCAAAAACTGCGGCACAGTAAAGCCTGTTTGTGGGGAGATGCTTTTGTCGTATGTTGTACAGCAGTCTGAGTGTGTTCGCATCCCGAGAAGAGGTCAACTGCCGCAACAAACCGACCTGACGGAATGTGGTGGGCTGAGGGTCATTTATACGAGGATCATCATCATAGATAGGGTTCGATTCTATTTGATAACGCGCGTCAACTGGATGCCGCATTGGCAGCTCACTTTGAGGGTCTCGTCTTCTGAATATCTTTCCAGACCTTGCATAGTCATCTGGGTTGTTCCCCAGAAAAACGGCAGATCGAGGGGTCAGGGCGTGAGTACGAGAATCCAAGTCTGTGATGTACAATCCGATGAACTGCCCTACTAGATGGTACGAAAGTTCATCAAGAGCAGGAACGAACAAGAAATAAGATAACAAACGCGGGAGATTGTCCGGTTTCTGCTGCGCTCTGTCAATAGCCTGAGGTTGAATGTGGTGCTCCATAGCTCCTACTGCAGTTCCGTTTCCAATTGTCAGCAGAAACACACCCAACAAGCTGGATAGGCATGGGCTTGTGATGACAGATGTGGCAATGGAGAGCGAAAAGTAACGCATAGTGCAATCTGGTGCAACGCAGACGAACAAATCAACGATATAAGACCAGATAATAGCATGATGATCAATACCAGCTTCCGAGGGTCGCTTGAAATTGTTACATACCAGGGGATAACTTCAACTCGATGCTGAACTTGAATTTGGATGACAGGATCGAGGCGGTGGCAGCAGTGATCTATTTGAATGGTCTACTCAGAAGTGAGGAAGGATAGTCAGATACTAGAGGAAAAGTGGGATCAACAGGCATGGACTACGCACAAGCAAGTGTTCGCTCTTCGCTGGGTTTGGTCAAATCAAGATTGTAACGGTCCATTATATGTATCTCAGAGTACCCGGAAAAACTGGTAAAATGACCATTGACGATTCTGTAAAACCAGGGTGGAAGTTCATTGATATGACAATATCCCTCAAGGACAGTCGAGTACCCACAGGTACCGGATTCGGTGGTGGCCTGTGGCGGCGTGCATTTGTTTCGGAACTTTCCAATTTTTTTGATTTCCTCATGGACACCAATTCAATTACCACCTCGTCCTTATCCATCACACAACACTGCCAAAGATTCCCGAATCTCTGAAACAGAGAGGGATTTTGGGAATCAGGACAGATCAGAATAGAATCGCTCGGGCCTCGCAAGATGGAGAGGAAGGGGAGGCAAAAGATATCATATTCCTTCATCAATGAAACACGAAAGACTAAAGGACTTACTATTCCTTTCTCAGAGTGTCCGAGAAGGTGCTCAGCTCATCTATAACACAGCTACTACCAGTGAATCCGAGCTCCGTGTTGGTGCGCGCGTCTCTCTGAAAAACTTCTGAGCCAAAACGAATGACTACCTCAACCGGGCTCAACATCAATGTCTGCCGCCCACTACTGGATATAGATGAGTCAAGCGAGGGAGATGCTATACTAGTCCCGAGCATGGATTACACAGCGCGATATAGACGAAATTTTCCGCCATGATATATAGCGTTAGTTACGCTATCTTGAAGACCATCATCAATACATCAAGCTGTATAGAATCTAGATCAAGCTTCAAAGATGAGGGTACGTATCTTTGGAGATAGTTTGAGTTTTGAGAGGCTATTAGGACACTTAGTGACTTATTCGTGTGGATTATTCGGGTATGAATAAGCTATTATTGCTGTTTTCAAAATAGTTGGCGCCCATTCGCACGACGCCAAATTTGTGCACGAAATCATCTTGACCTCGCACGATAACGGGCTCAATTCTCCACCGTTTCCCTTCATCCTGGGTGCGTTATGTAGCGGTTAGATGGCACTAGTGCGGCCCATAGTTTGATTTCTCTCAATTTGGTTATCATACATCATGGTTTTTGCACCCTCCCTAGCCTTCGAGGCAACATATCTCATAGAATAAAATTTTACCTGCTTATTCCTTGTAGTATGTTGTAGATATGTAGTGCCTTTAGTGCGCCCCAGGTTAAAAACTGGTGATATATGCTGGATATATGATGAATTCTGTGTCAATGCCATGTTCCATTGTTTCTTTCTCACCTCCATGATTAACTTTCCTACACAATGACCAGAGCTCAACGACTATCGAATGACCTTTGGAAAACACTTTTCTACCTCAGCAGAACATGTAATACTCAGCAAAATTGCAAGAAAAGAACATTTGAACGAGTAGTTGCAGAGCATAGGAAGAAGGCTGGCATTATGAGGTAGAAAGCGGGGTATGTGGTCTAATCTGAATCCTTTTTCCTGTGAGACTCACTATATAACAGTTCATTCATGGCTTACATTCATATACGACGTCGCATGCACCGTTTCGCCGGGTCGAAAGAAATTGGACGAATCGCGGAATGGCTGGCATTCTTTGTGAGTATATACTCTACACTTCGGGCTTCTTCGCAATTAACTCACAAACATATATGGAGGATCCCAGGTAGTTTTTCAATGACAGGAGGCGAGTTTACGCACATGTGTTGAATTTGCATGCACGAGCGCTTTTTGTAGTAGCATCGTCAGGTATTTCGGGCAAGCATCAACTTTCCTCAAACTTTCTTCACACAATTTGATATAGAAGCCTCTCATTCTCGAATGATCCTCTACTCTCAACGGAGTCTTCTTGACATCTCCTGACTTATTGAGCCACATAAAAGGGTTGTCCTCAGTTTTGAAGGAATACTTGATAGCATTCAGGAGTTTTTCACGATAGTACATGCTGTACGTACGCCCTCAGTCTTCTTTGGATATTTCCCGCCTCACAATTGGGTCTTAGACGTCAGACACTGGACAATGACATGCCCGTCACTGGGTTTGTTCATGCTCTCTTGGTGCATGGCTGTTCCAGCACTATGTATGTTCAGCCCCCTTCTTCCAAGGTTCCATAGGGTTCCATTTCTCTCTTCGGTTTAGACTCATCCTAATCACTGCCTTACCATGAGGACCCGTAAAGGTGCATGTGCATCATTTCTGTTTTCAGTAGTGGTTTTCCGCCTTGAACTTATGAAACCTCCGAGTCGCTTGTAGGGAGTTGTAGGGTCGTACCAGGTCGTACCATTCCGTATGAGGCCATTATGGGTCGAGGGAGGTTGAGGGTCAACCGGTCGAATTCAATTGATACAAGTCTAGCGCGACGGCCACCAACGTGTAATCATCACAAGGAGATTGCAAGGAGACATCTGAGCTAAGTTACATATAATGTAAGGCTATGTGTTGCATGATGCATCGTGCTGATTGTACGCAAGGAGTAGAGCTTAGAGCCCTGATAGGGTACGTTAATCTCTCAACTCTGACTTTGACACACCTTCACCTGCAAGAAAAGGCAAGAAATCTGCGAGAAATTCGGCGAAACCCAGCAAAATCTGCATAGCAATCACAGGTTTGTGGCTGTTCGCACAAGAGTGCGGTGTAGTCTGGTGTAGTGTGGTGCTTTCTCGAGGCCTTTTTTTTTACTTTTTCTACCCGAGCATCACTAGCTTCTACAGATTCAGAAGGGGTAAGATTCAAACCAAGAGAAATCTGGCTCAGCTCTCAGGATCTCTCTCAAGAAATCTCAGGTGAAGATGTTATCCCTGTGTGTAGTTTTTGCGCTGGTATGATGTCCTACTAGGAGGTCCTGGGCCTGCTTACTTCAATCAATCGGATCGCTGTGTTTTTCACTGAACATGGGAGAGGATTAAAAGCAGCCAGGAGCTTTTTGAAACCTTGAGTCCGACGATGGCATTGACTGGTTATCACTATCATACCATCACCAAGTTGAGAGGTATTTTCTGCCGAGACTTGTACATACCCTTACATACAGTAACAGATGTCGTCGGTCAAGACCAGATGAAACCTGATGAAACCTGTGACACAATCCATCTTGATCCACTGTGAATGAATGAATGTTCCAGGTTCCTTGGCATGCCCCGGCTGTTCCCTCAGTCCTGCCCTTGTGGATTTTCAACGAACGGAGCCGACTCATATATTCCTTCCCGTAGCAGGAATTTATAAACTTCACAACTTCACGATCATCGAGTAAGCTTTATTTTTCCTTCCTTCAACAGACCTTTCTACTTCTCTTCAAACCTCCTGAGTTTGCGCTGGTTCGGTACGTCGAAGGTGTACTATTCTGCGACATCTTTGACTGACCTTGTGCTATCTGCAGCAACTCAAGAGACTTTCCTAGTAATTACTACAGGTTATATTTTAGTGCGTCGAAAGCATTGTTTCACTGCGTAAGCTCTTTGTATAACAGGAGAATGTCTTTGGACTGATATCTTTCCACTGAAGAATCATCAGATTCCTTCAATTCTTTGCTCAAACGACATGTTCTTCATACGTCTTTTATGTTACTACGTTGCTGTCTCTACTTTCTCATGGCATTCGACAATGATTGCTGTATCACTCCCCATGAATGCTGCACACCATTCAGAGCATGAAAAGCCTTGTAAGTAGTATTTCCATTGCTTGAATCAATATATAGCTAATGGAGGCTATTTCTTGACTGAATTGCAGCAATCCCACTGTACGGTTGGACGCTCTCGCTTGCACGCAGGGGAATGCAGCGTCTCCTCATCCCGACTACCCCGCTGTCCAAAGACCAGGAGATTCTTCCTCGAGTTGGCCCGTTCGAGATGCAATGGCAATCTCACGGCCCCGATGGACCTGTTGTGATAGAACGCAAAAACTCCCCGCTCCCATCAGCACTACGGGTCCCCCTGGGCCCACCGGGGTCTGATAATTACCTGTGGTTTTTTCACCGTTTACAGGTCATGGAAGAGGACCTGAAAACCGAACTACTTCGATTCAAGGATATTCCTGCGCTAGAGGCTAGAACTGGAATCAAAGTCAGTAATGATCTGGATTTCAATATTGCAGTGATGATCGTGTGGGCATGGACAGGGTGGACTGATGAGGAGAAATCCCAGAAGAAGTTGCTACTTAGTCCGCAGGAAGTGAGTCTATGGAAGGAGGCCTTGCAGCCTATCTGGGCCTTGCGATTTCCCAATGAGCCCTTCCCAGTGCTACCATGGGAAGGCAAATAGCATGGCCCACTGGGTCCCCATGCATTATAACTCATACTCTCAAGTACGATGATACTGCTGCACTGCTAGTACTATGTAGTGTTATTCCCAAACGTCACACGTGTTGTACTCTTTCTGAAGTAGAAAAATCCAGCACTAAGTATGATGATGCAATTCAGGCTTTGCGCTAGACTTGGACACATGATGTAGTACTCTACTACCCATTTTTCGCATCGACGCTGGGATGTTGGGCTGTCGGAAATCCGGCTTGAAGTTTTGAACTCCGAGAGTCGTTGACTATGAGACCGTCGAGGATCCAGGCTAGTCATGTCATGTCAATAAACTTTTGGAAGACAGCCTGACTTACACTTCATTCGAGCATGAACGTCCAGCAATTCCTCGGATGAAGGAAGAGCAAAACAAACCATAGTTTCAATGCCGCAGACCACTAGATTCAAGTTAGAAACAAAAAATGATACTATGTAGTATGTAGACTCAAGAATGAAGAATAAGTATGTATGGAAAAATTCTACAATAATACTGGTAGAAAGACAATATACTATTTCCAACTCCAACTTGGCTCAAGGAGTTGTTGATTCGCCGTTATGACAGCCGCGTCACCATCAGGCTCTGAGGCTCGGGCTCAGGCTCACGCCTCGAGGGAGCTCAAGCATGTCAGTGGTAGAGTCTTTGCCTCGATCGAGAGGCAAGTGGTCTTCCGTCATCCCCTGCTGCCAATACGGTGCAACATTAGACGCAGATTCAGCATGACGGTCAATCCAAGCTGGTGGCCCAGATACGTCACGTTCGACTGCCACGCTCCCTGTCCAGGAAAGAGGGCCTGCGTCGACTGTAGAATCGACCTGTTCCCAGCAAAAAGCTGAAGTTGTGACCTGATTCCTCGCCGTAGAAAGATCAACTTTTGATGCAGACTCGCAGGTGCTCCTGGCTTCGGGCAGAGTTGTGCTCCGTTCAGCGGCACGACGCTTCCAGGTAGGAGGATCTGGGTTGAGAGTGGAATCATCCCGCTTCAACAGAGGAACAACTTCTGATGTATCCTCAGAAGTGCATCGAGTCCATCGCGGAGAGGGCTCGGGGCATTGTTCAGCGCCCTCCCGTTTCCACGTAGGAGGATCCGGGTTGGGAGTGGAATCATCAACCTGCTTCGATAGAGGAGCGGCTTCTATTGTAGACCCAGAAGTGCTCCGAATCCATGGCGGAGATAGACCTTGTTCGGCGTCCTCCTGTTTCCAAGTAGGAGGGTCAGGGTTCAAGCTGGAACCATCCTGCTCCCAAGGAGGAGCTTGGCCTAGTGGTGCACGCGGAAGGAGGGGAAACGAATGACCAGGGGAGTCAGTTCCACTGAAAATTGAGGCAATCTGAATCCCGGCTGTGTCTCGCCTCCATGGGGGAGGTCCTGCTTCTCCATGACCGATCGGGTCGTTGTTGCCAATGCCCAAGCCCTTGTAGAGATCGTGCATGTTCATGAGCAACAACTCGAAGCATAGAGTAGAAGAAAATGACCACTCACCACGGGCAAGGCGAGGATACCAGGCAAGAGAACGAGGACATAAGTTACTGAAATAAGTTGCATTTTGCTCAATTGCTGAATAGATGTGGTTGTCAGCGGTGGAGGACTTATGATTAGACGAAGAGGCAAGGCTTCCATTATATAGTATCTTAAATCAGTGACCACGTTGAACTTACTCCCTGAAAACGACTAGGAAGGAGCAGGAGGTTACAGCCTGTTACAGCGGATCTCACTGGTATTTCGGGTGGCAGGGTATCGAGCATAATGAAAAGTAACTTCCTTGCCCCATTCTCGATAGCAATATTATCGTCGATCGGCGACCAGGTTTCAAGGAACTCATACGCGGTCCTGTTGAACGCGATGTCATCAACACCTTCAAAAGCACCAAGCGCGCAGTGAGGCGAATATGATCTTTATTCCTTGAGCTGTAGAAAGTAGCTTTTTTGTAGTGGAGCAGTGAACAGTGACAGGTTAACTACCTGCGAGCGGCGCGCGACCATGTCGCATTGAAGCATGTAAGTATTGTGTAGATCGTCTCCTGCCAAAGTTGGACCACATCGCAGTCTCTTTTCAACTGTTATTCTTAAGCTTAATCCTTGAAGCTTGGCTATTGAGCGAAGCGTCTGTTTTCAAGCTTCGATGATGATTGATTAAGTACTATCAGAGGCGAAAGTGTTCACTGAGGCTTACCTTTCAAGCTTCTTCGCATCAGGTCGGAGCGGAGAAAATCCCAGTGATGATTGGATGGCATAAACCTATTGGTACGGAAAGTTAACTCTGTTAGACGGTGCGATTCGTTCCAGGAAGATTTCTCTATTTGTCACAACTAGATTGATTGGGTTAGTGGCCACCTTGCAATTCGCGAAAAAAAGGCGTCGTGTCTGCGTAAACCAATCAAATTGAAGGACTTCAGGTAAAGTGAGTTTCAGTCTGAATCGCTCTAAGCTTCCGCCGTCGCAGAGTTGAGTTTGGCAAACAGCTCTGAGAGCCACCCTCAAGAGGACTTTTAAACGAGTATCTGTTAGTGATTGACCCGAACTCAGAGTCACACTGAGAGGTACCAAGGTAGTTGTCTGGGCATTGGGTAGTAGAGAAATTCGATACCGTATACTTAGGTTCATTCTGAACTCGTTGGTACCTTTGACATCAACATGTCTCAACGATTCCAGTAAGCCTAACCGAATCAACACGTGTTCATCGGTATTGAGGATCTTCATCGTGAAGAGCACCGAGGATTGATGGCACGGTTGAAGGATAGGAACTGGTAGTCGGCAAAGCATGAATCCCCAGTCTGGACATTACATCGTTGAATAAATCTTCAAAAACTAGATCAAAAGGTTCAGCATGTGACTGCATTCCATCTTCAGGATCGACGTCTGCTAGTGAAAAGCCCGAATTATTTGCATATCCGTGTATCGTTGCAGATCCAAGCATTTGTAGAGAAAGCGAGTCAGAGTCAAGAGAGTCCATTAGTTGATAGTTTGATGATCGCGGCGCTCGGAGACTATCCAACGAATGCGAAACATCCATGCAAGATCCAAGTCCCCGGGCAACATACTCGTGCCGATTTGGAGAACCTGGATGCGTATCGATGTTGCGATCATGTATGGAGGATAAACGAATGTTTGCTGAAGTATCTTGCGCAGGAGCTACACTCGACAACGATGCCAGTGAATTGTAAGACTGAACTTCTTGCGGCAAAAGACGTGGAATCTGGGAAGTGCGCATTGGCTGGCTAGATGAGCCTAAGCGGGTCGTATGGTGGGAGGAATAGAACGAATGTTCACAGTAAGCTACAACATCGTCGTCGTCGGACCTAGAAGCAAGACTCAAAAAGGGATGTGACATGTGAGTCTGAGCCAAATGGTGAGCATCCGAGAGAAGTGGATGGGACTGAAATGAGTAAATATAACTTGAAGGACCAGCTTTGTTGTTTTCGATTCTATCATGCATTCGACGGTGAGCCTTGGCACTTTGATGATTGCAGTCATTACTTGAGGTGTTGTGACCTCTGGTTCTGTCGCTGCTTGAATCTTTGGCATGGTCACGGTCCTGATAGCCAAACTGAAGTTCTGAAAATTTGCTCCTTTCGGCTTCGTCCTTGGCCTTGCGTTTCCAGATGTTTTTCTCGTCAGGAGGTAAACGCTTCCACAACTCGCCTATATCGATTAAGGATAAAGCGCATTTAATGATAAAGCAAAACACATAGCTCACCAATGATCTTACTCAATCGGGGCCCAGTTGGACTGAGAGATCCTCGCTGGTGTATGTTGTGAACGTAATGTCGACGGAAGAGAATGAAACAGTTCGGGGCGCGGGGCAATTTCTTTGGTTTGTTTATTTTCCGAGGTGGGATTCTCTCGTCGGCCTTTTGATACCAGTACCGTTGGTCATCAGAAGACAGTTCATGCCAGTGGTCACCTGTAGTGCAAGCACATCAACATTGAAGGAGGGTGAGAGCGTGTAATTTAGTGTAAACTTAGACAGAACTCACTGATGATTCCACTCAATGAAGGCCCATCATGTGTCTTTTTGAAGGATCCTGGCTGGTAGAAGTTTCTGCAAAAATTTTGTCGAAAGAGAATGAAAGCATTGGGGCTTCGACGAGGCCCGTCGTCTCTTTTCGTCTTGGCAGATTGAGGCTTGTGGGTGGACGAAGGCGTCAAGTTGTTGGACGAACGTACAACAGGCATAGTAGCATGAGCGTCCCTATGGGGGTTATGTTTTTGAAGAAGTGGAAGATTCAGGAGATTCTTGATATATAAGTACGATAAGACATTACTTCGGACACGAAATCAATTGTGCGATGGATTCATATCGCATATTATTATCAGACGACATGAGCACTGACTCGTCTCGTCTAATGGAAACATACCGCCTTTGTCCTGGCTGAGAATTGAGTAATAACACAGGGATGTAGAAAGCTGTATAGATGAATCAGTAGCTGTGTTCCTTGTGTGTTCCCCGAGAGGCCAGAGCGTATCCTGGGCGTATCGGATGTTCATATCAAGTGGCAAAAGGTGGCAAAGTGGGCGAAGAATACAGAAAGGTGTGCACTGCAGTATTGAGGTTCAAGTGGCGGTGACAATTTCTGGCGCATATGAATTGAACGTAAAAGAGAATTGAGGATTTGATTGCGCGCGCGATAATCTCATCTTACCTGAATGAACTTCAACCATGGTGGAGGTCTGTGGAGGTGCGGTCTAAGTGGCCGGTCGGCGGTGGCCCGATGTATGCCGCCCAAAAGCACGTGGCAGTGAATTACACTGCTCCTCCTCGACCAACACCCTGCAGACCCTCCAACAGACAAGAAATAATTATCTCCCTCTTTCTTCTCTAGCTCGGGCGCGTCTGAAGCTACTAGGAAGACGATGGCAGTCTTGTCTCTGCCTCTGAGTTTCAACAACTCGTTCTGGTCGCAAGATTACCGCAAAGGTGTCGAAGTTCTCTTCCAGAAACTTGAACAGGCACGTAGAGCTGCTCATTTTAGCAAGAACATAGTCGGTCTTACTGCTTTATGCTAACAGGGAACTGCTGAAAACGATGAAGTTATTGCGTTTATACGAGTACGACCATCTCCATGTTGCTTAGGTCCCACTATTCATCAGGGTTCATTCAGGCTAGAGCTGAAGCTGAAAGCCAGCTGGCTGAATCGTTGTACAAAACTGCGCTGCATGGTACCAAGGGTATGAAAATCCTCAATCCAATTCCATATCATGCTTAAAGGAGACTTGTCAGGAATGGGATTTGCCGCCGATGACGGTGCATCTCTGCTAATGGCTTTCCGTGGACTTCAAACAGAATCCACCGCCCAGGCCTCCGTTCACAAGAATATATCCAAAGAACTCGACAGTCTCGTTGCCGATCCGTTTGCTGAGTGGGCCAAGGGCTACAAGGTATGTGCGCGTTCCACGTTCCTCTACTCATATATCAACACGTTGCTTTCAGGATCGCATCATGCAAAGCAAGGGTGTTGTACTCAATCAATGGCTGTACAGCTACGAACATAATCTCGGAGAGGTTGCCAAACTCAAGCATCAGTACTTGGCAAAAGTCAGGAAGGCGGACGAAGCTGAAGACGAGTATGTTGCTCCTTCATCCGTAGTTGGCCCGTGATTTCTAACTATCTATTCCCAAATTAAGTGTCAAGTTCGCTCCAAACTCCGGAGGCAGCGATCATTATACGACTTCCCCCCGTCTCCGACCAATTGACGCTCGTTCTCCTCCTCAGCGAACTTCAAGTGTTTCGGAGCGTATAGCGGCGCGCTTGAGAGAGATTCAGAAGAAAAGTTCGAATCCATTCTCAGCAAAAGCTGAAACCACCTCCCTCCTATCAGAATCCGAGCATTCAGACGAAACATCGAAAGTCGATAAAGGCAAAGGCAAAGCAGTTATCTTCGAGGCTTCCCCAATGCAATTGAACTCGCCTCTTCCAATGTCGCCTCCTCTGCCACCCAAATTGGACGTTCCTGGTTCCCCTGTGCCTCCGATGCAGGCTGAGCCTCATCTGCTCGCCGGGCTTTCTCTTCCACCTGCGGCTGTTTCTCAGCTTCTCACCAAAGCGGCTAGTGAGCTTAACCTTCGACCGGTTCGGTTCCCACTACTGGGAGAATATAAGGATTGCTTCACTGGTGAGGAGTTCGTCGCTTGGTTGAAGGATAACGTGCAAGGACTGGGAGGAAGTCTTGACCGTGCAGAACAGGCTGCTAAGGACCTGACGGAGAGAGATGGGCTTTTACGACGTATCGGCGAATTAGGTAACGATTTCGAGCATTCGGACGAAGCATTCTACCAATTTCGGCCCAAGGTACGTCCTTTTACTCAGTTGTCGATTTAGATTGCCATAAACAATTCGCAGGCATTCGATCTGGCAGACAAGAACGCAGACGCCGCTTCTCCTATCAAGCTTCAACCGGACGAGTTGTTCAAGCGGACCAACACGCTATTCAACGTTGTTACCAAAACGCTCCACACGAATCAGTCTTCTGAACCTACTCATATGAAAGCTCGTCATGAGGCCGAAGATGCGGATAAAGCCTATCGGGTCGCCGTTCGCCAACTGGACAGACAGCGTTTGGGGTTGGAGGAACGGCTTGAGGATACCTTGAAGACCCTTCAACGATGGGAACTTGAAAGACTTCGAGCCGTCAAGACCGGTAAGTTATTTGTCCTTGGTCTAGCTGTATCTCTGTTGACAATCGGCAACTTGAAAGTTCTGCTGCAGTATCAAGGCACACTTGCAAATATTCCAAAGTCTCTTGAGCCTATTACTGAACGTCAAGGCACTTTGATTGCTGCTTATCAACCCGAAAACGATCTGAACGCACTCATTGAACGTTATCGGACTGGTCCTTTCAGACCCGACGCTCAAGTGTACGAATCGGTCGCCCATGACGAATCAGATGTCGTTTTCGGTATCGACTTGAGAAAGTGGGCCGAAGGTGGTTGGAGCATGATGATGTCCCCTAATGAAGAGCAGAAGGAGACTGTTCCACCGGTTGTGGAAGCTTTGCTGGCCGCTGTCACTGCAGCATACGATAAGCTTCCGAATGACGCGGGTGAGTGGTTCATCTTGGGGAAGATATCTGCCTGTGTTCGTGTTGTTGATCAGACTAACTATTTAGAGAAACGTAAATCATGGATCTACGAGGTTCCTCTAGCTTCAGTGCATCACCTACGCGAGGCTCTCAATGCGGTTCCGCCCGATCAACCCATCAAGCCGGAGCTCTTCGAGCCTTTCGATGCGCCAGTCATCGCTGCTACTCTCAAATTATGGTTGCTCGAGCTTGATCCTCCGCTAGGACTGTACGAAAGCTGGGAGGATTTCCGGAAATTATATCCCACTATGGGTGCAACCCTCATCGTTAAACCGGAAGTTGAAGATGCGAAGGAGGAGAAGATCAAGGAACTGTGCACTATGCTTCAACGTCTTCCCAGAGTTCATCTTTATGTGCTTGATGCGATTGTCAGTCATTTGAGAAAGTACGTTGAAACCGAAAATTCAGTGATATCCGTTTGCTCACACCTGTCTTTCTATTACAGGCTCATCGAGAACACCAAAGTCGAGGAAAGTGATGAAGTCTACATAACCAAACTCGCTCTTTCTATTGGTCGCAGTAAGTTTGATTATGGTCACCCGAAACCTTGTGAGTCTAATATTATTTGTAGCCGTCGTTCGTCCCAAATTCGAGACCGAGATCACAATTCAAGATCGTCATCCTACCCGTACGTTCGACTTCACAACTTGCCACCGTATAGCTCTAACGTTCGAACAGTACTGTTCCTTGACCTTCTGAAAGATTATGAAACCATTCTCCCTCCAACCATTGCTCGCAAGAAGCGCGAATCCGAACGCAAGATACCTTTACGAAAACGTACTGCTCCGATGGACATGAGAATTCATAGAAGCAGGTTGTCCACTGGTATTGATGCAAAGCAGCTACTGGCCGCTCAGCACGCTGCTCAAGGCAGGACTAAATCCCCTCCGCCTGTTCCCCCAATGCCTTCGATGGCGTCGATACCTGCTCCCCCTCCCATAGTTTCGCCTCAGCCTGTACCGCCTCCACCTCCACTCCCTCAGGCTTCGTCTCCGCCTGCTCCTTCTGCGGACACTCTTGCTCCAGAGCCTGTGGCAGCGGCGGAGGAAGCCCCGCCATCATCCACAATACCTCCTCCCCCTCCACTTCCTTCCGCAGCTACAGCTGCTGAGGATATCCCCCCAAGGCCCGTTTTCAAAACCCCTCCTCCCGAAGACGAAGATCTTCCTCCTCGTCCGACATTCAAAGAGCCTCCTCCAGAACCGGAAGAACTCGATAGCGCTCCGCCGCGTCCAGAGTTCGTTGAGCCTCCGGTGGAGCCAACGCCTGATGTACCGCAAATTCCATCCCCTCCGGCTGTATCGCCTCCTACACCTCAACCTGTGACGGATGTCAAGCGGTCGTCTAGAATCACCTCCCGTAGCCCTTCGCCTGCAGATCAGAATCTGGGCTCCGTCAAGAGTGGTATCTCGAGGTCCTCATCAGGAGGCGTGCGTGGACCCAGAATGACGAGGGGTCCCAGGGCCCCTGGTGGGCCGAACAGGAATAGTATAGGGAGCGTTGGAAGTTCACCACCGAATAGCGGGGTTTCGCCTACGAGTCCTGGATTCAAACGTCTTTCGGGAGGAGGGAGTGGTAGTCGGCCATCGAGTGTGCTGGGCAGGTCCTCGGCGTTCTCTAGAAGAACTATGGCAAGCGATGCTGAAGACGAGGTCGTTGGATAGAATGGGCCGTTCGCAACTATGCTCGCTGGACAGGACGTCGGTTTGTTTCTCACATCGTTCTATGTCGTACAATATGCTTCTAGTAAGTATGCTCGCTGATTGGCCAAGTTGCTTTCATCTATGGACTCTTCATCTATGGACTGTTATCTTATGTTCATTGCCATTCAAATGATATGCTCGAAGTGCCACATCCAGAGACTATTTTCCCGGTCAAGCTAGGGTAGCACCCATTATCAGTAGCATCGAGTACTCGTGTAGTGCCGAGCTCAAGTTGAGGTTCAGAACGTTCAACGTTCAGTACTTAAACTCTATGTAGTTTCGACTCCTTTCATGCACGCAGAAATACTACACAATTTTGAGATGCCGAGGATGCCGAGGATGATCTAGAAATCGCACGAAGAGAAAGCTGGATAAAATAAAATTTGAATGCAGTCTCCAAAAACAACTTCATCTGTTCACGACGTGAACAGCATAGACCCACCTTTTGGCTCGCGTTTCCTCGTAGACTCATCATTGACATTCACTCAAAATGCCTGGGACCATGTACCGCCGCCAACTGATCAAGAAGCCACCATCGCCGCATCTCTAGCCCGTCAACGGGCAGCTGTGGTTAGCGAGGAGGAGACACAGAAGCTGAACGCGAAGCCTGAAAAATATTGGGACAACTTCTATAAGAATAATGAAGCCAACTTCTTCAAGAATCGGAAATGGTATGTTTCCAAGTCGTACTATATCTCCGCACTTTCTAATCGATATCTGACTAGGCTACACAATGAGTTTCCGGATCTAGTCGCTGCTGCAGAGCCAGCTGTGTGTATGCGTATCACCCTACTGTCGTCGTTCAAGTTGTAATGTTTCATCCAGGCAGGATCTCTCAAGATTGCCGAGTTCGGGTGCGGAGCAGGAAATTCAATCTTCCCCGTTCTCTCTGCAAACAAGAATCCTCTCCTGGAGTTATACGCGTATGATTACTCGAGTCATGCTGTAAAACTCGTCCAGGTTCGTATGCTCCCCGGCAACTTCTCTTTCTTAATCATTTCTCATTTCTCTTTCGAATGCATCCAGCACAATCCTCTTTACACATCTCCCCCATGTGGTTCTATCCACTCTGCCGTTTGGGATCTTACTTCTACCAACGATACACTTCCTCCAGGCCTATCTCCCGGCTCAGTCGATATCGTTATCCTCGTCTTCGTCTTATCCGCCTTACACCCAGACGAATGGGCTTCTGCTATCCGCAATGTGCATAGAGTGCTCAAGCCGGGAACCGGAAGGGTGCTGTTCAGGGACTACGGAAGATATGACCTTACGCAGTTGAGGTTCAAAACAGGAAGGATGATGGGTGATAATTTCTACAAAAGAGGCGATGGGACGAGGGTATACTTTTTCGAGCTGGGTATGTTCATTCTGTCTTGACCCTACACTTGTCGCTCATCATCCCCGATGTATGATCTGTAGATGAGCTTTCTTTACTGTTTACCGGAAAGAGACTCTCAGCCGAGGAAAGAAACTATGCAAATTCCGGGGCAAACTTGACTCAACTCATCGACGATGATGACGGAGACCCAGGAGAAAATTCAATCACAGTCCCACCAACGAAGGAGATAGATCAGGCTCTCTCAGTACCATCGTCCTCCGAATCTCTTGATACAATCACATCGTCATCGTCAACGACTGTCCAGAGACTACACCCTCCACTTCCCGCTGATGATTCGAGATCATTTGAAGACCCAGAACCTATACGTCCATCCCTTGAAACTCACCCAGAGATCCATCCAAACCTACTCGATCCTTCTTTCCCTTTCTCTCGTTCCTCAGGCCAACGAAGGGACACGAATGACTTAGATTTAGACGATCAACAGTGTACTCTTCGTCGGCACCCGTTGTTCACCATCGTCAACCTAGGTGTCGACCGAAGGCTAATCGTGAATCGAAAACGACAGCTGAAGATGTACAGGGTGTGGATGCAGGGCATCTTTCAGAGTGTGTAGTAAACGCTGGCTGGTGTTAGTGGCGACTACGCGATGTCGAACCAGAAATTGTTGGACGTGGTTCAGTGATGGCCAGTCAATGACTTGAAGTCAATGACAAAGGTCAATGACATGACATGACAGCTTAGTAATTGACCGCTGGTCAAAGTCAATGACATTGACCCCGGCGCTTACCAGGCGCTACCATCCAGTCCTGAGACATAGCTTCCCGATTAGGTGCTCACTTGCCGCGGGCTGCCGAACGGTCGTACAACTACAAAATCGGCCCGTTGAAGTCAATGTCAATGTCATTGACCGTGGGTCATTGACTTAGGGTCAAAGGTCATTGACTTTGTCGGCAAGTCAATGACTTGTCCATCACTGACGTGGTTCATAGGTGTTCTGCATCGATTTAGGTAGGAAGCTAGTAATTATATCTGTCAATTCATAGGAGTTTGATGTTCCATTAGTTCTTAGAAAAATGAGAGATCGAGTCCTGGGTATTATAAGGCTTCAGTATTCGCCATGTCTACATTATTCAATATTGTGATGCTCATTGCCTGTGTACGGTCTCGCAGACTGTAGCTCCTGACCGCGCTGACCAGCACTATCAACTTGGCCAGAGCAGTCACCAAACCTCAGGCCTTGTGTTTTGCCGTTTCTTGCTCAACAATCTTTCTGGGCTCTTTTGCTCAGTCGGAGTCAGCACTTCAAGTTCTCAGCCTCTTCCTTGGTACCCTTGGCATCGTTGGACTCCACGTTGGATACTGATAATAAAGAGGCATTTTCTGGATACGGATCCACCCTGATGCACCGCAAGCATGATATGTATGTAGTGCTTCCCCGTTCCAATCTCAGAATTCAGATATCGACTGATATCGGTGACTTGGGCCCTTCGGGCAATCTATTTTTGTGCTATATCCCTCTGCAATCCGACTCGATTGAACAGATGCTCAGTCGGAGTCAGCACTTCTCACTGCTCAGCCTCTTCCTTGGTACCCTTGGCATCGCTGGACTCCACGTTGGATGCTGATAACAAAGAGGGATTTACTGGATACAGATGCACCGCAAGCATGTTATCTGTGTAGTGTTTTCCCCATTCCGATCTCACTATTCAGATATCGACTGATATCGGTGACTTGTGCCCTTCGGGCAATCTATTTTTGTGCTATTTCCCTCTGCAATCCGACTCGATTGAACAGATGCTCAGTCGGAGTCGGCACTTCTCACTGCTCAGCCTCTTCCTTGGTACCCTTGGCATCGTCGGAGTCCACGTTGGATGCTGATAACAAAGAGGGATTTGCTGGATACGGATGCACCGCAAGCATGATATGTATGCAGTGCTTTCCCCGTTCCAATCTCAGTATTCAGATATCGACTGATATCAGTGACTTGGGCCCTTCGGGCAATCTATTTTTGTGCTATTTCCCTCTGCAATCCAACTTGATCAAACAGAGAGGTGGATGTCAAGTGAAACATCCAAGCTTGCACCACATGTATTGAGAGAGTTGTTTCCTCAGGAAATTTTCTTTACCAATTCATGAGGAATTTAGTGTATAGTTAAAATGTGGAAAGTTAGTAACTGTTAGCATTAACAGCTGTTAATAACAGTTATTAACGTATGTTAGAAAGCCTTCCTGAAAACAGGGTGTTAAAAAGTCCTAGTTCTGTTAAAAACTCTAGCAAGGCCGACCAGCCAATGTAGAGCGCCTAGGGTGCTGGGAAGGAGAAGAGACGGCGTCTCTCTTTGAGTTTTCAATTTATGTAAATTCTAAACTTTTTTTGCCAAGATCCTAAGTTTTAACCATCTGGTTGCTTGAATATTGTTCAAGTTGCACGAACAAAGAGGCAGTCACTGTACCTCCGGTGGATATTTGTAGCCTAGGACTTGATGATACTGTATACAGCACTGTGGGACCAGTGGTAATTCATACAAGGAGTCGTGGCAAAGGGCTTCTAACAGTTTTTCACAATTATTAACAGTTCTTAACCATTTAACAGTGTTAATAATACAGCTGTTAGTTGTTAAAATATCAGGTGTTAGAAACAGCTGTTAGTTAGACAAAATTTGGTCCGAGTGTTATTAACTAACTGTTAGCGCCGTCTGGGACTTTTTAACTATACACTAGAGGAATTCCCTGTTACTCCATTGATAATCGAGGTAGCGCCGACTCAGGAGCTCTCAGGAGTCGTGAGAATGACACCATGTAGAAATTTGCAGGTTCGATTTCCCCTTTGGTACCAATATCTTCCTCCAGCATTAAAGAGCATGACTGGAGAGCGACTGTCCCACTATCAGTCTCTGCCGGTCAGCGCCTGAAAGCCTACGATTTGAAATCGCCCACACTATCTGTTTACGCACTCACCGCTCACTCGCTGCGCTTGCTTGATACCATTATCAGTCATGCGATCCTCAAAAATTTCCTTGGTCTTAATCATGCTTTCCATGCTCATGATTACCCAAGCTGTACCAACCTCCGGGTCTGGCCCGTCTGGCCAGTCTACTGCCTCGTCCCCACCTGTTGATTGGGAAGATTTCATCGAGACAGCGCTTGGTCCGCCCGGAAACCCGCGATATGTGAGTAATTGAACGTGACGTTTGTGAAAACATGAATTGCTGACTACATATTTGCAGCCTGACTGGATGCAAGGGCCTCTCAGTGAGTTCCTACGCAAAAATGACAAGAAAGTGTTTAGTAAGTGTATCTTTGTATCCTTCTCACAATGTATGAATGAATGTTAAGCTGATACATCCTTGTAGGGAACAAAGAAGAACTTGGCTCTGAGTGGATCATACAGCCGACGAATGGTCACAATGCCATCGCCTTTTCCCAGCGTCGTCCCAATGAGATCATCAAATATCTGACAAGCGCGGACAAGGATGGCTTTGCAGAAGTCAAAGCATTGAAGGCTGCTGGCTTGTATATCGCCTCTGGTACAAACGAAGAAGGTTACCCCTTCATACGGATGAAGAAATTGCCCGGAATTCCCCTAATCCGTACCGCGCAATACCAGGATGCATCACCCGAGCAGAGGATTCAATATATCAGGGACGTTTTGGATCTTGCACGTCCGAAGATTGTGAAGCTTGCACTTGAACAACAGCTTCTCTTTGTGTACGTCATGTAGCGATGTTTTAGAATTGGTCACCGTCTAATTTCTTTTGAACTTGTGAACTTTGAAGTGATCTCAACCTAGGGAATCTCCTTGTTGGAGCAACTCCGCCGTCGGATCCGGATGATTTTAACGGTTGGGTTCTTGAACAGCCCATCAGGCATGTCGAACTAATCGATCTCGGCGCTCCTGGGATATTCAAGATCAAGAAGTCTGTAACGGGGAGACAAGTTGTGAGCACGGTGATGTTTCTCAGATAATTTGAGCTTTTGAATTGACTTGCCTGGAATACAGAAGAAGTGGTATAAATTAATTCGGGACATGGAACTCGTGCATGCTGCAGCAGATTTTGAGATTGACTTCGACAGACTTGAAGAGCTTGTCAATGTGAACGTGCAGAAACTCAAGCAAAAAATCGGACGAAGTAAGAAATCGAGCCTATTACTATTAAACATCCGATGGCTTGCCCATCCAGTAATTAAACATGTTTAAACAACTCGATGTTTAATCACACTAGCTGCGCTCAGTCCCCCATTCCCTCGTATCTGATTCTCATATTTAAACACAGTACTAGTTAAACACAATGTATTCAGTGATTAAATACAATGCGATTAAACACAACTAAAAGAACGGAGCATGTATTCGAAGTAAGGGTATGATTAAACAAGCAATGTGTTTAAACTTGATGAAGAGAGAAGTGAAACGACGCTGGATTTAAACACCACGAGAAACATTTAAACTTGAGGAAGGAAGGAGTGAAATGACGGTGGATTTAAGCGTGTATTCGAAGTAAGGGTATGATCAAACAAGCAATGTATTTAAACTTGACGAAGAGAGAAGTGAAACGACGCTGGATTTAAACACCACGAGAAACATTTAAACTTGAGGAAGGAAGGAGTGAGATGACGGTGGATTCAAACACCACAAGAAGTATTTAAACTTGGTCAAAAAGGAGTGAAGGGAAAGGAGTGAAACAAAGGTGGGTTTAAACTTGATAAAGAAGGAGCAAAGGAAGGTATATTTCGATGTGTTTAAACATCTCGACAAGTTTTAAACTTGATGAAGAAAAGAGCGTGTTTGTAAGGGGTTGTTTAAACGACCATGTGTTTAAACACCCTCAAGAACTATATAGAAAGGAGCGTGTTTGGTGGTGTGATGAAAGAAAGGCATGTCCATGAATGTTTAAACAGCGCAGACGGAAGGGCGAAATGGGTATCTGTCTTATGACAAAGAGAGCTTAAATACCCTCCAGAACGAGAGCACGTCCAAATGAAGAAAATAGATGCTTTCAAATCGCATTGAGTTAGAGGTCTTCAATGAACTGACCATTCTCATCGACCACAATTTCCTTCCCATTAGAATCCTTGATAACATAACCTCTGAGTGATCCATCAGAGTATACAAGGCCGAGTTTTCCATTGGGTTGGGGAATGAGGTTGGCATACCCTTTGTGATGCAGTTTTGGCTTTTTCGCGGGGCGCTGACGAGAATCTGGAACAGTGTTTGCGCGTTTTCCAGACTTTGCCCGGGAGCTTCTGCGCACTTCGGTCTGTACCGTGTCGTTAGCAGAATGCGCTGGAATGACAGTAGCTCCTCCCGAAGTTGCAATCTTGCTCCGAACACCCCTGCGACTTCGACGGGTAGGCGGTACTTCTGGCGAGCTGTTTGCTGTGGCTGATACGGTGACCGGTGCATTAACAGAAGATATCGAGACCGGTGCCGAAGTATTCAACGATTTCAAAATCGCGGCATCCTGCGAAGCAACGACACCTAGAGATGGCAGGTCTGGGGTGAGGGAATTTGAGTTGGGTGAGTCGACATCCATAGCTTCATCTGGTGGAGGAGAGACCGGATGGACACCTGAAGATGGTGAAAGCGATCTCCCGTAATCCGGTGCCACGGTAGAGTCAATCGAAACAGAGGGTAGATCTGAGGGCTGCCTGGTATCTAGAACTGTGCAGGGTGTCGGTATCGCAGATGATGATGGTTCTTCTCCAGGATCTTGGGCGTCAGGTGAAGCAACCACTTTCGATTGATATTGGTTGTTGGCCGACGGCAATTCTTCGACTGTAGAGAGGAGTGGATCGAGTGTTGTCGAGGAGAAAGAATGATCGGGTCCTGTTGGAGGCAGGTGAGCATAGATCTGAGTACATGGTAAGATCTCCTCTCCAGTCGATAACTCGAGTGCTTGGAGACGACGACGAGAAGCTCTACGGCTGATAATGTCTTCCTTTTCCCAGAAAACGAAGGGGTCAGGACAGGATACCCCTGATTTGGACAGGAGGAAATCGGCCAGTGTATAGAGGTCTCCGATGGGAAGCGTTTCAATCTCGGCGAAGGTGACAGGAAATTTGTACTTCTCCGTGTTATAGTAATCGTCCGGATGTTTGAGAATTTCCAGTAATGGTATCGAAGGCTGCTCTTGATCCTGCGGCCAAGTGTGAACTGTGGTTTTCTTGAGCGACAGGACTTGTGAAGAGAAGGTATGAACACGAAACATACACCATAAAGTCCGGAGGAAAGTTTTGAGAATTTCGCACAAGTGCGCTGGCTTCAAGTTTCGTAGGCTGAAGTTGACAAGTACGGGGATCGCATCTCTGTTAGTAGTAATGTAAGTCGATTCGGCATTCCTGATCGACGTTTCATCTACATCTTTCTCTGTATAATGTGAATCAATGAGGGCATTGGACGAGTGATTGAAAGAGGTAACTGACTGGGTAGATAGATGTTACAATAGTCATGCCACTTTCTAGTAAGAGTCGCAGATTCTGTTTGCTCTCCTTTATGTCTCAGAAAGCCAGGCTGCATTTCTCCGTCTTTGTAATGACAACTCATCCTTTCAAGTTGTTTTGTCAATACCTATCCCGTAACTTGGAACAAATGACTTACCGACAAATAACCACTTCATTGTGTTCATTCCTGAATCCAGACATGAAAAAAATTTCGGTAGGCCCCATCGCTCCATTCTGACATAGCGCTTCCAGTGCTGTTTTGATAACTTTCGGGAATTCCTCCTGATTACTGTTTCCTGGTTAGTATTGTGTTTTCACTGCAAACGTACTTGATGACACACCTGTAGAGATCATAAGTGTTCGCCTTCTCCTGATACAGTTCCCGATCAGCCTCTTTCCAAAGCGCAGACAGCGCGCGTTGGTAGAAGCCTCCGAAATTGTCGTCTTTACGGCTATCAATATCTTCCGGGTTTCTGCCTTCAGCAGCACGTTGCTCAGCAGCCTCGGCACGCAACCTTTCAGCCTCCTCCTTAATCTTCTCATCGTTCTCTTCCCGAAAGATTTCCTTCGCGGGCGCGGAGTTTTTGAAACAAGCCAAAGCATCTGCGGCCTTCAGCGCATCAGCCTTTGCCACGTCCGCGGAAGTACTGTCCGGTATTTGACGCTTGTTTACCATGGCCTCCTGTGGGCCTAATTAGTGCTACGACATTCAACAAGACCAATGGGAGTGATATACCGTAACAAAGAAATGTTTGTTCTTTTTGATGAACGTATTGTTGCGATAATTGCGAAACATTCCCTTGAGAATCTACAAGAAAAAACAAACCGATGTTATGCATAACTGACAAGATGAGCATAGCAATGGGTGTACCTTGTTGAGTTTCTGAGAGGTATCGTTGAAAGTTTCGAAGGCCGGGGACGTCTTGATGTCGGCGATGGTTTCCTTGATCCATGCAGTAACTCCGTCTGGGTCTCGCGCATGAGCATCCTTCTTGCCAAGATGCAGCTCATGTTTACGTAGAATGTGCTCCCATGCTGGGAATTTTGAGCGCACGAGATCTTGCTGTTGTTGAGTGAGAGAGGATTGTCGACCGGGCTTTCTCTCCACCTGAGAGGCTTCTTCGTCAGAGCTCTCGCTGCTGCTGTCCGCAACACGGGTAGTCTTCTTAGACCTGCGCTTCTTCTTGGACTTGGACGGAGCAACGTGAGCTGATGGAGCAGTCTCTCCGGTAGTAGCTGTCTGAGGAGTCTCAGTGCTAGCGGCCGTCTCAGCGGGAGCAGTTGTTTGCACTGATGTCTCTTGCGAAATCAGAGCCGACATTGATGCGGCAGTGGAGAGTCAAAAAGAGAGACGAAGAGTCAGAAAAGACACGAAAGTCAGGAAAGAGACGGGGATGTTCGTTTTACTGTGGAAGTAGAAGCTGGATTGTTTGGATTGTTAATGAGATACTCCACTCAACAGACTAGCACTTACTCTCCGGAAAAGTCGCAATCGTTCTGTTTTTTTTTCAGATCTTGCATATCCGTAACCCGTCGGTCGTAGTTTAACGTCATTGCGGACGCGAACTCAGCCTCCTAACTGCTTTGGAAATAGACTGCATGAAGTAGAACATTTCATAACAGAATCACATAACCACTGTTACAGAATACAAAGTGATACATCAAGCAATTGAAATCATGGAATTCCTATAGACGAACTTCCGGAGATTGAAAACGATACACATCCCTAGCTGCTGCCATGAGCAAACCGCTTCTTCTACGAACAGCCTGTGTTTCCTGTACCCTTTCCAACTGATCAGGGTGTGCATCTATCCTTTCCAATGTCAAGATCTCCTCTGTCTCAGATGGCAATTCTACCACCCCTAGGATGAACCAGAGATCTCTGTCTGTCTTCCTTCCCTTGTAAAAATGATGAATGCGCCGAACTAGTTTCCCAATATGTTCTTCAGACCCGTTGACGATCACCATGAGCGATTTTTCTGTTTTCGGCTTTGGTCGGTCCATCGATCTTGATACATCGGGCGTCCACACTAGCAAAGGTTCTCCACCAATCGGCCTGTCTTGGATCATCTTGAAACCACTGCCAGGCTGTTGGGGAATGACTTTGACATACTGAATCCCTTTTCGCCCCTTCATCCTCACACCAATTGGAATTCCCACCAGATTACGATGGTAAATCCACACATCCTGACGAGTTTCAGGTGAGACTAGTAATTCAGGGTGGTCTGATGACTGAGGTGGATCGTCTGTATTGAAGTAATCTGGTGGCGGCCGGAAGACCATTTCACCTGCAGAAACACAGTAGTCGGTAGTATTTCCGGTGTCGGATTGAGGGTGCCAAACACCGGTGAAAATGAAAGAGCGCGCGAAATCGGATGGTTCGGGAGTGCCACTACGCACGCCAGTTCGGGTTGCAGGAGATTTCCGAGCAGAATCTTTGGAAGGGATGTAACTTGAAGCAGGAATGAAGAAAGCTTGACGCTCCGTGGGCTTGATGGCGTCAGCCAAAGGTTTTTTGGAGCTGGATTCTGATGAGCCAGAGTAATCGAGATTGGCAGACTGAGACTTACAAAGATTCGCGAACAAAGTCATAATCAATACGACGGCGCGGATGGGTTTCAGTGGGAGTAACAACACCGAGCTCAACGATGAGCATAATGCCGCTCGCACCACGAGCTAGCTGCTCAGAAGTCACTTTGTATACATTGACATCATATACCACGCCGGAGTATCCCTTCCAAGGCCCTTTCACGACGATGACTCTAGCCCTTATCCATGGTGTTGGTCCTGTTTTCATGGCTTCTAAGACGTGATTGGGCATGAAATCTCGAAGATACTCCGGTATTGGCTGATACCTCGTAAGTAGTAACCCGGAACTATAGTGAATGAGTCAGGACTCGTACTTAATGCCAATTGAATCAACGCGAGTACCTATATTCAACAACTTGCGTGTAATCCGTTTGCAGTGAATGATGGATCGAAGGTATGAAAAGTGACAGTCGAAGTGATCCATGTCCATCAGGGAAGACATTTTTGATTATGGCCGTATAGTTGCTGAAGAGACCAGCCGTGATTCGTACTTGTACATTCTTCCACGGGACATTGCTTTGATCAAGGCGAGATGAATCCGTGAGGCTTACAGTGTTGGAATCGTACCATGACGTCTGTGAATGTAACAGTTAGTGTAAGCGCGATCGAGCGAAACGAGGCAATACATACAAGAGCATGGCTATAGTCTGGGATAATACCAACAAAGCGGGCTGTTACAGCTGCAACAAGACCAGTGGTGTCTTTATCAGAACCAGTCAGGACCTTAACATATTCACCGGGTGCTATGACTTTTCGAAGTGAATGGAAAGGTATATGAACGAGACCTTCGTCGGTGTCGACCTCGCATCCATTATCGGTTACGTCTTTCACTGTCCCCAAAATCACATCATTTGGGTGTTTCGTTGCGACTGCCCCCGAAGTTGCTCTGTTTGGATTCTTCGTTGCGGTGACTTTCTCTCCCGGTAGGAAAACCCAGAGATCAGGACGAAGCGCCGGGGCTGACATGAAGAGTGGATGCTGACTTTCCTGGAATACCGAAAGAACTTCGGAGGCTATCGACGTAGCAGGGGTTACAGACTGCGGAACAAAGTACTTGAGCATGAGTCCATGAGAGAAAGTGCCTAAGATTTTGTGCTTGTAATCCTGTTCAGCGACAGCATCGTCTGTATGAACACGCGTCACTAAGTCCTGAACGCGCGATCCGCATCGATCCAAGGTGAACAAAACCGGTCGCGGTCGAATGTGTCCACGTTTCCTTTTCAGTAGGATCCTTCTTTGTTCGAGCTCGTGCTCATCAGAGTGGGCTTGCAGAGTGAGTCGTGGTGCTAACAGGACAGTCAGACACCTGCCTGACGTCTCCGAATAACCTAAAACTAGTCCTGTATCGCCTTTGTAGAGACCACGTCCAATAGTTACCCAGTCGCCGGTAGAATAGAAGGCAGTAGTAGCAGATGGAAAGCAATTCAGACTCGCGTGATATTCGTCCTGAGGAACTATACGTAAGGTCGAAATCCGTACGTCTGAATATACGGCTAGTGCGTCGAGAAGGGATGGGGTGTTGCAAATGCGTTCTCGGGAGAAACGAGCTTCGAGAAATATGACTCCAATGATGTCTCCATTATGAAACACGGAACGCAGCTCATTTCGAAAATCGTTCTGAGTCAAGAGACGATGCGCTATGTCAAACTCTGTATTGGGCTAGAAGAATTGATGAACGATTGTTGTGCAGTATAACAGTGTTGGAACACATACCGCGCACTTGAGTCGGTACAGCTGCCAATCACTGGGATGAATTGATCGACGCGCCTCCTCTCCTGCCCAATCACCGGCATTGTTCAAACGGATTTTGTCGATTATAGAAAAAGGCACAGACGGTTCGGGGGAAAGCTGGTGAGCTGGTGTGTGTCGCGTCGAATGATTGTTTGAAGACTCTCGATGTGTATATCTTTGCTCTAGCGATTCCAAAAAGCCCGAGGCAGAGACAGGGGGATCTGGATTGATAGGCGATGGATTTGAGTGACTGGGACTGATTTCCTGGTCATCGATAAAACCATCTGTAATCGATGGTCGTTGGATAAGGAATGTAATTATCAGGGAGGACTACTTACCTTCTTCGCCCTCCTCACTTTCAAAATCTTCTTCATCGCTGTCCACTTGTGCTTCAACATCAAAAAACTGCTCCAAGTTTCGGCTTTTTTCTCTCTGTGAGCGGTATTCCGCCGAGGAAACTTGGGAGGCTAAAACGTCTTGAGCTTCCATGAACGTACGACTTATGTATATACCTACCAAGAACAATAGTTTGTTAGTTCGCGTCGAGTACTTTCTCCCTCAAACTCAGACTGGCTATGAACACAAATCTATATTGAGATGAAATCGATCTATCTTGCTTTCCGTGTTACTCATTGCTGATCATTCGTACTATCGACCATATCGTGTCTACGAGGATACTCACCTTCGCGCACTGCCAGAGGACTTGACGATGAAGAACGAGAGAAAGAGAAAATGTTGTTTCCCACGGTTCACAGTGGGAATGTCAACCCGAGGTTCGGAAAGAAAACGACTGAAAAAGGAAGCACCCCGGTTCTCTTTTGGGTGCTTCCTTTTTCAGTCGTTTTCTTTCCGAACCTCGGGTTGACATTCCCACTGTGAACTGTGGGAAACAACATTTTCTCTTTCTCTCGTTCTTCATCGTCAAGTCCTCTGGCAGTGCGCGAAGGTGCTTTCTACAGTGACCGGTATCGCTGATTTGGTATGCTCACTATGTCATTGTCGTTTTCGCTTGAAGCTGTAACTAATCAGTCTATATCAGGTGGTTTTTTAATGTTGCTGCTGGCAGCCAATCTTGCAGACGAGAGAGGCTACATACTTGCAGTACGTCCACATACACTATTTTGTTTCACTCATGCCTGTAACTCGAATCATATCTGCTTAGCTTTTGCTGTCGCTCCTTCAAAAGTCCCTGAAGTCATCGTTGATCTTTTGGTCTTATCGATCTTGAGAACGATGAGTATGTAACTTCTCTTCGTGGAAAATCTTCAAGCGATTGAGTTCGACTCAGTTCGACGGACTCCTTGTAACGGTTAGCACGCCACTTTTCCTTTTTTAAGTCCGCGAATGCCGACATAGGATCCCCCGACACAGAACAAATCGAACCCGGTTACGTTATAGACTGTTCAGGCTAGCGGGTGTTCAGGCTAGCAGGTTAGTCTATCTCCTATATATCCCTACCCGGAATTATCTGACAAGGTTTTTTGCAGCTCTTTCTCTCCGTGTTTGCTCCCATGTCCCAGGTCTTCCCAACACCTCCAGCTCTTATGTCAGGCGATCTGCCTCTCCTGTATACTCTTCAAATCATCCTTCGTCTCAGAGCTCTTCGTACATCTTGTGGATTATCAGCCTGTCCGCCCCGCCCACCTGTGAACGCCAATGAGAATTTTGTGGGATTGTCGATATACCCTGGATTGATGACACAGGTTACAAACCGTAACGATCACCATTTTGGCAGCCTCGGTCGCCTTTTTTTCATTGTAAGCTTGTTATAGGCCAAGATTGGTCCTGTCGCTCAATTTCTCTTCACAGATCGAAACGCGGCTCAACGGCGAAGTAGTCAGGAAGAGGGCCGTATTCGATAATGCCCGCATTCCACGTCACATTCTAGAGAGTGACCAGGAGCTGAATGAGCTTCTGGTTCTACGCAACACTTCGATTATAAGCCCTCCATCTTCGCGACCGCATTCAGCACCTGTGGTTGTAGACGGGGTGACAGCTGCCTCACGACGTTCTTTGGACGAAGTCACGACTCAAGATGTCATACGAGATGACAGAGTTGAAGTATCGGAGCCACGTCGCCCCCCCTCCCGACATTTTCAGCTCAACGGTCGAGCCCAACGCAAGCATGCTCCTTACTGTATCCCACATCGAGACAATTCCTTGTTACCAAGTCACGATTCTCACCAAACGCGAATGGATATCAGCGTCACAATACTCGTGTGGTCAAAGGTTTGTAACATGACTCGCTCTGCCTGGGTATTTTAACATCTCACCTCTTTCATGATGCAGGAATCGTATCGTCAAGCAACAGTCGCATTGAAGATTGAAAATGGTCGTTGTATGACCCTTTCGATGGTCTCAGGTGCTCTCGCCGAGCTATTCGAAGGCTTCACCGATAGTGCCGACATAGAGCGGTTTGTACCGGACAAAGGGTGGCTACCAATTCTTCTCAACACCCCTTTTGTAGTTAACGAAGGCGACATCATCTCCCTTAAACTCTCCGCTACCGAGGTCGATAATTGGCACATTCATGTATCTCACTTATATTAGAAATATGTTTTTCCACCTCAATTCGTTTATATCTATCTCCCTTTCCTTAGTAGTTGCTCAACCACTGATCATATATTTTACTGCTGAATGCTGTTCAACCGACGTTACAAACATCTGCTACACTTCCTGCCCTCTTCAACATGTACATGTCTCCTTTTTGTAAACCTTAAAGTACTGTCTTGTGGCGTGAAACCTGAAGCGGGCTCTCCAGAACATATCAATCTGGATCCCGACCCTACCTGGATGGATCTGAAGATGAAATCGAAGGAAAAAACTCTTGCCGGTATTTTTTTTCGTTTTTTTATTTCATAATTATTCATAATATTCTTTTCATAAACCAGGCTAAAAGAGCAAAGAATTGACCTCGTAGTTTTCCCCCCCGAACTCACGATGCCCAAAGTCACTTCTACGCCCAAGTCTTCCCCAAAAACATCCACGAGAGACCTCAAGCAAGCGCACACCAAGAAAATCGTGGCGCGTCTCATGGCCATTCGTGCTTCCCGTTCTATGACCATGTACCCCCCCGAACCTGTGATCGATCCCAACGTTGGAACCATCGTCCGGAAAGGTCTCTTCAATGGTTCTACTCATGAAGTCAATAGCCCTCTACACCCCGAATTTAGAAAACTCGGAATGATTTTCTGGGTGGTGAGGCGTTGATTGTTCTCATGAGTGTGAAATGCTAACGATCTCATTCAGGTCGAAAAAGTTGCACCTGACGGCGCTGAAGGAGAAAAGAAGGAGGCACATATCATCTATGATACTGCTGTGATTCCGGTCACTGCACTTCTTGCTGACCGTTCATTGATGCGATATCTGGAACTGCGTGCCGCTGTCAGAACGTTCAGTAAAGGACCCCATGGGGGCTCCAGTTCCAACTCGTCGCTTCCATCTTCTCCAGACACCCGTTCGACTGCGTCGGTTCCCTCTTCTGCCTTACCCTTCCCAGTCACCCCGGATATGTCGAGAACTCTGGATCCATCGACCCCCAATACCTCTCCAGCACCTGGTGCAACTGCCTCAGTTTCATCCTTTAGCTCATCCTTAGCCGTCACCCCAGGTTTGTCGAGGGTTCTGGTTCCATCAACCCCGGACACCGTAATGGACACTGCTGCCCGCGATGTGTCCACTAGCCGTTTTGCTTCTTCCAACAAAGGCTGTCAGCATGACGAGGATGACGAGGTTGAGTTCGTAGGATTCCTTCATCCTAGTGGTGCAATCCTACCTGAGCGTCCTGCTCCTCAAGTCACGCGTAGGAAGCAAAGCCACACTGCCAGGAAAGCCAACGCAAATGCTGGCGGTAACTCAGCGGACCCAACTCCTGTCATTGTGGCATCGTCTATCACGGTCAATATTGTGGCATGGGCAGCGGTTCGTTATTCGTTTACGCTCATACACTGTATTGCTAAGTATCTATGATAGGACACTTTCAAGCACCAAGCTGTCAAGTTACCGTTGGCAAGTGGTCAATATATGAGACTCTCCATGGTCTCGAAAGTCCTTCGACGCTTGCAGCTTGATATCAACGGCGAGTTGGATAGGTTCATCCCGAAAAGAGGTTGGACTCCAATCTTAATGGACACCCTCTTCATGGTTCAGGACGGAGACGTTGTTTCCCTCAAGTCATCTGCTGTCCAAGAAATTCGTGACTTCGAGATCCAAATGGCTCATCTTTACTAGGGACCCGTTCTACTCGACTGTTCTCTCATATACCATTAGCTCAACGCTCTTCACTCTTCCTCGCTTCTCGATGCTCTAGATTCTACCTACATGCCATCTGGTTGCCTTTGTGCTTCAACGCTTCACACTCCTTCTCAGTCTCGTTGCTTCAAACTCTACCTACACGCCATTCATTTGTCTTTATGTCCCTCAGATACCTTTTTTTCAAACGCCATCCATTTGTCTTTATGCCCCTCAGATACCTTTTTTCAATGGTTCACACTCTTTATACGTCTTGTTGCTTCATCCTCTACTTAGCTGACTTCTAATTTCTTGAATATCCACCCGAATACCATCACTCTTTGTCGATCTTCATTGCTTCATCGCCTAACTTCCTTTGAATACTTACTTTCCATCCTTCTCGGCACTTCGTTGGTCACCTACGAACACTAACATTCAGCTGCTGTCATTAATTCATTTTTGGGCTACAATTGAATCACGAGTATCTGTCGCTAGTTCTCAAATGTTGAGACAAAATATACAGAATTTTGTTCGCTACTATGCAAATATCCTATCGTGGTTACATTACTATCTTCGGCAGGATATACACTGCTTTGACAATTGTTGAATTGAGAAATTTCACTTAGAGCACTTACGTCCGGAATGACGTTAAACTAGTGTGGATCGCGTTGGATTGTCCGGGATCTGCCCTCTCCTCCTTTTCTTGTCTACCCTGAAGGGTTCGTTGTGGAATTTCAACAGGCTTCACTCTCTAATGTTCGTCCGCAATGACGTTAAACTAGTCCGATCGCGGTGAATTCGAACCAGCTGGCAGATTCGCAATCTCTATCTTCGTGATTCTGCTTTGCGTTCTTACCCTCAGGCTCCGAGTTTACTCGCACTCTTCCTTCCCATTATTCCCTCCCACCGCCTTTCTTCCCTCCCACTGCCTTTCTTCCCTCCCACTGCCTTTCTTCTCTCCCACCGCCTTTCTTCCATGGCCAAAAAGAAGAAGAAGGTTGCAACTTGCGATGACTCTGAAGTCTTCGTCAACTACACTGCCCAGCGACAGATTGTCATTGATGACGATGGGGGCGCTACACTTCACAAAACTATCCACGTCCTACCTTCAACGACGGCTAGCAAGACATCATATCTTCCCCCGCATCGAGCTTCTCCACTTCCTGTTTTGCATCCTCACACTCAGCCACAGTCAAGTTCGCCGACTGAGAATTCGACAGCCTCCACGAATACGTCTCCGACCGCTGAGTTTGCTGAGAATATTGAGCAGACACGCACTCGGGTATGGTCATCCACAAACTAATCAACGACTGTACTAATTGATGACTACTTCCTAGCGGGCACGGCTTCTAGCTGAATACAGCGAAAACTTTGCACTAGTCGCGCGTTTGCTGATGATAAAAGAGGCAGACCCTCGAATTGGTGCCCGTTGCGATTGCGGTCAAGCTCCTCGCATAGTGCGTTGCTCCTCCTGCACACAAATGCCTCCACTCTGTTCGTCGTGCTGGGTGGACCGGCATCAATACCAGCCCCTCCACTGGGCCGAAGTATGGGATGACACTCGAGGCTATTTCAGCCGCCAAGATATCTCGACAGTGCCTGTGCAAGGTCACACCATTCCCTTAGGCCACGGTGGTATCCCTTGTCCCAAGGCTAGTGAGCCTATGCTTATGACCTTGGTGGATGTCAATGGAATCCATGCCACCCGAGTTTCGTTCTGCCAGTGTACAGACCACAGCAAATGGCGCCAACTTTTCGATGCCAACTTCTTTTCTGCCACTGTTGACCAGCCTCAAACGGCGTTCACGTTCGAACTGCTACGTCACTGGACAATACTGAACCTACAGTCCAAGATCACGGCCCATCACTATGTAGCAGCGCTTCGTCGTCAGACCGATAACGTTTTCACTGGAAATATTCCTGTATGTTGCTCACTCCAGTCATTGCCCATTTATCATCTCACGAATATTATCATAGGACATTTCGAATCAATTTAGATTTGTGGCTCGTATATGGCCACTTTTTCTAGCGGAGAAACGTAGCGGATACTTCCATGGCAATGGAATGACAGGATCCTTTCCCCTTCGTCCTGTCAATGACCTCAGGAACAGCTGTGTCGTGTGTCCCGAGGACGGTGTGAACATGGAACCCGGTTGGGAATGTACACCTGCGCATCTTCGGTGAGTTTCTTGTTAATGTCTAGCATTCTATATCTAAACTTACTGTTAACAGGCATTTACATTCACGTCGCTGGTGCATTGATGGCAATAACAAGACAGGAAACTATGCGAAGAACAATGACCTGAACGACACATCTCTATTTTCAGGAAGGGCATACATGCCCTCTGAGCAATGCTTCGAGCACTATCAACAGTCAGTACCGCAATTACAAAAAGAGGTAAGTCGATTCGACATCTTGAGTTTCTAACCTTTCTAACTTGATTAATTCTGCTCATTAGAAAACAACATGTAGTCACCTCAAAGTTGCCAACGGTGCTAACAGCGCAAAATACAAGAACCAAAGGATCAGCGGAAACCTTCATGTCCAGTGCGATCATGGGGTAGTATTGTCAAGTGTAGACATGGTACTAGGCGAACGGTACGCCTTTTTCAAGGACACTGCTGAAACATACTGATGCCATGACACTAGACTTTCCATCTACGATTATGCGTTAAACCTTGCTATCGAAGCACGGCCATTCCGCAACGGCACAGAGCCTGACCTGGTCATCAGCTACGACAACACATGTGGCGCGGTTGCAAATATACATTCGCGGTGGCATAAGTATTTCCCCAAGAATTCTCACATCATCGACAATGCACGCTTCACCATTCCTGCTTGCCACGTCCGCAACCACGTTGAGGGGTGCGATTACCTTTACTGTTACATGTACAAGCCGAACACCGGTCACTTTCATGGTGAAACGGTGGAAGCTACCTGGGCTGTATTCAACGAGCTGGGTCCCTCGGTGTTGCAAATGAGTCCAGGACACCGAATCGACACTCTCATTACCCACTATGGCGATTGGAATTGGCGCAAGGCTGTATCAATGTGTAAGCATCTTCAGCTCAGACATTGCTTATGTTCTCATTCTGATTTTCTAGCTCAACATCTACTCAAGGATCTAGAAGAAGCAAAAATGCAATACGTGTCCAAGCGCGATCATTTCGTTGGACTCTGTGAGTTATTCGAGTCCAAAGTTACTACCTGGAATACCATGGACCGTTCTCCCAAAATTGACTCAAGACAGAAGAAAAATGTCCACAGCGTATATTCTCATCACAACGAGAAAGGTTTGTACCTTTGTCTTCCATTTCTATGTTGTTGTTCATATCTTCCAACAGCTCCTACCATGAAATCATTAGTCGACACTTTGATGAGCTCCGATGAGACCGTTGTCATTTCTACTGGCACCGCAAATGTCGGTTCGGTCGCAACTTGGCTGGTGGAAGGGTTGACGATTCTTCAGCTACAGTAAGCTATCTTGCTGGTTCTCCAGGTTCCAGGTTTAGGACTGAAGACATTGCAGGTCAAGAATGCAGCCTCTAGCACGATCATGTGGCGATAAGCCAAGCAAGGAGCTCCGAGGCCGGCGCACAAAGCTCACAACACGAATCGCAGATTGGCGCAAACTTCAAAAACAATATATGCGATCAGTTGGACTGGACCGAATGGCACAAAATACGGAGGATCCAGAGAACGCACCTCTTCAACTCCCTTCAGACTTTTCAGCTGCTGAGCGTCGAGAACACCGTCTAGTGGATCTGGGTTCAAAGGAAGCTCAAATGCTGGAAATCGCACTCGGAGACTTAGTACGTCTGCTCCAAACCACAGTCAAAACGTTATCGGCAGCCTACGAACGCAAATACAAGTACGCGCGCGGTCAGGATGCGAACACACGAGCAAATGAGAGCATACGAACCATTGAAAATAAGCGCAACATGCCCATTGCGGATTACAACCTCTTTCGACAAAAACTTGACGCCCTGGACAGCCTAGACCATGCAAAATGGCCTTCGATGACTATACACGATACCTTTCGTAAACCGACAGAAAAACGACGCTCCCCTGGCGATTCCCGTGTAATGGATGGTAGCCTTTGGAGAATGACGACAACCAGTCATAGCGGTGCACGCTTGCAGGTCGCCGGTGGTTTGATATTTGGAGATTCTGAAGCCGATCTGCCAGTTTCTCATGAGAACCCAGAGGAGCCTATCTTTGACACGAGGAATATCTCATATGGAGGTCAGTTATTGCTTTAGCTCTTCAATGAAGACAGTTTTGACTGTTTGTGCGCAGGTACAAAAATGTCTTCGCGACAAGGTAAGTAGGTCTTGAATACCATCTGTGACTGCTCACAAATAAACCTCAGCTCCTAGTGCTCCTGGTCGCAACAAGGGATCAACGACTTTCAAGGACAAAACTGTACTCGACGATGGCCATGATCTTGATGCAGATGACTCAACGTCGAAGAGAGATGGCTGGATCTGGCAACATGGCTCTTTGAAGAACATGACCCCGCATGAACTGCAAAGATGGGAAGATAAAAGTAATGTCATTCTCAAGAGAACTCATTTCTCACATGTTTTGACCACAATTTACAGGTGACAGCGTTCATTGGTTTCGGGCTGAAGCAGATATGGAGCGATGGCAGGAACAGCTCGAAATCAAGCACGCAGAGTTCCTACGACTCATTGCAAGCTTTGCCAAGTACCGCGATGCCTGGGATTTCATTTCGGCACATTTTTCGCCTACGGCTGGACATCGTGCATATGCACTGGAACATAGAGACATGTTTGACAGTCTGCGTGTTGACGCTGAGGAGAAGTTCCGTAACTGTGCGCTACCTTTCTTGCGATGTTCTATTTCTGGCAACGGACTTCACGATCGGGTTCAACTATGGCGGGCGGAAGAAGAAAAGCTGTTCAAATTTGATAGGTAAGCTCATCTAACATTCGATTATCTCTTTGAATGACAACCTCTCATTTGCCACTTAAGATGCGCATCGAGACCTGCCTTTCATGACCCAACCATTCTCAAATATGGTGGCGATTTCCGCGAGTCCGTAGGCGATGATAGATGTGCAGAATCATCAGCTACTAAACGCAAATTCAACGAGATTTGAATGTGGGTTCTTCAACAGCATCAATCATCTTCTGCACTTCCCTAAACAGGTTTTCATGTTTGAACAGTTCTCGACGATCAACCTGGCCTCAATGATTAAACAGGTCTCGATGATTAAACAGGTCTCGATATTTAAATTGACTTCGATGTTTAAACAGGTCTCGATGGTTGTACTGCTCTCGACATTCAAACTGGCTTCGATGTTCCAACCGGCCTTGATATTTAAACCACGCTCAATATTTAAATCGGGCTCGATGTTGTCCTATGTTTAAATAGACAGGGTTGACTGGAGTATGGTGAGCTGTCGTGTTTAATCTTTCCCGACAATATTCAACTGTGTCTTTCAGGTCCTTAAAACACTGCTGTTTAAACAGGGCTGATTCGAGTACAGTGAGCTATCCTGTTTAAACATGTCCAGTTAGGTTTAATTGTGCATGACAGGTCTTGGAATATCGTTGTTTAAGCAAGTCTGAATGGTTCAAGACTGGTGAGCTATATGCTTAAATAGATTTCAACAAAGTTTAATTGTTCTTATATGCATTGTTTAAACAGGTATGGATTGTCTCGAGTGAAGTATTTAAATAGTAGTGTACCATGTAATGATCACTTCTAGTATTGGCTATAAATGACACTGTTTAAACATGTTTAATTACTAGATGGGCAAGCCATCTGTTGTTTAAAGTGAACTCGCCAGGTTACAGACGAAGTTGGCCTTACTGACAAATTACTTTGTGCAACGTGAGCCAAAGCGAGGCGATTCCGGGTTCATGTGAGGCGGGAGAGTGAGGTCTGCATGTCCGCGTCGAGTTCCCAAGATAAATAGATAGCCTGTAGTTCACGAGTCGTTTCGACCTACATAACATGCATGCTTTTGCCATTATACATATTTTGATTTTGGAATTCTCCGTTAAGCAGTCCGAGGCTGGTCTAAGGCAACACAAATGTGGCAGATTTGAACGGTCCCCCGAAGTTGATCTAACAAATCCTAACAAATCATATGCATCGATCTAAAGATACATAACTCCCCCATGTGGTTCTATCCACTCTGCCGTTTGGGATCTTACTTCTACCAACGATACACTTCCTCCGGGCCTATCTCCCGGCTCAGTCGATATCGTTATCCTCGTCTTCGTCTTATCCGCCTTACACCCAGACGAATGGGCTTCTGCTATCCGCAATGTGCATAGAGTACTCAAGCCGGGAACCGGAAGGGTGCTGTTCAGGGACTACGGAAGATATGACCTTACGCAGTTGAGGTTCAAAACTGGAAGGATGATGGGTGATAATTTCTACAAAAGAGGCGATGGGACGAGGGTATACTTTTTGGAGCTGGGTATGTTCATTCTCTCTTCACTCTACACTTGTGGCTAATCATCACCAATGTATGATCTGTAGATGAGCTTTCTTTACTGTTCACCGGAAAGAGACTCTCAGCCGAGGAAAGAAACCATGCAAATTCCGGGGCAAACTTGACTCAACTCATCGACGATGATGACGGAGACCCAGGAGAAAATTCAATCACAGTCCCACCAACGAAGGAGATAGATCAGGCTCTCTCAGTACCATCGTCCTCCGAATCTCTTGATACAATCACATCGTCATCGTCAACGACTATCCAGAGACTACACCCTCCACTTCCCGCTGATGATTCGAGATCATTTGAAGACCCAGAACCTATACGTCCATCCCTTGAAACTCACCCAGAGATCCATCCAAACCTACTCGATCCTTCTTTCCCTTTCTCTCGTTCCTCAAACCAACGAAGGGACACGAATGACTTAGACTTAGACGACCAACATCGTACTCTTCGTCAGCATCCGTTGTTCACCATCGTCAACCTAGGCGTCGATCGAAGGCTAATCGTGAATCGAAAACGACAGCTGAAGATGTACAGGGTATGGATGCAGGGCATTTTTCAGAGTGTGTAGTAAACGCTGGTGTGTTAGTGGCGACTACGCGATGTCGAACCAGAAATCGTTGGACGTGGTTCATAGGTGTTCTGCATTGATATCGGTAGGAAGCTAGTACTTATATTTGTCTATTTATAGGAGTTTGATGTTCCATTAGTTCTTAGAAAAATGAGAGATCGAGTCCTGGATATCACAAGGCTTCAGTATTCGCCATGTCTACATTATTCGATATTGTGATGCTCATCGCCCGTGTACGGTCTCGCAGACTGTAGCTCCTGACCGCGCTGACCAGCACTATCAACTTGGCCAGAGCAGTCACCAAACCTCAGGCCTCAGGCCTTGTGTTTTGCCGTTTCTTGCTCAACCGTAATCTTTCTGAGCTCCTTTGCTCAATCGGAGTCAGCACTTCAAGTTCAAGTTCTCAGCCTTTTCCTTTGTACCCTTGGCATCGTTGGACTCCACGTTGGATACTGATAATAAAGAGGCATTTTCTAGATACAGATCCGCAAGCATGATATGTATGTAGTGCTTTCCCTGTTCCAATCTCAGTATTCAGATATCAACTGATATCGGTGACTTGGGCCCTTCGGGCAATCTATTTTTGTGCTATATCCCTCTGCAATCCGACTCGATTGAACAGATGCTCAGTCGGAGTCAGCACTTCTCACTGCTCAGCCTCTTCCTTGGTACCCTTGGCATCGCTGGACTCCACGTTGGATGCTGATAACAAAGAGGGATTTACTGGATACAGATGCACCGCAAGCATGATATCTGTGTGGTGTTTTCCCCATTCCGATCTCACTATTCAGATATCGACTGATATCGGTGACTTGGGCCCTTCCATCAGGAAAACGGTCTCTGGATAATATACCGTAACCTACCGTAAATTGTTGTAAATTAGCAATAACCCTGATAGCGCCAATAGACCTTGTCAAATTATCATTTCTTATTCACCCAGGAAAAAGACGATCAATAATCATTGATAATTATCTGGACCTGGTGTGTTCCATACAGTGCAAATATCATAGGGATTCTTGACAAATAATAATTGATAATTATAGGTAATTATTAGCATTTAGAGTGGACTACATAGCATTATAGTAGAAATATTTATCAGCGAAAATGTTTAACAGGAATGAAGGGGCTTGATCGAGAACGTTCTCATTCGACCAGTGAGCTGGCACAGCACCGCCCCACTTTGGCAATAGGTGTACACTCCGTAGAATGTTCTCCAAAGGAATGATAGATGTTGCAACAGTACCGGTGGTTATTTGCTTTTTGATTCGATAGAGGCCCGAATGCTGTTCAGGAACAGTACTGAACTTGGTGTACCACTCAACATATGCGAGATGTCTAGGTGGTGGACAGTTTGGAGGAAAGAGTGTGTCAAGTTTGTCCTCGGGTATTGAGAAAACTGCGCGAACTCGGGCGATCCGTGTATCTACAATATTGATCAGGGTATCATCACAGAGACACAAAGAAGGACCCACCTTTAAAGATATCTTCAATTCTATCATTGTTGGCATTTACACGAATAAGGGCAGTGCCGAAGTGGGAAGTTTGAGTCATTTGACCATGTGAATCAAACCGTCGAGGATGAGCTGAGATAGAGTCCAGTGTCGTCTTGCCAAAGAGTTCTTCATTAACAAACTTGACCTTGTGCCATACCGGAAGACTTCGAAAAGGGAGGACCACAAAAGCGGCGTATTCATCGACTCGGTTTTTGGGAAGATCAGGATGGCGAAACTGCACAATAAACCTCTTCAATGCCAACTGAAAATCTACTGCTCCATATCCCGCTGGACTTGGATCCTCCAGCTTGACCAAGGAGACAGATTTCATGGTTGGATGCCTGGTAAGTTTCTGAGAGAGTGCACATTCCATGTCAGAAAGAGTGCGTTGAGCCCCAGGAAAGTCGTAACGCTCTCCGATGCAGGCTTTTGATGAAGGAGAAGCATCACCGGGAAGTTGTGCGTTGACCCGCCATTGCAAGTAGTTGGTATGGTGATTGATTTTCTCTCGGCGTTCCAGCCAGCGAGTCATCTGAGCATACTCATCCTTGTGATTTGAGGCTCGATAGGCATCCTTGGCGAAGTCAATATGAAGACGTTCAGTAGTCTCAGTATTGTAGTTGTCAGTTGTCCCGAAGAGCCGGATTGCACGATGAAGCGAGTTTTCACTGTGCACTGGGTAGTTTGCCAGAAAGTCTAGTAGAGCACGCGTTGATGCCAAAAGAGAATTTGATTGCGGAGGAGTAAGGCCTGGGATATCAACGATAGTACCCAATATAAATGAACACATCTGTTTATGCTCAGTGCCGCTGACTCGAGACAAGGAGGTGATGCCTTTCTGAAAGATTCGTATGTGATGGTTAGAGGGAAGACGTCGAACGCGCGCATCCATCTCGTCCGCCCCGCAGATATTCGAGAGCCAGGATATGAGGTGTTTCATAACGCCTTGGTATAACTGGTGCAGAATATCGGGTGTGATTGAACGGAATATGTCGGTATAGGGAAGGGTTTCCCAGAAAGGATGCTGGACAGGCTTAACGTTGACATTCCGACAATCGTCAACCCAACTGGTTAATGCAATGGATTCAGCTGCCTCCAGTGCCGCTTCAAAGTCTCGGTATGGGTGTTTCTGAGGATACTCTTCCAGCTCGTTCTTCTCCGTGTCGCAGCATGGGCAATCGCCATAGTAGGCGGTGGTGACTAAGCATTGCTCAGGATAGTCTCCGACATATGCTGCAAGGATAGGATGGCATCGACGTTTGATTCCATCACCGCTCCGCATTGGTACGCCATCTAGGCCAGCTTCCTTCAACGGCGCCATGATATGAGTCATGCACACATGGAATAGGTTAGTGAGCATACGCCGGCGAGCTGATTTGTTTGAGACATGTTCCAGGCGACTAGTAGGGAGATACGCAAGCAGTATCTGTCCTTGTTGAGAAGGTTTTCGGCGAATTTCTTTCGGTAGGTTGCCAATGGTCATGTATACTGGGTAAGCGGATTTATTGCGAAACAGGGTTATCTGAGTTTTATCACTAGAGATGATCAAAGGTATGATGGTAGCTCCAGGTTTGTCTTTCTCTAAGGCCCTCTAGATATAATCAGGACAAGATAGAAAGCATGAAAATGATAGACAAACTTGAGTATCCCACCACCATCTCCCTGTGTTCATATCATGGTATAAACGCGTAGTTCGGTCGGCATCGGTGTAATGTCGTTCGGGCGTAAAGCAGAGGTATTGGCTAAACTCAGGGTTGCCATACAGTGCACGAACACAGTCCAGGATAGGACGCGTATAGAGGTCGAACGCAGCTCCTCCGACGATAACTTCACTTCGTGAAAAGGCTGGTCTTGGGGATGGGAGCTCGTCATCAATGACACGGTTCAATTCCAAGCTGTTACGATATGAAAGTCCTAGGGCTTGAGCGATCTGTGCATCCAAGTTGTTTGAGTTATAGAATAAGTGATAGAGAAAGTGGGACTCACACCCTCAATTGCCAGCAAGTCTGAGAATGCTGTTGATCCACTTCCTCGCATTTTAGCCCACCGAGCCACCTCCCAGTCCATATGAGAGGCAAACGGTGCCCAGATATTTGTCTCGTTCCCATCAATTTTGGCCCGATATTCCCCAAAGCCAGAGGTTGTGCTAGTCGAGGCTGTAGTCTGAGAGTCGTCAGGTATCGGGGCACCTGCTAGTCCACCGAATTTTTGGACATGGATTCCATCGCGTTCAGCAGGAAGGTGTCGGAGTAAACGCTCTGGATGTTGAGAAGCGGGGGGGTCAATAAGCTCCGTGTCTGCTGCTCTGGACAGCCGATCTGGCTCCCATCCTGGAGACACGTCCTGCTCCTCTTCCTCCTCTTCCTCCTCTTCCTCCTCCTCCTCTTCTCCTTCATCACCCTCATTACTCAAACCCGGGAAATCCTCTGCAGTGTAATCTTGTCCAAAAAAATCACTGGCGAACGCCCTTGGGAGTTCATCTTCGGGCGGGGGCGATGGAGAAGGTTGTGTTGGGAGTCGAGTAGGAGTTGAATTTGGAGTAAGAGGTGGAGAAGCTTTCTTTCGACAGATATATACACGATAGGGACGTTTGGCATGAAGGTGAGCAGCTGCTTTGAGACATGCTGGATTGCGAGTCTTGAGCTGATGTTGCGTGAGGTCACTAGGGTGCCGCCAGCTTCCTTTACATCCCTGGCATGTGAAGAGCATACCAGTGAGACCCGCACAGTGACAGTCTGCTAAGCTCTCCGCAAGTGTGACACACGCGGAGAGCTTGGCAATTTGTCACATCATGCGGCTCGTTATGCGTGACTGCGGTCTTCTGCCCAAAGAGGAAATTCATCGTAGTGCTACGACGACAGCGAGCAAAAAGAGGCAGAACAGTGCTTAGTCATGACATGAATGAGCGCTTAGATAAAAATTACTTCTTCTTCTTCAGCTGCAATACTCTTCTCACTCATCCCTTCCACACGCTCTCCACTGCCATGAATCATTTACCTCGAATCATGTCCATTGACGGCGCTATCTGTACTTTGCGGAGCTCATTGAGGTCGACCGCTTCCTTGGTTTGGGCGAATAGTAGGATGGGAGGAGCGTATAGGTGTGAGTATGGGTATGGACAGGAAGAGCAAGATGGAGTCCTGCAGGAAAAGTGTATATGGGTACGAGTCTATCTTCATGGTCATTCTTGGTGGGCATTAACTAACTTTGGATCTTCAGGGTAGAAGCGAGAGTTCAAAAGGGTTGAGTAGCCAAGGTTCAAGGATCTCCATACCTTGTGTCCATCTTCAGTATCACGCCAGTCGAATCAAGCTCGGATTTGTATCTTTGGATGAGTCAAAATGAGGGACAAGGTGAGGTCTGTCTCTACCTTTGCTAGCTTCAACTGCATTGACGCTGGGTCTTCACAGCTGCTCCCTCACCTCTTCAATCCTTGCACCTACTCCACCCCCTTCTTATTCAGCTTCTCCTCCCCGTTCCATTGCCTCGCCACTTTTTCAATGGCGTATGGCCCCATTCGCCCACTTGCTCGTTCGCTCATTCGTGCATTCACCCATCCGCCCACTTGCTCATTCGTGCATTGGCCCACTCGCCGGTTCATCTTTTTGCTCATTCGTGCAGTCGCCCATTCACCTGTTTGCTCATTCATGCATTCGCCCACTCGCTGATTCATGCATTTGTGCATTCACCCATTCGCCTGTTCGCCCACTTGCTTGTTCATGCATTCGTGCATTCGCCCACTCGCCCGTTCATTGGTTTGCACATCGTTCGCCGGTTCCTTCGCCCGTTCGCCCACTTGCTCATTCGTGCATTGGCCCACTCGCCGTTTCATCTTTTTGCTCATTCCTGCAGTTGCCCATTCACCTGTTTGCTCATTCATGCATTCGCCCACTCACTGATTCATGCATTTGTGCATTCACCCACTTGCCCGTTCATCCCTTTGCTCATTCGTACATTCGCCCATTCACCAGTTTGCACATCATTCGCCGGTTTGCTCATCGTTGCCAGTTTGCATATTCCACTCGCTCATTTGTGCATTTGCCCGTTCGCCCAATCCCTCGTTCGTGCATTCGCCTGTTCGCCCAATCCCTCGTTCGTGCATTCGCCTGTTCGCCCAATCCCTCGTTCGTGCATTCGCCTGTTCGCCCACTTGCTCATTCGTGCATTCGTGTATTCATGCCCTCTGGTGTTGGATAGAGCCTTACACCTTCTGATGGTTGTATCACTGTTCTTGTTGTGTAACTTTGCTTTTGTTGAACAGAAACATCTTCAAATATAATCCATGTTAACTAATGTAGACCAAATTTTTGACCGGAGCGAAGCATTTGTAGTGATTCGAGAACATGAGTATACAACATGGGTAAATCTACTCATTATCCTGACGCAACAATTCACGAGCATGGCAAGCATCTTCGACCAACCTCAGACCTGTTTCCCTAAGCTTTGCCTGGAAGGTGCCGAGTATTTTACGTAGTTCATCGACTTCATTTCTTAGCTTCTCTAATTCTTGTTGTTGGGAGTTCACGAGCTCCAATACTTGGATAGGGTCTTCCGGAATGGGTACTCGACGAGTTAGAACAGGTCTCTGAGCAGGAGGCAAAGCTACAACATGTTCCCTATAAGTACTTTTCATTCATGATAAAAGGAAAACCCTCACCGGGACCTTCTAGGTCTAGAATCATAGGCTTCGTATCTTCAGCTGCATTCTCGTTCCTGTTTGTGGTTTGTTAGAACTTCATTGAGCTTAGGTCAGAATGTACATACAAAGTAGAAGAGTTTTGAGGATGAATGTACTTTATTCGAGTAGATTTTCTTTCTGAGTCAGATGCTGTCGAAGGTCGCTTTTCAGCCATGATGGAAAGAGGTAGAAAGGGTAGAACAGAAACACGGTCAGGGCTTCATGAGAACTGAACAATAGTGCAACAACTCAAATCTTGGACTAAGGCTTACCTGGTTACATTTCACTCCTCTTGTCCTCCCCCCATGTCCTCCACTCGCCGAGGTCGTGTGTCGACAGCTGACAAGAGCAACGTCACTGGTTCAGACCTTTCTGGTACCCCTGCTGTGGGCTCTGGCCAAGAAGTGGGTGCACAAACTCGAAGTGCAAAGCGCAAACTAAACCCAGAAAAAAGTTAGTGAGCTACGGTGACTTACCATTTATTACTAACCTTCAACAAATATGCCAGAGACTGATAAAGAACCAAAATCGAAGCATAGCTCCAGTACACATGAGCCAGCTATGAAGAAAAGCAAGGCTTCGAGTGTAAAGACCACGACGCCGACTATTGCGGCAACCAAGACCTCAAAAAGCAAGGTGTCACAGAAGTCTACCGCTACTTCGAAGCCAAATGCAAAGTCTTCAACCACACGCAATACCCAGTTGCTAAGTTCGAAAGCTATACATGCTGAGCAGTCTGTTGACTCAGCCCCGAAACGAAGTATGTCAATTTAGACCTACCTCTGTCCACTGTACCTGACAATGGTTCCGACAGGGGGAAGACCACCCACTATTCTCTCAGAGTCTGACCAAGACTCAGATAGAGGTCTGTCACTGAGTTATTCAAGTAGTGCAGTGTTGTGTGTCATAACTAACCAACCTCTTATTCTCTAGACATTGTTCCTGTTAACCACGAGCACGATACTCAGACCAAAGAAGCCCAAGAAGATGAATTTGAAGAAGAGGAAGCTACGGACCAAGAAGATGAAGAGATGTTGCCAGATGAGCGGCAAGGAGACCAGGATGCTGCTCGGTATCTTGAGAATGAGGTCTGTACATTGCTCACAGATATCATTCAACCTCTGAAGGCTCATTGTAGGCCCCTCGTATCACGACCATTGGAAGTCCGAAGGAAAGAAGTGCCAGCAGTCGTACGTGACTCAAATCTTATTCACACCAAATACCTCTAATCTATTTGTTTCGGTAGCTGCTGCCAGTGAAGTTGACGGCAACAAAAAGGCTGCGGTAGCCGCAAATGTATGCTTCGTTCAATTCTATACTATGTCAGCATTTTCAAACCGCCTTCAGATTTCCAAAAAGGTGGCTCAACGACGACAGGATGAAGTGCGTATCCCGTTATATTGGTATGATGATACTTACACTCATCATACTATCTTCAAGCTTCCGGTTGTCTCAGGGACTATTCTTCATGTCGCACATGCCGGAAGAACTCCAAAGCAAGCTGGTCAGGCAGACAGGAAGCTCGAAACCACTGCCGAAGACATGACTCCATGGCTATCTCGGACTGATATCATACTCAAATCATATACCGAAGCCACCCGTACATTCAAGGTATCCAAAATGGATCAAAATTCTTCGATCAAGCAAGTTCTGGCCAAAGCTATCACACCTGGTGTTTTCTTGATTCTCTCTGTGACACCCAACCGCGTTGCTGACAAGGGCCCTGATTCGGATGAAGAAGAAGATGACAAAAACTGTCCTCTCACTGTGATTGGGCTAAGAACGATGTCACTTAATGCTCTGATATGGGCTGCAGAACAGTTAGGGTTTGACGGAGAATATGATATCGCAGACCGGTTAGAGAATGGAAATCCTACCCGATATATTGACCCATTAGTGGGATATGTAAGATTTCCCTTGATTATTGGCGGCAACAGGCATTCTAACATAAATGGTCTCTTGACTCTTCGATTAGGTTGTACAACGTGTCACCTTGGAGCGAGGCACACTCAAAGGGTTTTCTACCGTTGTCCTTTCAGCGTATGGTATTGATGAATCACCTGAGGGAATCACGAAGGCTCGGGAACTGCTTCGTGAGGGTCTTTACATTTATCCTCTTGATGCGGTGCGTGATTTTGCTATCGTCGAAATTATATGTGTGTCTCATGTGACCATAGAAAGGAAAGTATAGATACGACCGACCTTTTGGACACGATGCCTTCACCAAGTACATGAAGGAGGCGTTCTTTGGCAATTCAAAATTTGCCAATAATTTCATTGCACCATACAAGCGAGCACTTTTCAAGTCATCTTCGGTGGTCAATCCAAACCGTGCGCTAGAGCTTGAGCTTCCCAAGGCCATGCTGGCAATGGCAGGAAGTGTGGTATGCAGATTTCACGTTCATGAAACATTATCTACGATCTAATATTTCTTTCAGATTCATGCCATCTTGCAAGATGTCGGTGAAAGCAAGAGAGACAATTTTCCGCCTCCTGGATTAAGCACTCAATGGCATACTCTCATCCTCATCCTTGACAATCTTGAAGCCCATGACAAGCCCGCATATCATGCTTATATTCACAAACTGTATAAGAAAGCTTCGTATGTGCTAGGCCTATCTGGTGACACTCCTTTCTAATATAGAAACTGTCTTAGCAACACCGTCGGGCTTGCAAACCATGGTCTAAGCCGCCGGGAGGTTCTGAATAGACTTGATCTCGAGGCTTGGTCCCGTAATGATACAGACGAGGACAGCGGTATGGATGAGGATGGATACAACAAGGACGGATACAACGAGGGTGGACACAACAAGGACGGATACAACGAGGATGGACACAATGAGGACGAGTAATATCCTTTTTGGCCGCTCTACGTATATTAATATAGTGATAAAATCTGTTCTAATGCCGTTTTTCTTCTAATTATCATGGTTTACACACATCTCAAACAGTTCAAGAATTCTATGTCTTGATAATGAGTGATAGTCTAATGCTAACATTGATTTCCTCTCTAATTATTGCCCTATACACATATCACAACATACAATAATATGAATAAGCCCATCTAATAAGCCATAGTCTACTGCTAATGATAGATAATTAACACCAAGCTGCAAAAGAGACCGGATAATTAGCATAAAAAGTGTTAACTCACCGACACACATTATTTCCGATAATATTTGAAAGTTACAGCTAGTTATCAATTATTATCCAGAGACCGTTTTCCTGATGTCAGGCAATCTATTTTTGTGCGATTTCCCTCTGCATTCCGCATCAGGAAAAAAAGAACCGTATCTATATCAATGTGTATGCTCCGTAGCTCTAGTAGCAAAGTACACGGTCCCCCCTATCAGTATTATAATGTAGCGCTGAGCTACCACTCTGTATTGCTCCGTATCACTCTGTATTTGTTGGCTCACTGTTCTGTATTAATCTGTATCACTGTGTAACATGAAGGGATATGTCCACAGTGTATTGTAGGCATATTGTAGCACTATATACCTAATTCGTACCCAGTCTGTAGTGAACCAGACCTAGCCGCAGTGGTCAAATTTCCTTGATATTTGGTGCGCAGCAGACAACAAAGAAATTGACGACGAAATCATATTGACCAAACATATATCCTAAGTACATTTACACTCCTTGAACGGTCAAGCTCCATATACAGCGAGACAATATTTACACATCCAGCATTATTTACTCTTCACTAGTAAGGTGAGCGGAAGGGAGTGGTGCAAGCACAAGACGTTGCGAGCATCAGGATTCAAAGCGAGGTGGTGGAAGGTGAGAGGTAGTGGCAGGTAAAGATTACAGATTACTATAGGGCAAACAAGGTCAGGAGGACTGTCGTAGTAAGTAGAAAGAAAGAATGACACACCTCTGCATGCATTAGCCTTTCCGAGGGTCCAGAGAAGCTTACACCCCTTCAAAGGTGTGTATCATAAGCTATGCGACGGTGCGACGGAAAAAACTGCATGTTGGGCATGCAAAAAGGTGAACTACAAGAAAATATGGGAGAGCAAAGCTTTCACATACCTCAAGCATTGACAAACACAAGAAAGTATGAGCTTGAAAGAGTCGTTGATACCTGTAAGAAAAACTTATGTTAGTTCTATTGAGAGAAAAGAAACAGCCTGGAAACATACCTCCTTGAGACGCTGGCCTGCCACGTCATCATAGTCCCTGTCCCGCTAGCATAATTAAACAGCCTTGCTACTTATGCTGACTATCCTTCTACACTGTAAGAGCAAGAGAAAACAGTCAAGGAGGGAGAAGGAATGGATAGTGGTCTACGGTGGTGGTCTACGGTGGTGTGTGATGGAAATACAAAACGAAGAGTGCAGAGCTGGCTATTTACATAATCATATATACTGATTCCATGCCACTTATAGCGCTGGCTCGGCACGGGCTTGACAAAAATTCACCAAGTCCATCGCCGCAATATAAGGCAATACAAATATGGTGCTGGCACCATACCGACTCATCAGTATGATATTTATTGATCTGCCATAGATACATGGTTTATGGAGAGCCCGGGTAAATGTATGGATAATATAGTGCTATACACTGAGACCAGGTAACGATTCATATTATACAGAGTGATACAGATACATTAGACAACGCTACAGGTACTACGGAGTATACAGAGCACATAGTGCATGATACATAGTATTTCACTGTTTCCTGATGCGACTCGATCGAACAGATAGCTGGATGCCAAGAGGCTTGCACCCTCTTGTACCATATGTTCTGAGAGAGTTGTTTCCCGTCGTTTCATCGGTTTCTTCATCGATTTTCTCAAGCACCGCACCAGACTGCATCTCACTTCAGAACCGACACCGTCGTTCACCGTCGTATCGATGATTTCAATTGAAAGTTGCGACATCAAACCTCAAAGTACCTTGTGGGCAATGAGGTACAATCTAAAAGGGTTGCATTTCACTTGCCCCCACTAGCATGTGTAGTGCGCCTTTTGGCTGATTCCACAAGTTTTTTTCTCTTTTTTTCCGTTTTCCCAGCTCAGTCCAGATATGCGGCGCGAGGGTAAGCGGTATGTATCATCAGTATATAAAGTCAACTGGGGCTCACATGAATCTACATCACTTCTTCAGAAAACTTCGACTTTCACGTATTCGCTGGTCGACCTTTTCCCAAATCTTTTGCTGGCAAAACACTTTGGGACGATTTTGAAACTGTTGTCATCATGCGTTTCAACATCCTTTACCCTCTCTTCATTCTCTTCGCCGTCGTGCACGCTGCGCCCGTGGGCGAAGCTCCCTCGGCTGCTGGGGTGAGTTAATTTCAATTGAACTTGGCTTCAAGTCGATCACTGAATGAACGATTTGACAGTTGAATCAGGAGGCCGTACAAGCTGGTTCCTCAGACCTCGCCATTCCATCTGGCGCAATCCAAGCATTACAGGAGAATGAGGTCGGAGTTGTCTTTTCCAAAGAAGGGACGCGGGATTCCTCACAGGATTCAAAATTGGACACCTTGTTCTTCGAAAACTCTCCAGTCAAAGTCACACTGTTCAGGAACTTGCGTGCGAATTACAGGATATTTGGTGATAAAGCCCATTCTTCTCCAGAATGTCCTTTCGTCCAGTTCATAACATTCGACAAGGAAGGTCGGATATATGACGTGAAGATGAGCACGCGAGTCGGAGACGCATACAACAACTGGTCTATCCATGACGTCAAAACGGGCAAGAAAGTTGGGGGCGTGGGTGATCGTAAGTGATAGCTCAGTCAACTGTCAAACGTGGGACTGATATAGTTTGGTCTACGGTAGCCACGAAAAAGTTCTAGATAGCGTATGATGGAGGCCCTTGCTCGTTCTTCAGGATCTCTCATCGCTCAAGCCGACAACTTTTCATGTTACATTCATTCATAGACCCCTTAAATTGCATCGATCGTTTCTTGGGACTGGATTTTCTCAGTACATGTAGAAATTCATTTCTTGAACATCGTCCGGGTAACGGCAAGTACACGCAACTAGAGTACATATCCTTTATCACAGAATCGTTGATTATGGTATCATGAGCAGAGTCATGAACATGAGTTTTGAGTCGATTGAAGTTCTTGCTCTGAGGCCAGTATGCAATGAAATTCTCGAGATAGAACAAGCACAACGGGCCTCCAACTTTGCTGAACATAACTTGTCAAGTTCACAAGAGAATCCCCTAGAATCCCTCGTAAAGACTGGACCGACTTGGATAAGTAGCTGGATCTGGATCAACTGCTTCAAGAAACCTACAGCCTCAGCATGAGTGCCGTTCAAGAGATTCAGAAAGGTATTTGTGATGCATCGGACATGAAGTTCTGTCAGGCAATCTAACTTTCCTTTCGAGCTTTGTTTGACAGATGATGAACAATGATTGAAATGTATGTAGTATCAGCTTAGGAGCTTGAAGATCGAACTGACCAAACAAAATAAGGATACAAGGAGGGAAATTGCAAGAGCGCATAAACTTGTCACAGGCCGTTCTTAGTAAATCGTCCCCAACCGGCGTCCAAACCTCATTCCACTTCAAGAACAACCAGCTGAACACACTTCCTCTACCTTTGTCTTGACTTGCTTTGCCTCCTTTGAGCCCCCTTGTGGTATGCACGCACTCCGAACCACCGAGTAAGCCACCCACTGCGCTCCCGATTGCGACACTGACGAGACGCATCGGCGTCGAACCGAAAACGTGCGGACACGGTTGGGGCAAAGGTGTAGGTGTAAGTCAAAAATGCGTCAAGCTCACGTTCGCAAAAGGAGGGTTTGCGTTGTGAGGGTTTGCGGGAATGAATAATGTGATTTCAGTGCATGGAACGAGAGGATAGCGAAGCCAAAGATGATGACGATAACGCGGTTGGCACGGTTGTCATATGAAAAGACCCACCAGCAGCAGCCAGCAGCTTTGAGCCGGGTGAACATTTGATTCGAACAAAATCAACTTCGGAAACAGAGAACCAACAACTTTACAAACTTGCTCATACAGAGGAATATCCCCATCGAGATTGATGTGAGTGATACGTCTGAGTTCGTGCGATTGTCGTGTTCAGCACTGTCTCGCAGTGCCACATCGAGCGGCCAGGTCGTGCTTTGAATCCGGTTGGGGCAGTCCTCAGTAGAGCCTTTGTCAACGTCTACTCCCCGTGCCTTGTGCACCTTCCCCGGCAGCACGAGTGTGTGTAGAAAAACGAGCTAGGAGTCAAGTTCGATCTTCGCATACTGAGCCACTAGATATCTCCTCTCCTTGCTTCGACAAAATCGTCACTGAAGCGTCCAACGTATTGAGAGAGAGCAGTCCCAAGTATGGCTATGGTGTTGATGCTGCATGTTGTTTTAGGAAGGGTGGCCATAGCTTTTGAGTAGAAGAAAAGATGGACAATTGGACAAGAGGTCGGAGTGAAAGAGAGTTGTAGCTCGTGGGAAAGAAGAGGAAAGAAGTAGACGAGTATGCAAAATAGGGGCACTTTCTCTGTAACCCTCACTTCCACACTCGTATCAACGCTGGTCTTCTACGGCCAAGCTCGCGACTCATGAGCTCAAGTCACGCGCTCATAAAGGACCATGCTCGACGTTGGCGACGTGTATCATCGAGTTCTTCATAAGACACGGACCAAGCTGAAGACGAGCTGCCGCTTCCTTCGAAAGTTGTCAGCTATGGGGCTCTATAGGGCTGGAGGAGCGTCCTAAGATACCTCTGAGAACCTTACCGTTGAAGAACTTCGTTCTTCTTCTCCATCGGTCACAGTGAGTTTGCTCATGGTCACCCTTATGCGTCTAATAGTATTACCTGTAGCCGTCGCTCGTCTCAAATTTGAGAACGAGATCACAATTCACAATTCAAGATCGTCACCCTACTTGTGAGATCAACTATACAACTCACTGTATAGCTCCAATGTACAGTACTCTTCCCCGACCTTCCGAAAGATTATGAAACCATTCTCCCTCCAACAATTACTCACCGCAAATGCAAACGCAAGATACTTCACAAAAACGCACTGCTCCGATGGAAACAAGAATTCATCGACTGGAGCTAGGCTGCTCAAGGCAGGACCAAACTCCCTCCGCCTGTTCCCCCAATGCCTTCAATCGCATCGATTTCCACTCCCACTACTTTAGTTCGCGCCAGCCTGTACCGCATCCACCTTCGTCACCTCACGCTTCGTCTCCGCCCGTTCCTTCTGCGAATGCTTCTGCTCCAGAGTCTTTGGCAGCAGCGAAGGAAGCCCCACCATCATCTCCTTCAACACCCACTCCCTTCCGCAGCCACAGCTGGTGACGATGTTCCTCCCAGGCCTGTTTTCAAAGCCCCTCTTCTCGAGGACGAAGATCTGCCTCCTCGTCCGACATACACAGAGCTACATCCAGAACCGGAAGAGCTTGACGCACTGCCGCGTCTGCAGACGAGGAAAAAGCCATGCAAATAATGGGGCAAACACGACTCCACTCTTCGACGATGATGAAGGAGACTCAGGAGAAAGTCCAGTCACAACTGCTTCAACGCTTTCTATGTATTAACGAAGATAAATTAAGCTTTCTTAGTGCCATCGTCGGCGTCCTCTAAATCTTCTGATACAATTGCATCCTCATCGCAATTATCCAGAGACCATACTCTTCCCTCCCAGCTGATGGTTCGAGCTCAATCCAAGACCCAGAACCTTCACTTTCATCCCTTGGAACTCACCCAGACATCCATCCAACCTCACTCCATCCTTCTTTCCCATTCTCTCCTTCCTCAGGTCAACGAGAGAACGAGGGAACACGAATGACTCAGACAAGTGCGACCAACATCGCACTCTCCGTCAGGATCCGTTGTTCACCATCGTCAACATCGGCGTCGACCGAAGGCTAATCGTGGATCGAAAACAACAACTGAAGATGTACCGTACCGGGTGTGGATGCAGAGTCTGTACAAATGCTCGGCGCTCATCGCCCGTGTACGGTGTAGCTGCTGACTAGTAATATCGAGGCTAGAGCAAGCCTCAGGCCCCCTTGTTTCGGTGTTTCGTTCTCGACAATCTTTCTGAGCCGTTTTGCTCAGGACTCTTCAGCCCTTTCCTTGGCGCCCTTCGCCGCTGGACTCCAGTTCAAGTTGGATGCTGATAACACAGAGGGATTTTCTGGATACAGAAGCACCCGGGATGCACCGCGAGCAATGTGTTCCGAACGTAGTATTCAGATATCGACTGATATCGGTGACTTGGGCCCTTTGGGCAATCTATCTTTGTGCTATCTCCCTCTGCAATACGACTCGATTGAACAGAATGCTGTATGCCAAGTAAAACATCCAAGCCTATCCAAGCTTGCACCACATGTATTGAGGGAGTTGTTTTCCTCAGTTCCTTCATCCATTTTCGCAAGCACTGCACCATATACGGTGCATCACACAGCATCAGACTCCAAGCTACAACACCGCGGCTGTCAGAACCTTTCTACTTTTAGAAAAATCATTGGAAAAAATTTGGGAAATCCCAAAATTCTGGTAATCATTCGATAACTGGAAAACAAGGATTTGCTGCTCTACAAAAACTTGAGCAAAAATATTCTTTCTCAACTTGCGGAAGTGGGCCACCGCGCTGCGCGCGTGGCATGTACTCGTCCGGAATGTTACTGTTTAACAGTGCATGTATAACAAAGCGGAAGGTTTATAATCACAGTTTGTTGTTAGGTCCAAATGTTCCAAAGAACCAGATTCCTTCACCATAGCACCCCCATTCAGCATACTATCATGTACAAAAACATCACCAGATTGAGAAAAAATTCTTGAATTGAAGTGTGCTTGTTCAATGCTGAAGTAAGAAATCCCAGTGAGCTTGTAATGAACAACATTATTCTGAATAGTTACATGATTGATAAGGATGAAGGATGGGTCATATATGGACTCAAAAACAAAAGTAAGATCACTATCCTAAAAGAATATTAATTAATTAGCGGTGAAAGAAAAAATAAAAATAAAACTAAAACATACTCTTATCACACGACAAAGGGGAGGAGAGGAGAAAGATTTTTTGGAGACATCTTTCATTTTCTGGATGATGAAAACAATTGAGTCAGTGATGGTCGCTAGAGCAAGGTCATCTGCGCAAGAAAGAATCAAGAAGAAAGATGAGAAAGGCGGAAAGAAAAATAGGGAAAAAAGAAAACCTTTTGTAGAACGGACTTCCAACATTGAGCCTCGCGAAGATGATAAAGATATAAAGGATGATCCGGCAGAACAAAATGTTCTTCAGCAAGCCATACAGACAACGCATCATGTTCCATGCTAGTAGAGAACCATAGAATGAATGTAAGAGCAGAAAGAACAAAAAAGGATAATCACAGAGGAGGGGTGAAAGAATTAATGGAGGAACGACCAGGAAACAGTGGAGAAGAGGATGACGGATAAACAGCATGGGAAGACAACGGAAGAGGTGCAGAGAGAGAGGATTGATGCAAATGAGATGTGGTGAAATCCAATGTGGAGGCGACAGAGTCATGGATGTGAAACAAATTTTTCTGAGGTGAGGCCGGGAAAAATTGGGACTGTAGAGAAAGACAACAAGAGGAAACGCAGGTGAAAAAAATAGAAAAGATCAAACGAAGGAGAGAAGAAAAAATTACCCTGAGATCAGAGAACATGCTGTGAAACCAGCGCAAGTGATAATCGACATCAAGTATGTTGTTGGAAAATAGAAGCAACATGATAGTGCACAGAAACAACAAGAAAATGCCATGGTCAGGGAATGTAGAGACAGGGACGTCCAGTGAAAGATTTTCAGCAACTCAAGAGGACATACTATCGAACTAAAGAACATAAGAAAAACAGAAAAAGACAGAGGGGGGTCAAATATAATTATAACATATCACAGTCCAAATCCTGCAATAATTCACAAATATAATCAAGAAAATCGTCATCTGAATAGTGGAAGTCACGAGCAGTCGATATAGCATGGACCATGGAGGGAGTCAGAGGTTTCATTAAGGAAATCGAAGATAACAGTGGAAGAAGAAGCAGAAAAAAGCAGGATGATACGATACGATGAAAGTGGGCGATAACTTAATAATAACTTATAAGACTCAAGAGGAAGAAGAGGTACCCACGTGAACAAGCGAAATAACGTGACTAAGTGAGACAACGTGACAAAAACCCAAATTGAGCGATAAAAACCCAAAAAGGCGATTTTTAATTTTACTTTGACAGATTTCCCACGCCAAACGGGCTATAGGACGATTCCTTCATTTCATTCCGGACTCGTAAAATCTTTTCGAAGTTGAAAATTTTCGGTCCACCCCGGGACGCCCCGGATCGGCGCGGACCAGAGATTTCTAGCGTTGGAAAAGTTTTGAGAAAAGGTTCATGTGCTATGTCCGTGGAGGCTTATGTCCCGATTTGGACATAGGCCATAAGCGCTCAAGCGCTCTGAGCTAGGCACTTCGAGTTCAACACCCTTCATCTCTGTTTTTTCCATTGTACTCATAGGTTCTTACATTATTTTCTGGTGCTCTTCAAGAGGTAGTGCTCTGATTTCTATAATAATGCACTAAGGCCCTGGAATTCTTGTAAATTGGGCAGGAGATCTGAGATGGTCTCTAAAGTAAAGACTCTGAAGAGTGATAACACTGAAATTTTACCTACCATTGTGAATGAAATGTATTCAGTCTCATTTCCTCTTCCCTTGAGCTGCAATTTATAGTAGGAGATGCAATTTATAGTGGTGTTATAGATGCACTCGCTATATGGAAAACCGCTACAGCGTTGAAATTGTGGGAAAAAAACTCGGAAGGCAGAGGTTCCAGGCGCGGCTTGGTTCGGCTCAGCGTGTCAAAAGTGTGTAAATGTGAGATGAGTAAGAGGCTTTCATGTCATCTTGAAAATGATTGGCTGGGCTTATGTTGAATGGGGCAGTTGCCCGAAAAGTGATAAGCCATGACCTACCTAAAATGGTCTTGATTTCAGGTAAGCCAGAGCTTCGCCGATTGAGCTTTTGAGCACATTCCACATTAAAAAAACAGAGATACAAGTCAAGAATCAGCTAAGGTAACTCTCTTCTTTCTCTCTTTTTTTCTTCTTTCTCTAACTTGAAAAAACTTGAAAAAAACTGAATCTCCACAGACATAAACCATAAGCCAGAATTTTCTGGCTTATGGTTTATGTCTGTGGAGATTCAGTTTTTTCAAGTTTTTTCAAGTTAGAGAAAGAAGAAAAAAAGAGAGAAAGAAGAGAGTTACCTTAGCTGATTCTTGACTTGTATCTCTGTTTTTTTAATGTGGAATGTGCTCAAAAGCTCAATCGGCGAAGCTCTGGCTTACCTGAAATCAAGACCATTTTAGGTAGGTCATGGCTTATCACTTTTCGGGCAACTGCCCCATTCAACATAAGCCCAGCCAATCATTTTCAAGATGACATGAAAGCCTCTTACTCATCTCACATTTACACACTTTTGACACGCTGAGCCGAACCAAGCCGCGCCTGGAACCTCTGCCTTCCGAGTTTTTTTCCCACAATTTCAACGCTGTAGCGGTTTTCCATATAGCGAGTGCATCTATAACACCACTATAAATTGCATCTCCTACTATAAATTGCAGCTCAAGGGAAGAGGAAATGAGACTGAATACATTTCATTCACAATGGTAGGTAAAATTTCAGTGTTATCACTCTTCAGAGTCTTTACTTTAGAGACCATCTCAGATCTCCTGCCCAATTTACAAGAATTCCAGGGCCTTAGTGCATTATTATAGAAATCAGAGCACTACCTCTTGAAGAGCACCAGAAAATAATGTAAGAACCTATGAGTACAATGGAAAAAACAGAGATGAAGGGTGTTGAACTCGAAGTGCCTAGCTCAGAGCGCTTGAGCGCTTATGGCCTATGTCCAAATCGGGACATAAGCCTCCACGGACATAGCACATGAACCTTTAATTTTTACAAAAACACAAGTTTCCACAGATTTTTCCCCAGCATTTTCCAAAAGTAGAAAACACAGTCCTGCCGCGGTGCAAGGCTTATACAAACTTGGTGATATGGAACTATCGATGGTACCTCATTAACATCGTCCATAGGGCGCTCGAGGTTCAACTTTCAATTGCAATCATCGGTACGACGGTGTACGACGGTATCCTTGCCTCCACTAGCATGTGTCGGAGCGCTTCATCTGCCTTGATAGGCCATGATAGACCATGATAGATCCTGATATAGGCCCGACTGCCCCGGAGTATGAGCTGGAAACAGGAGGTATTTACCTCCAATTCATGACTAGCTGATACTCCATTAATTCAAACATACACCGACAGTGCCTGTAGGCCCCTGTAGGTCCCACTTGACCTCTTGCTGCCTTTGTTGTTGGTAACGAGCCTATTCCGACTACACCTGGATAGGAAACATCACGATTAATGACCCAGGAATTAGGAACTTGAGCCTCGTACTATGGTATGTAGTTGAGGGATTTCGTGGAATTGGTGCCCTCTGAATAGACTCAAGTAATGCTTGAGACCTCTATACCGCTGGAAAAGAGGTATTCATAATCAGGGATTCACCACTAGCTCTGCGATGTGGACAAAGTGGACAAAAGGCAGGTATGCGTTGGTATTGGGAGGGGAGGGGAGGGGAAGATCGGGGAGGGGCTGTTCTGGGAGGCTGTGAGATATCATGATCAGAAGTCCCTGATTTGAGCTGATTTCTAACACGGTAGAGCCCGTGCGGCGTGCACGTCCGTGCGCTTCCGGGCACTGATGGTAAGTACTTTTAAGGCTCACGATTTTTGTCTCATAGTTTTCACGTTTGACACCTCGCGCTTTCTCAGATCTTTCCTTGCTGGTCAAGGAACTCTGAGTACTTCTTCCAAGCTTTTCTACTCGCTGTACGTCCATTTTCTTGATAGTAGGGTCGAACTCATCTTCGTCGCTAGTTATCAGCAATAAGTACCACCGTTTAGCGATTCTACAAAAAGATGTTTTCCGACTTTCGAAGGATCGCCTTCCTACTCGCCCTTCTGGAGATGTCCGTTCTTGCATTTCCATTGCCATCGACCTCACTGGATGGCAATTCGAAGGATCCTAGTAGTCTTGGACAACGTGACGGTATGACTACTATATATCCTCTCCTACTGTACTTACTGAGAGTCAATCTCATGAAGGTCCAGCGGAGAGATCGGTTCTCGCCTCTCCTTTGCCATCGACCTTAGATGGCGTTTCGCAGATTTCTGATATTTACGTGCGCGGTATGGTTATATCTCCTTCTGTTCAACTTGGCTATGCTGATTATCTTCACAAGGACCAGCAGAGATATCAGCATCAACACCTCCGTTGTCATCCACCGCAGATGATGATCTTGGGTCTGGTCTTTCCAAGCGCGGTATGATAAACACCATATCTACTAACCCTGCCTATGCTGATTAAGTATCTTCACAAAGGTCCAGGAGCCACCGGCACCACTGACTCGAAGACTGTGAAGCTCGTTTATATGATCTGGGCCAAAAAGACACCTTCGGAGCACAGCTATCTCGCTGTTGGAAACTCTGTTCTTCATGCTGGTTGGGACGATGAAAACGCCGGCCCTCGCGGTGATGAAGATATACTCAAACCCAAGCAGTTAAGTGTACCGTTCTCCAGAATGAAGCTAGATCAATGGCGCGGCGCCCCTATAGAAACCATAGAGCTTGGCACGGGACGATTCAAGGACGAGAAACAGGCAGTGGATGACGCACTTGCAATGAGGTTGGAGAGAGGTCAGACCTGTATGAAGTTCGTTATGTTAGTCCTCGAAAAATGGAGGAACGAGCAGAGAGTTGATAAAGAAGTGGTGGAGAAGTTTAAGCCGATACTTGCAGCCAGGGAGAAGTTCTTCGACGACGCTTTCGAGGACTTGCTGACGGCCATCAAGGATGGGCGTGCTCTCTCTGCTTTGCAACGCGAATGGATGTCGGTTTTTGGTATATCAGCGGACTTTACCAAGGAGGACGCCGCTCGTCTACTCTGACACTGGAAGGAGACTCCTCGTGCACGTAATACCTAGAAACTCAGAGCCTTCGTTGTACTTGGTATAGTCATCGAACAAGTCGGACTTTAATAAGACAGATCTCTTGAAAACATGGATTCAACATGTATATTACTCTAGGACCCCTATTATTGCGCTTCTTGAACATGCTAGAACACGCTCGTCTTTGAAGCTTGACACCACGGTCTGAGCCTTACTATCATGTAACTTAGTAATTACTGCACAGTGGACCGGGGTGAGCTAGTGGGCTGCTTTTGAATCTTTGGAAGGTAAGTTGCTTAATATACGGCCCCCAGCATGCTCCAGCATTCGGAAGGTGAGCTAGCGTTACAAGGTGCATGCGTGGATTTTCACTTCGAGATGCTCAGTACCGCAAGCCTGACTCATCGAGATCAACACAGAGAAAAGATGGTCGACATAATAAATGAGGAGGTAAGCCTGTAGAACTGGAAGAGAGGAACAGAATGCTCATGCTAAACAATGCGAGCATCGCAGAAGTTTGAAACCGATCGAAAAGAAAGCTATCCGGGTCCTAAATTAAATTGACAAGCATTTTCAAGCATTCTGAATGAAAGCCATGAAGGTGGTGCACGAGAGTTCTATACCACGTTTGCGGGCTAGTTGTTATTTTCCATAGTAGTGTAAATGAAGGCATAGACGTACATCGGAGTTGTGATAGTATGCCATAACAGGTCATGAAATCGTTAAAAGATCGTCTCTATAAAGGACCTCCAACCGGTGTCCAAACCTCATCCCACAACTAGAAAGATCACCAGAACAGCCCGCTGAACACACTTCCTCTTCCTTCGCCTTGACCTCCTTTGCCTCCTTTGATCCCCTTGTGGTAGGTATTATAACCCCCATCACCAAGTAAGCCACTCACCGCGCTCCCGATTGCGACACTGACCGGACGCATCGGCGTCGAATCAAAGACGTGTGGACACGGTTGGGGTAAAGGTGCTGGTGTAAGTCGGGGAGCATCAAGCTCACGTTCGTAAATGGAGGGCTTGTGTGGTGAGGGAGGCCGAGAGGGAAGAATGTGATTATGGTGCATGGGAAGAGGTGATGATGGCGAAGCCAAGGATGATGATGATGATACTGCACCTGGCATGGTAGTTGTATCGAAAGACCTGCGAGCGGCTTTGAGCCGGATAAGTATCTGGTTCGAAAAAGATTAACATCGAGCGGAAACAGAAAACCAAAAATTATACAAACCTGCTCATAGAGAGCAATCTCGCCATCCAGGTGATCCTTCGCCAACGTCTCAAAATCCTCTACCTTTTGCGAATGATACGTCTCCATCTCTGCCATCGTCGTGTTCAAGACTGTCTCGCAGCGGTCACATCGAGCGGCAAGGTCCTCCTTTGAATCCGTCTATGCAGACAATGAGGGGTGAGGATGAGTTGCAGTGCGGGAAGATTTGAGCGAAGGGACTTACAAGATTTTCCTGTCCTGCTTCTCTGTATCTCTTGAGCGTCGACCGATGTGTGCTTATGATACCTTCATAAATCGGCGCAGGATGCGCTACACTCTTGAGTGATTCGTGTGTCGCTAGCTGCGTGCGACGTGCCTAGTGACCAGATGTAATTATCAATGTGTGGTTTTGGAGAGACAAAAAGGTCACATACATGATCGTCATACAGATCCGCCACACTCTGCAGTGTCTCTGCTGTCCTCTGTAAAGACTTTGTCAACGAGAGACAGTCCTGACAGCCTTCTCGCCAGCACCAAGCTCCGTCTTCGTTCATCACACCTTTCCCTTTGTATTTGAGCTGCAGTTTGATGTTTGTCGTACTCATTGAAGAATTCAACTCATCTTCGTCTTCATCTCCGTCCTCGTCTTCTTCTTCAGCTATTCCGGGTATATGAGGCGATTGGGTGGTACCTGCAAGGGATTTTGATGTGATCAGTGATAGTAAGGAATATGATAGCAGCCGTTCCGCTTTGGACATCTCTAGAACGATATTTAAGCTTGTGGGGATAGGAGGAGAAGAGCAAAGCTGACCAAGCCTAGCTTCCCTCACGCGGGTGAAAACATTCCTTAAACCTTGTACACCTTTCCCAACAGCACGAGTGTGTGTAGCGAAACGGGCCACAGCCTCTTCAGCATCCTCGAGGTCCAGATTGAACGCAGGATGAAATACGTGGGCATAGAATGATGTTTCAGCGGGAGACTTGGAAAGATGATACGGAGCGAGACGTTTCCATTCCTTCGAATGTGATATGAACAAAACGAAAGAGAACACATTTGAGAGCTCTTACTGAATCACTCTCGCAGCTCAGGAACCAAGTGACGACCTCCGTATACCGAGCTACGGGATGCCTCACTATTCTTCTCAGATATCGCTCTAGATCTCCTCTCCTCGCTTCGACGAAATCATCACTGAAGCGTCCAGCGTATTGCTTCTCGGGTAACGGAGGTAGAGCAATCCCAGGTAGTTTTTGCGTCAGTGCTGTATGTAGAATGACAAACTGAGAGAATCGTCGCTGAACCGTTATTCGTGTTGGTGATGAAGGTGAAGAGGAATCGATCTCGGGTCGAGTATCATCTTCAGAGTCGGTAGAAACTTCGAACATGGAAGTGACATTGTACACTGTGTAAGCTCCGGAAAGGATGGACGTTCGTTTGGATGGGGAATGAACGAGAATTTTGAATGGTGGTACTTTGGATTTCCATGTGTGAGCGGAATCGATGAAATGGCGATCTGCCTCTTGGAGACGCGGACCAAGCTTTCCCTCGTCTTCCTCGCCGTCTTCTGAAGAGACGCTACTCAATTTCGTATGAGTCGAGGTGTTAATTGTTATATCAGCAGCCTTGCCCTTCAATACCCAATCTTCGGCTCCACTAGTAACGAAGCTGGAGAATCTGTTAAGGCTTTTACCTCCAAGTAAGCTTTGTCGGAAACTAGGAAACATCCATTGACTCCATTCTCCAGTATTCTGAGGCATGATAGGTACTGTCGTTCCTCCATTTTGGTCCTTCGCGACCGAGTTCCTTGGTGTTATTGATCCTGAGGAAGCTTCACGTTTGCGTCTGAATTTGCTGGCAGAAGTCGCTTGGATGGGAGAGGCTACATCAGCTTCGAAAGCCGAGCTGAATTCCGAGGTGAACTATGCTGTGTTAGAATTCGATTTCGGGGCACAAGGTACTGTAGAGCGTACAGTGAAGTAGGTTCTAGGCAGTAATCCAATTTCACCATCTACATCACAGACTAGACTCCAACCATCCGCAAGCTCTTCTTTCACTACCTCGAGTTCATCTCCAGCACTGACAGTCAATTCCCGAAACTCCGGCTTTCCTTCAAAATCGTACAAAGCCCTGGCTAGTCGACGTTCTGATTGAGCATACTCTGTGTTCTCTAGGTCGAGGCTCTCTTCGTCAGATAGATCGCTTGATAGTTGATGTTGTGTCCAGGCATTAGATGTGTTGATACCAGCGTCGAATTCAGAATGAGGTCGTATGATGCTGGCTGAAGGAGATTTAGTTGGTCTAGGAAGGGTGGCCATGAACTTTGTGTAGAATCGTGAAGACGAAAAGAAAACGATGGACAAGTGGTCGGAGTAAAAGAGAGTTGTGGGAATATAGTGGAATTCTAGAGGAAAGCAAAATAGGAGCCCTTTCACCTCTCACTTCCACACTCATAGAGTCAACCAAATCTAGCTCGCTTCCTGAGGCCAAGCGTACGGCTCGTAAGCTCAAGGTACGCGCTCACATACTACAACGCTCGTCGTTTCTGGCGTGTACCATAAAATTTTTACTAGTCTTTTGGCACAGATTCGAGGATATTGACCAGCCAAGAACGGTCTGAGAGCCACGAAAGCTTCAAGTCCAGAACATTTTTCGTGATCAAAAACGCCAATCTGTTTGTTTTCTCAAGGAAAGAATACTACTACTACTACTAACGGTACACTTTTTCCATTCCTGAACATGAACAATCATCTTCTCCATTGACCGAGCAGACTAAACGACAAATTATCATGTCGTCCTGCACGTCTCTCGAAATTTAGTCAAGCCTGGTGATCTGAAAAATCTCGTTCGAGGGATATGTAGGGGGCTCGCTTCGCCCAACCTTCAGCGTCCTGTAGATGATCTTCGAGGCAGCGGAGTGAGCAGGCCAAGTCCACAACTGATGGGATCGCACTCACTTGTTCGTTGGCATTGCCAGGAGCGATCCAACCTTTTCCATCACCAGTGGTTATGCTAAATGTCAATGTCAGCCCTCAACTCTAGCTCACATTTTTGAAGGAGAATTATACATGAATTTTCCTTCGCCATGCTGGGGAACAGCCTCAATGTTCCATTTCGTGGCGTCTTCTTGATGAATCAGGATAGCAAAAACATGGTCATCGATGTGCGTAGTAGGAGCGCCTCTGTTGTTGAGGAAGTACTTTCCGTCGTCAACTTTCTCGATAATCCACTGAACCAAGTTTGAATGATGCACAAACATAGTAGGCCGAAACGACTTACGGTGGTCTCTTCAGCACTCGGGTCGAGCAAGAAAACCCTCTTTGGGTTAAGGCTACGGTCTTCAGCCCTTTTGCGACTGACGACTTTATCGCCGTTGTGGATGATATAGCGGCCTGTTTCAAGAGACATGTTGCGAGTCCTTCACACTTTGAGCGAAATGTGAGTTGCAATAATTTTTCTTTTCTTACTTGCTTTTATATGCAAACTTTGAGAGCTCATCCCAAGAATTTATGGTTCAAACGTTCGTGCTCATGACTTCATTCCACCGAGTTGATGATAATTTTTGACACACTCAACATTCTCAGACTGGGCTGGTACCTTCGATTGTTGAAGTGGTGTTCTCAGGCAAAGTACTGCGTCGGATGCACTCAAATTTTTACCTCATTCAATCCTCAGGTGAGTACATTACAGAATCTGGGGTACTGTCGTTCTGTTGCCGCATGAAGCTTGTATAGATGCTGTCCAAGATCACAACTAAGCCTGCCAAGTCTCGATTCAACGGCAGGATGTTTGTAAATGACAATATGTTGGGTGAGTACCTCAAGTAAAATCTGCGCACTTGTCGCGCCTTTACCATGAATAAAGAACCACTGGTCCAAACGAATAATGAAGTTCATTGAATTGACCCCTTTCTATCGAAGCATATCCATTCTCAGTGGAACCACATGAAGGTCCGAAACAACATTTAACGGAATAGTGAGCGAATTGCTCTTACATTCGGTCAGGTGCTTTTCACTTTCCTCTTTCGAACGAGCATTAGTGTACAGTGACTGTTGAACATCCGACTCAGATCATGGACCTTGTTAAGAAGACCAACCTTGACTCAAAGAATGTCTTCTTCGACTTGCCTAATGACGGACATCAATGAGCAACGAATGTGCTGAGATTCCACCATCGCACGACTCAACTGGTCTTACCTGAACGTGCTGCCAACCTCTGGCAGCTTTCTTCGCAGAATACTAGTACGTTTCCACCGGAATAGGCCACTGGTACCATTCGTAAGTGCTAGCTGCCAAACTCCAATTCGTTCATTGAGGAACGTTGCAGTCAATGAATTTAGCAAACATTCAGTTTTACGCTCGCCCGCAGAATAACCACCAGGCGGAGCTTTTTCTAATTGTCCCACTGGAGTTGGGGATATTCATACGCCTATTCACTCTCTCGCACGGTCTCCCTGGTGCTGGTTTCCAGAACATGGGGCATGTCGTTCTTGGTTCTTACGAGGCAGGATTCCTCTCATCCACAATTCAGGAATGCAATCGGCTGTCGGAGCTAAACCTCGTATAATAGGCGACCTGTTTTTGTCTAGTGTCTCTCAAGGGAATCTACAACATGGCTCTCGAAACAGGACTCTACATCATCAAGAACGCCGACAAGATCGTCGGTCGAGCGTTAGCTGAAGACCTCAGCCTCCGTCCTAGGAGGATTATTCTCGCTGAAAGTGACAATAATTCGATTGCGAGTAGTTTCCTCCGTCTTCGCTTGCCCTTTTCTCTTGCTCATGAGTGGTACTGTTACCTAGTGGGTCATCGAGAAGCTCGACAATGATACCTACAAATTCATCAGCGAAGGCTCTCCGACTACTCACTTCGACCACAAAGTCTTTGGGCTCTTGCTTGAACACGACAAGGCTACAAAATGGCATGTCATACCCGTTTCTCAACACGGTGACAATGCTTACCTGTGAGTACCCTACCTAGAGTGTCTCAAGTTGGTTGGAACATCCTGGAAATACTGATTGCCACTTCCCCATAGAATCGCCGATACCGATCTCAAAGGGGGCTGGGTTGCTCCTGAGCACGTTGGTGAACAAGTAAGCTCAGTCAGTGGTGGCTAAAGATCAAACCCATTCATACCTCAAAAGATTATATTTAGGCCGTTGATCGTTCAACCGAGCGAGCCGCCTCGCTACCCCGGAAACCAAGTGTTCAACATTATCAAAGTCGATGAGTGAGTCAAAGTGCTCATTTGACTGTACGACTAAGTCGTGGGGTCATTGTCTGAATTCTCGTTGAGATTCTTGGTGAATTTTGGTTACCGATAGGGCCACTAGCCTGTAGTCTGTGTGTACATCAGAAAACAAATGAACGAGGTTTCCTTTTCAAGAGAGCATCTCGCCTTTCTCCTAGTCTTTTCGATACTCGGAATTCCTTGGCGAATAACCTGAGAGCTGCTCAACACCACTGAAGATGAATCTATCGAAAGCTGCGCGGTGCTGGTGAGCGCTTGAGCTCTCAGCTGATTTCTTGCTCACGATGTAGTAGGTTGCTCACAGTTACCAGTGAAGTGCGAGGTCGCCTCACTCGTCAGAGATCCCTAAGTGCAAACTTTCACAGGAGGTTTGCGACGAACATCGAGTGGGCTTGGGGACCCGGACAACTTAAGTGGATTCTGGGTAACGGGTTAGTATGTGAGAGAAACCTAACACGACCCACTGTTCCTGAATTCATTCGAACTTCGCATTCGAAACAATGCATATGACATCGTATGCAATTCTGAACATTATTGTATAAGCAGGGTCTACGCCAAGATCGTGGAACAAGAAGCTCTGCTGACGTTTATGTAGGACCTCACATAGCCTGCAATACCATCGCCTACGAGTAGTATCTCCCAAATCCTTGCGATGAACATTCGCAGGATCCTGGGTCGTGCATATTCAGAGTGGCGAGTGAAAGCAAGTCTGGAGATGACCGTCAGAGTGGTCTTCATGAATGAGTCTCAAGGTATGTACATGAGATAAACGGTACACATACATTCTCAATTAAGCGTTTCTTCTTCTTCTGCCCTTCCATTCTACACGAGTGGAGGTCAAAGTAGCAGCTGAAACGATGACATGAACGAAGGATCGATCTGCAACATCTGAGAACCGATAGTAGGATCTTCATCCAACGGAAGTCGGAAGAGATGAATGCCTGACGCAGCCTTGACAGCCTCCCGCATTCGAGTACGGTGCTTCTTTTGGGCAACCTCGATACGAAGGGAGTTGAAATGGGGGCGCACGCGCACGAACAAGGGTATATTGGTATCGCGACAAGGCAAAGAAAGGGAGAGCACCTCTTCAGACACCCTTTCCTCGGTATCACAGACATAGCATAACTAAGAATCCATAATATCCACAGCTGGAGCGCTTTGATACGCCCTAAAGGAGGCTTGACACAATGGCAGCTCTTGAATCTGAGAATGTTTAAACTTGATGGGTCTAGCTTTCCTTCATGAGATATATAGGCTGATCAGAGCTAAAGCTTGAAGCTTTGAAGTCTTGATCCTTCGCGCGAGGTCGAGCACGAGCTAGAGCCTCCGTTCAGAAGAAACCCGTTGCAACACTTTTTTTCTAATTGATGATGCGATAAGGCTCGGCTGATGGTATGTAAGACGATTGTGGAAAGTAATGATGAGTGGTTCTCGAGTTCAAGAGCTGGAAGAAGTGTGCGATGATTTTCAGTGAGCAACACTTTTAGAGAAAGTGAATAAATGGCACCCAATTGGGAAAACGAGCCACCAATGCTCCAGACTAGAGGTTTTGCGTATAGCTTCTTTCGTGTTTCGTCGCTTTATGTAGACTCTGTCAGACTCTTGCAAGTTGCGGAGGGCCTTTGAGGTGTTGAAAAATTCAGATTGGTCGTGGGAAACGGATCTGAAAACGGTGAGAACGGTGGCAGAATGAAGGATTGTGTTGTGCTGGGAGTACGAAGAGGTTGATAGTGTACAAGGACCCAGAGGAGTAGAAGAGTCAACATTGAGAGAAGAATACCATGGTTATAAACCGTAACATCGAAGCAGGATAGAATGAGCGATTAAGCGCCCATATTGAGTGCCGTAACAGATGAGTCAGAGTCGCACTCTCCAGATTCTGTCAGTGTCAACTTAATAATAACCATCGACATCCACTGCCACCAGATTCCATGCACCTATATTCACCACCACTGCCCAACGAGATACTTCGTTCTATCACGGAATATATTGCATACATTCCCGAATTACCAGATTCGTGTTGCTCGTATTCATTGTCCAAGCATGCCTCACCCGAACTTCTTGCCCTCTCGGTAGTCAGTTCGCGGCTACGTCAAATCTGTTTACCTCTCCTTTTCACGCACATCGAGGTTAGGCATGACGAGGATGTCAACAAGCTGGAGAAACGTCTTGCGCTCTATGCAAAATATACAAAGTACGTTTTGTGCAGTCCAGACTACAGATCCCAGTCTCCAGATTCCCTCCTCTCATTGACCAACGTTCACAGAACTTTGTCGATAGACTACAACAAAGAGACATACTATACTCTCACTGAAGTAGGTCAACAGGTCCTATGTCAAATTTTGCCTCAACTTGAGCGACTGGTCGACGTCGGTCTGGGACGTTGTCAGAATAGAACTCATCTGCTCGAATCAATCCTCACGCACCCGAGTGTGACTTCAGTTCTGGTCCATGACCTACCTGACGTGTCTATGTGCAATCATAATCTCTCGAAAGTCATCCTCACTCGTGCATACTCGAGCTCGGCCTTGTTTCCCATCTATCAACCCTATTTTGATCAGGGCATGAAGTTGATGTGCCTCGGCCTCAAATCTGACTCTGTTGACAATCGGCTTGAATCTCAGCTCTTTCCTGGACTCAAGGCAATTGAGATAGATATGTACAGCGCACCCTTCTCGTTTTCCTGGCTGTCTCCGCTTGCGTCGACTCATCCGGGTCTGGTTGAGCTCCGTCTGCTCAAGATTGACCACAGATACTTGGCTCATAATGTACCTCCTTTCTTATCGCCTCTATTCGAGGAATCACAACGATAGGACCTCGAAGATGATTTTGAAATTACACGACTCACCCTTCGTAGAGCTCAACCTATTGGGCAATCCTCCCGGGAGTGGCATGTCTTCGAACTCGACCTGCACATCCATGACAGGATGTGTCAAATCCTCTACCTTGTTGGTTCTTTCTTTCCAAGCCTTGAAGTCCTCGCTCTCGATTTCGAAAACTACGTCGACGGAATGTTTGCTGTGCGTCTCTTCATGTGCGCTCTCACTCCTGCTGATGTCCTTTGCTCCAGAGTTACCTTTCTTCTGAACTCGTGGACTTTTTGTCTCTCAGAGTTGTGTACCTCAAAGACATCTATCATCCGCTCCGAATTGATGAAGGAATCGAAATGCCACCGATTGTTCAACTAGACCCCCTCGATGAAATGAGAGCATTTGCGGAAAGCACGTTGTTGGCGCTTGCGGCTCATCTGGTGAAGGAAGTCAGAACTCTGGATTCAGTTCACATTGACGATTCGGGGGATAAGTATGACGAAGATGGAAATGCCTTCGATATCTGGTATATTCGCGAATGGATACATGCACTCAACAGCAATCGCGATGTCAGTGGAATCTCAGGACGGGAACCGCCTCCGAGGATCTTGCCTGACTCCAATGATGAAACCAACACCGACGACGAAAGCGGTTCCAACAACGATAACAGTTCCAGCGATGGAAACAACTCCTAATGTGACTTTTGTGTTCGATAACCTTGAGTCAATGGTTATCTTCTCTTGGCTCATATTTATTCCCGCCCTCTGGGGCGACCTTTCTTTTCTCTCTTTTCCTTTCGAGACACACTCGCATTATCATGACGGACTATCTTTCCCGCTTCTCATGTTGCGACTATTTAGTCTAGACCAAACTATATACGTTTGTTGTCTCAATGTTACTCCTTCAACACCTTCTAGTAACTCCCACCACCAAGTAGGCCAAGACAAAAGCGGACTGTACGAGCCTTGTTCTGCCTTTTCTGCTTTTCGTTACGAAGTGTCAGTATGCCATTTCCTAGGCTTGGACTGAGGCAATTTCTGTTGTGCGGAGTTGACACAGCCTGCTCTCATGTAAGTATTGATAATCGCGCTTCACCTTTCTTACTTTTCTCCTCCCGGCACCGACACAAGCTACACTGTGTCCACCGAGCGTTCATCCCGACGTTTGCCTTCAAGATCGTTATCCTCAACATCATCTCTAATAAATCTGAGTCGACGCTGGTTCGGTACGTATTAGATGATATTCAGTTCATTCAATGAAGTGATCATGACTATTGCTTCCCAGTCACTCAGAGTTCCAAACACAGAAGAATCAAAAAACCCTCTCGTTATCAACGGCAGCGAGTCTCTGTCAACATCTTATACAGTCAGGTAAGGTTCCATTCTTCACATGTTGAAGCAAAATACCCAAACTAAGTCGTCGAAGGTCCCGACCATGTTCATGCAACAATTATCGCCCCGGCTATTGCACACATCCACTACCATTTTCTCTCTATTTCTTGCCTTTATCGCTCTCACAGTGATTGCGAGCCCGTTGGGCATCCCTGTCCCTCAGGATCTTACTGAGAGAATGGATGAAATAAACGTGGATACAACTCATGAAAAAAGCCTCATACACGGAATCGATCGGAATCAATCTCAACGTCCACCCCAAACCCAAACCCAGAAACCTACCTACACACTTCGTCTTGCACGCTTCGATCCGATAAAAGACGAATGGATCCTCAACACGGTTGATTTCGCCGTTGACCAAGAGTTATATGTCGTTTTCGAAACAATCGCCTTTGCCCCTCTGCGTTGGGGACGCCAGCTTCTTCACGGATCCATCTCTCCTGAGAACTCGATCATGCTCGGCCCCGGTCGCAGGACGGACATCACCCTCACTGAAGACCAATACACGCGCGCCCTACACAACCTCTGGAATGAAGGCCGTGACTTCCTCCAGTATACAGGAGGAAAGACGAGCGATGTGGAGATATCAGCCGCAGTCATCCGATGTCTGAGAACGGATTGCAATGGGTTGTTACCGAAGGTGTTTGAGAACGACGAAGATGAGGTGGCGGTTGGGATTATTGATACTTTTAGGAAGCTCAGAGCAGGAGTTGAATCTGTTCGTAAGAGTGATTGCTCGGCGATGCCGGAGACGGAAAAAGGAGAAGGCTCAAGTACGGATGTAGGTGCGAGTGCCCGTGCGAGTGCGAGTGCGAGTGCGAGTGCGAGTGCGAGTGCGAGTGCAAATGAAGCAGGTGCAAGTGTAGCATGTGCGAATGCGGTTTCGGGTGCGGGTGCAGGTGTAGGGCAAACAGTGGCGGGTGTAGGAACAGGAGCAACAGGAGCAAGAGGGGGAGGACGGAGAACAAGGAAAACAAGGAGAAAGGTCAGATTCAATCAAATACTATCTGCTTACAGAAGGGCAGCTCGGCAACATTGAAGGTAGATGAGGGCTTGACCTAATGTATATCATTAATGGCTACAGTATTTATTGAGAACGATCGAAAGATTGGCGCGCTCACGAGTCGAGTGATGTTCTGAGCAGCCTAAAGCTCATTTGAGGTAAGAGTCTTCCTCTGGTAAACTCCTGTAACTTGAAAGGAAACTATTGTCAATGAGGATAGCCTCTAAGTAGTCGTCCTTGGAGTATTCTACTGGCTCCCATGAGAAATGCTCTGAAAGCTCCAGTTCCTGCTACAGCATAGAGCCCACAAGAGCCCAAACCGACCTCAGTTTCGCTCCGGCCAAAAATTGAATCAGTCTCCCTCCCGCAAGACAAGCTTGAGTTATTCAGAGAACCAGCCTCTCGAGTCCTCTGGGAGTTATGTTGACTCTTGACTGTATTTTTTCCTCAAGCCCGATGTTTCTTCTTAAACCACACCGTGAATGGCCAAAGTATTCTGCCACGGGTGCGAGAAAAGGTAAGAAACAGTTGAAGCCGTTCCAGAAAGGCTTTTCCTGTAATCAATGTCATTGGGAGACGTGGCCTGTTGTAACTACTGATCAACTTATATCGAGGTCTTTGGAAGGATATCAAATCTTGAACCCACTAAGTCTCCAGTCAATGCGGGAGCCTGGAGGACTCTGAGAAAGGACACTCATGAATAGGCGTAAGAGCCAGGATGATGTGTTCGATGATCCATGTTTGAAGATTCTGTGACATGTACATTTGGATGAAAGGCTTCGCTTGTTCAAGCGACGCACTTCTGCACAACATCCAAGAAAGTACTCAAATCAAACTATGTTTGCAGTCATTGTCTATGGTTGTCCATGGTACTAAGATACATACACCCAGAGGTCGTACGAAGAATTTCGAATCAGCAAAATGCCAGGCAAGGGCAAACTGATTCCATACTTTTGCAAAATCTCTCTGAGGTTTACCAGCCGGAGACTTTGGCTCTTCAAAGGGCTCGTTTGGAGGTTCAACACTCATACTGCCATGGTGTTCAACTCCAGCTTTGGTCAAACTGTAATAAAGCGTCACCGTAGTTGGCGTAGCAACTAGAACCCCCTTCAAGTCCATTTCCGAAGCATCAGCTCCAATGCTGGCTTGACCGACCATGTAGCGACTGGAAGGCTCACTGGCCACTTTAAAGACTTGAGGATACTGAGGAGCCAGAGAGAGAGGTACGATGTCTATGTTATATGGCTTGAGTGTAGGATCCGAGTATTTGAATACATCCGAGATGGCCCAGAGGAAGCCCAATCTCACACCACGCATGCGGGGGCTGTCATGGATGGCATGAGGTATACGGTCTGCCGTTTCTGGAACAGGAAAATGTGGTAAAGAGAACGCAGGGGGTTCAAAGTTCACCCTGGCAACCTTCACTGAAGCATGACTAGAGACAGTAACTGCCCCGGAAGGTGGTCTGACCTGGATCATGGATGACTGGATCAGTAAGAAAACTCTTCGTGACAGCAACACACACACACCTGTACAGGAAGGGGAGAGGCGAAGGTAGACATAGTTGCCACGAGCGCAAGGAGAGCAGGGAAGACAAAGCCGAAAGACAGCCCATGGCGACGGCAGTTGGAAGGAAGGAAAAGCATAATAGGGCAAAAGTTGCTGTATGCGCTGTTTTGAAAAAATGATGGACGTAGAAAATCTGGAGACATTTGTGTATGATTGAGACTGATTTACAGTGAACTATCATAATCAACATACCTTTGACCAGCAAAGCAGATATGACGATGACCAGCAAGGTTAAAACTTGAGGGAAGAAACAAAAACGAGTCTGCTCGAGACGGTCAGTTGACATCCGCAAAAATGATATATACATAGTAATCAGCATACCTTTGACCAGCAAAGCAGAGATGTCCAGCACGATATGAATGGCTATGGAAGGGTAAGAAAAAATGTCGTTCTTGAAAGTTACGACTTGCTTAAGTATGTGTGCTGTTCAAATTCTTTCGGATAAATTCGTAAAAACTCTTGCTCTTAGGACCTACAATCTCCCCAGAGTCTCCCATCCCTGGTTCAAGATTAACCATGTTTCCGCGAAGCGACGTGATGAAGTGGAGATATGGGTTGGCCGTCGGTGCTATGTACATGCAAGTCTATGCACTGTTGGCGGCGACTCGCTGCGGCGAGAAGGGCAGGCAGGCCGCAGGGTGTTCACTGTCAACGTTCATGTTGCACTGTGATGTCTTCATCCGTGATGTCTAAGTATTGAGGGAGAGTGAGGTAGAAGAAATGGACTGGACTGGACAGTGCGGTGATCATGACTCTACGCGACTGAAATGAGGAGAAATTGCGAATAAGCGCCTATAAGCGCCCTCTGATGCATTGTTCCTCAGCCGGCCGAGTTGTGGAAAACTGTCGTACCAGTGTCGTACTATGTTACTGTAGTCTTTTTTCTCTACTTTGTGCAAAGGGGACCTCTATATAGACTAAGGCAGTCCACTCGGATTGCCAGCCCAGCGAGTACATATTATTGAGATATCAGGCTGTAGTATCTCAATCTGCCAGTCTCCCCTGCGGAGTCGCCACCCATGGCCACAGCCCCAACGGAGCACGATCTTGAAAGGCAGTGATTGCCACTGATTGCTATTCGCCGACGCCCTTCCACTCTGACGCCTTCAAAAGCTCATATCCATTTCTCACCACCACCACTTTTGTTTTCTTCTCCCATTATAGGCTGAGTGACGCTGGTTCGGTATGTATCAGATATATCTCTAGTTCGTATATTCCCGTTTGATGAACTTCTTCCTAGTGACTCTAAACGAAGAAAAGAAAACTCCTAGACTCTCGGTTCGTGATTATCTCACTCATGTAGGCAGTTTTCTCCTCGTTGCGGTCAACTACTCAGACTTTGGTTTCGTTTATAGTCTAAAGCTCCCGAACACCTTAAGAAATGCATCTTCGGTTATCGTTCCAGATGCTCTTTCTCGCGCTCGCAGTGGTCGCGAGCCCACTAGGCACCACTGCGGTCCCTCCGAATTATGATCATACTATGGGGCAGCCTCTAGTGCCACAAGGAAATCACTTGCAACATGATCATTCTCTTCCGGTGCCACCAGTTCCATTGGCATCCCAACACTCGCTTCGTCTTGCACGCTATGACCCGAAAACTCACACATGGATAGACAACGATGTCAAATTTGCTGGGGATCAAACCCTATATGTCCTTTTGGACCACGAAGTCTTTGCTCTCACCCGTATACTAGGCTTGCCAGGAGGCTCCGAGCCTTCCTCTCATGTCACCTTCTCCGACGAGAAAACCATCAAACTCGGCCCTGGCCGCTCAGTAGATCTCATCCTTTCTAATGAACAATACGATTATATCAAAGGCGTCCTCTTTCATCGAGAATCATGCCGCTCATTTCTCCAACATATCCCATCCTTTTACAGAATGAAAGGTTTGGCAGACGACGTGGGGACTGTATTTGCAGTTCTTCATTGTCTCCAAACAGGGATCGACGATTTTATGCCCATAGTGTTGGAACCTCATCAGACACTAGAAGCGGCGGACGAGATTATTGATGCTATGAGGACTGTGAAAGAGGGAGGGATTCCATTCATCACCAGTCCAAATGCAGGCAGACGGGTAGGACAAGGAAGCAGCGGGGGTGGAGGAGGAAGCGGAGGAAGCGCAGATGGAGGGTCAGAACGCGGAGGCGGAGGAGGCGGAAATTCCAAACGAAAACCTTATAAGGTTACAAAGGTTACGAGGAACAAGCCCAAGAGGGGCAACTTGGGGAACTAGATCCAGGGAGCTTAAACGTAGATACTCCTAGTATATATTAGACTGCAGTCTCGCGTGCATTCATTGTTGACGGATAGTGATCGCATGTGAATCCCATTGAGGTTGTGATAATTTCATCCTTCCATTTGTTCAGAAGCACCATTGCGTTTCGCAATAAGTCATTTATCCTCGATCCAAACCAAGGAACACTCAATCCGACTTCCAGAGCAATCTTACACCAAGCACATCGACGTCCATGAGAAAGCCAAAACTACTTGAATATGTTTATGCCTCGTCCTCGAATTCTACTCGAGTTTAATGATCTCGAAGACCGCTTTCTTTTGATATGTAGGTTTGTCACTAGACCCTTCAACGATCAAAGCAGAGTAACCGATCTTGAGAACACAACTCCGAGTCAGTTCGAAGCCATTTCATTCGAAGAACTCTCACTCACTTGTTCGTTCACGTTATCAGGAGCAACCCAGCCTTTGCCCTCGGAGGTTATGCTATTCATGGACGTCAGCAACTCGATACTTGACTCTTGCTCAAACAATGGGACATACATATATTTCCCTTCACCATGCTGAGGAACAGCCTCGATATTCCACTTCGTGGCCGAACCCTGGTTGATCAGGAGCGCAAAGATATGGTCGTCGATGTGTGTAGTGGGTGCGCCTCTGTTGTTCAAGATGTATCCGTCATCGGTTTTCTCGATGATCCACTAGATCATTGAGTTATCAGAAATCATACCACGAACACTCCGCCAGGTAACGACGAGTACTAGTAGTAGTTATATGACTCACGGTGCTTTCTCTGTCACTCGGCTCGAGGAGATCGACGTTCTTGGGACTCAGGGTACGGTCTTCAGTAAAACTGCGACTGACAAACTTGCCGCCGTTGTGGATGAGGTAGTGGCCTGTTTCGAGAGACATGGGTGTAGCTTCAAGTTTGTTCGCGGTGGAAGTTGTGATGCTGTCTGAAAGGTATCCAGTCACCTTTTATACCAAAACGAATCCGATGGTCAAGGCTTATTACCTCTTTCAAACATTCGCGTTTGTTACTCATGTCTCCCGTAGTTGCTATCGATATTGGCCAAGCGAAATTCCGCAATCCTCACGCCGTACTTTGAAGGCATAGATTTAGCTAGAGCTAACTGTACGTTTTCGGTTGTTTCATGCTAATATTCAGTCCTCTCGGTCCTAGTCTCCTGGCGAGTATGTTCCGGAATACGGTTTGCATAGAGGCTATGCGTGCGTTATACTATTCAGCCACTGAGGAGTCGAAGTAGCCTGACAGTTCTCGATTCTACGGCAGGAACATCCGGGAATGTTGAGGTCGTGTGAGCAGATATCACAGGAACTAACGCAGTTTTCGCGCAAGCAAGCAGTGATATAAGTCTTGGTGGTGTTTCATTAACGCAAGAAATCATGTCGCCAGATGACGTTGGACTTACATGGTCAACAAACTACCGATCTCTAGCAGTTTACTTCGTAGAAACAATCTGCCATCCACCAGAATCTTTCGAGTGTGTTCGTGAGTGTTGCCTGCCAAACGAGTTCAATTCGTTACTACATAGCGTCGAAGACCAAAAAATGGATTGACGAAGACGAACTCGTTTTCTCTTGGCACACCGATTAATCACCATCCAGAGCATATTCAACCGTTCCGTTGGAGTCGAAGATGGTCATGAAGAGTTTGGCCTGCCCACAAACCCGTCTTGCTTGTTTCTAGAACATTGAGCTCGTCTTTGTCGGGTTTCATGAGGCGGGTTCAGAATCACAATTGCAACCATGATTTAAAGAAGGAATCGGAGTCGGAGCCAGTGAGCAACTAGAAGTTGGCGTGAAGAGATGCGTCATTTTCCTGTTCAACCGATGAGTTGAAGCATGTAAGGCTCAAGAACAAGTCCCTACGTTGTCAAGAGCGACGACTCGAGGTCATCCCCATGATCATGAGACGATGGTCCTTGCTCTTTTCGGTTTCTTTTGTTTTTCTTCCACTGACGGTATCTGTCAAAGCGGGTCGTTGTGAGGAAATTATCGGAAAATGGCCATTATGGGAAGGAAGAAGACAGCAGTGGAACGTTCGACGTTCAACGCTAGTACTACTAGGTAGTAATGCATGCGCTGGGTGACGGGTCACTTCGATTGATACCAGGCGAGCAATCCTTGTTTGCTGTGTTCTGGGACTCGTCATCGCTCAGCGCTCAGCGTTGTCAGAACCTGTTTGACGAAATTTCTGCACGATAGAGATCCATGTAAACGCGTCGACTTCGGCGCAAAGTGCGAAAAGGAGTGGAAAATTCTGCCGAGTTCGGCCGAGTTCTGAGGTGTCATCGTGATTTTGTCATCTCTTTGTGCTTACTACTTTCGCTTATCCTGCGCTTATCCATCAAGTCTGGACTTGGAAACCGACTTTTCGGAAAATGCATATATTTAAACAGCTCAAACCTCAGGCCTCGAAATACCATACTCCTGCTCATTTCTCCCTCTCTAGACGATAATGTCGACCTACAAGAAATTTGATAACGACAAATCAACCATTGTCATCGTAGGCGGTGGCGCTGGAGGCCTTTCCTTGCTCAACAGACTCTCTACTACCATTGACCCGGAAAAACACGCAGTTATCCTCATCGACGCGCGACCTACCCTCATGCATCTTCCTTCGACGCTACGTCTCGTAGTCTCCGATACAGATGACCTCATCAGGAGGTCGATTCATCCCTACGGAGATCACACTTTCCGCAATAAGCTCAAAGGCAATGGAACATTCATCCAAGCATCCGTGAAACGCATTGATTTTGGAGACGACGGAGGAAGTGGTCAGGTGGTCTTGGACAACGGCGAGGTAGTTGCTTATGATGTCCTCGTCCTTGCTACTGGATCGACTTGGCCTCGTCCAATCGCGTTTCCTACAGGAAGTACAAAGGAAATCACCGAGCACATCCAAGCGAGGCGAGCGGAATTTGCTGCTGCAACGAATATTTTGCTGGTAGGAGGAGGTTCTGTGGGAATAGGTTCGTACACGCAACCACAATCTTCTTTCATGTGCTTGACGACAATCTAGAACTCGCTGGTGAACTCCGAGACGTGTTTCCGGTCTGTTATATTCTCGAACTCATTTATAACCATATTCTCATTCGCCTCTCTATCAGTCGAAACCCATAACAATCATCCACCGCGATACTCATCTCCTCAACTCTGCTTATCCCGACAAATTCCGAATTGGCATCCAAAAGCAGCTCGAAGACCGTAACGTTACTGTCCTCACAGGAGACGCTATCACTGCTTCGGACGCGTCAGACGTGTCCTCGAGCCAAGTTCCTAAAGAAGGGTTCATTACCGAGAAAGGCAAGATATTGAAACCAGATTTGGTGGTAAGCTTTACGTCCTTGCTATCGTGTGTGTTATTGTGCTCACCGAACATTCTAATTTTTCCTTAGGTCCCAACATGGGGTACCCGTCCAAACACCTCTTACCTCCCCTCCGACCTCCTCTCATCCACCGGCCACGTCAAGATCCTTCCAACGTTCCAACTTCCTAGTCATCCGAATGTTTTCGCCTTGGGCGACATCATTGACTGGAAGGAGCAGAAGAGCGCCGCCAAGGCAGCATATTTCCACGCACCCAAGGTCGTCAAGAACATCTTATTGTATCTTCGTGAACGAGATGAAGCTGGCGGCGCTCCTGCTTCTGTTGATCTCGCTGCATCGAAGCGAAGCGCGAAATATAATGGTGCGATAGAGATGATAGTCGTTACTAATGGAAAGGTATGTGTCATGTCCGAATCACCTATGGATATTTGTATTGATTCCTCGAAACCACAGGCCAGTGGCATGGCATACTTTGACATTCTCTGGGGCATCACATTCGGGGGATGGTTATCCTCGCTCCTGAAGTCAAAGAACCTCTTGGTTTCCAAGATATCGTCAATAACTGGTTACACTCCTGCGTAAATTCACGGAATGCCATGGACGACTATCTAAATTATATTCCTTGTACGAAGTGCTGCTGTTGTGCTCGAATGGTGTACTGTAGAAATTTTCCCCAGCTGCCGGTGTTGTATGTCGCTGAACTCCTCGATGCGATAGCCGTATTTCTCAAGTTCCTTGCTCACATATCAAATGACTTGTTTCTTACATACTCTAGAACTAATACCAGTGACAAATAGTCCTATTATCGACTGACCGGTATCGTTGGAGCTGTGTCGTTGCATTGGCCAGTCAATACTGACAATAAACAGTCCCACTACGGAGCATGTATGTGCCATTTTCCATTCGCGATAACTATGCCTCGAATTCACTGATCATACAAGTTCAGCAACTAATGCCGAGAAGGCTCGATGGATCGCAGAAGATGAAGCGAACCGAAACTATCAAGGGGAATGGCACATACATGCTCCTCAATGGACGAAGACACCAGAGCTAACTTCAGCAGGACGTCATGATGCCCCTACTGCACCATCGTGGAACGGAATGACGCAACATTGGCAAATATGGGGATCCTCCACAAGATGCTCGCACAAGCGAAAGCTTGATTGTCCAAGAAGACAAGGAAGAGTTCTAGGAATTTCATTTCGGCCGTTCTTAGCTTCACTGCACTGCTGTTGCTTTCAGTACGAAGTGATGTTATCGCAAACGTTCTTGAACTCATGGAGATTGTGCTGGCACCCTGATACTATTCGGAAAAGTTTACTGGACGCAGAGGAGCGGATCGAGAACTAACGCTTTCATGAAAGAGGACCAGGAAATGGATAAAAGGACGTAGGAAGAACGCTAACTTCCCCAGTTTTCTACAAGCTACAATATGTCTATTGAACCAGGCAAGTATATCATCCGTTACGACGACAACAACGTCTCCGGGTACGACGGTAAGGTCGTCCTCGGTGGCCCTCCGTCCATCGTAAGTTTCCAGCTGCCATTGCATTGACTAGCCAACGACAGTTCTATCATGCATAGTGGGTGTTTGACCGCCCCGGAGACTCAGACGATGGAAGAGAATATATCATCACTAACCAGGACGGTGACTCGATCGCAAACATCGATGGCAAATTAGAATCCAGCTCCGACACTACCAAATGGATCGTTGAACGAGCTGAAGTCCAGGGGGATAACTCCTACATGTACGTGTTTTTGCGATGTCAGGCAAATGCTAGTATCATCATGGCTAAAGCTTGAAGGCTCGATCCACAGCATCAGGTCCTCTGTATACGGTAGTCCTTTGGGCTGGGTTGCTCCAGAGAACCCCGATGAACAAGTGAGTCTAGCTATTGGTACGCATACAAAGCACTGCATGACTCAATCTCATCTTTGAAGATCTTGTGCAGGGTTTTGATTATGTTTCCATCCTACCCTCCTCGATACCCTCCCAACGAGGTTTTCGAGATTGTGAAGGATGATTGAAGCTCAAGCTTCTCTGCAGCTTCCTGGGACCCAAATGTGTGCTATTCCATTGGAATTGGTGTAATTGCTGATCAGTATATCAACACATATTCTTGAATCTGACTCACTGCTGCCCCGCCGCGGCATTCGAAGGACCGTCATTGAGGAGCAATCGTGAAGCAGGCTCTACAGCTGAGAATGAACATTGAAAACACAAAAGCAATTCTGGTTGATCACACAGTATGTAATTCATTCTGGCGAGTGAACCGGAAAATCAACAGTAGTTGAGAATGTTGAGTTGGGGTAAGCCGATGGCGGCGCTATGGCCAAATAGTCTGAAAATAACATTCAGATTGAGAAAGTTGATGAACGTTCAAGCTTAACCATGCATTGACTTTCTCAGGTAGATCCCATAGTATCCATCACATTCACGGTGTTTAGTGCGACAATTGGCATGCTGCTACTAAGACTGCGAATCGTATGTAGGAAAGCAAGGGCAAGCCTACTACCTAGAAGGTGCATATAGCCTATGCAGTAGACTAGCATACCCTCTTCCGTTCACTTGAATTTGTTCCTGGGGCTAGACCTTTTCTTGGTACAGTCGTACAGTGAGTGTTCAACAAATGTGCACGATCTTGGTTGGTCTATGGACGGAAACCTCGCTCTCCTTTGTGCAAAAAGTCATAACACGTTTTCCCCGGCTCGATACCCAGTATGCCCTGGACTCCTACTAAATCCATCTCACACAACTCCCTCACATTCTCTATCTTGCTCATCACATGCTTGACGTTCTTCGCCGTTATCCCAGGGAAGCTCCGCAACAGTTCTTCGGCAGCAGCATTCACCCCTGCTCCAGCCTCAGGGTCTTCTTCTGCACCTGTTGCAACAGCCTTGACTGGATCTGGCTCCGCGCGATCCTTCTTCAGGTCGTTGAAGATGTCAGTGGTGGCGTAGGGCGAGGATGACCAGATGATACGAAGGCGAGGAAAGCTGAGAGTGAGTAAGGCAATTTTAGATTGTATAGTAGGGGAAGTGTAGTTGTGTTCGGCCGGATTTCCTGTCGTTTTCTTCTTAGGTGGATAGCGGTTGGTTGTCTTTGCGTATGACTTGAGGTCGGATATGATCTATCACGTGAAACGTATTGATGTAACTCGGTATGCAGCGACAGATAGAACCAACCTCAAAAGAGAAAGCCTTGTCCTCGTCGAACTCGATCAAGAGAACGGGTGTCTTGTAGTGTACCGACATCAACTCGCACTGCGTGTATCTATTGTCAACATGATGAGCGAGGCTTCTTCCGCCAAAGCTCCTCCTATAACTCACAATCGACCGCTGCTGAAGCTGGAAACTAGGTCCGATAAACTCTTTCTTTCCACGCATATCTCAGGCGTCAGAATATAATCTCCAACCGTGAGCGTCGCTGGTATTACCAAGAGATGTGAGGCATGAAGCAGAGACGGTAACGTCGACCGGAATTCTCGCATATCAACGATGACCTTTACTCGATGTCAGCTAGGCTGAGCCTTTTACGAACACGAAGACGCACCTGGGACGGCGCGACATTGAGCTCTCGCCTTCCTCCGGCTATTCGAGAGCTGATCGTTTTGATGATTGCATCGCTTTCAGCTTGACGCGGGTCTTCAAGGATGGGTAACAACATCGACTGTATAAGGTGTGCTCAATGAACAGACGATAGGATGTGTAACAATGGACGTACGCCTCGCTCTTTGATTAATCGTTCAAAGCTATCCTTTTCTCGGCGAATCCCAGCGAGGTACTTATGCTCTTCGCATGAATTTGCATATACCATATGGTAAACCCTGACCGGTAGTCCTGGATTAGAGCATTTGTATACCTGAACACACCCTGTAGTGTTAACATCTTTCTCATTGCTAAGACGAAAATAGACGTACCTCAACTCGTCTAACAAACTCCATACAGGGCTCGGTCATAACAATGAATCTCGGTTTGATTTCGTCGAGCATTCGATCATCAGTATCATCCGAATATGCTCTAACAATGACTGTCTCTGCTGGAGTGAGTAATCCATAATGTGCATCGAATTCGGTGGCAAACTCCATAGTAGACATATCGGTGACGAGGTTGAGCTCCAGATCTTCATCATTCAGAGCTAGGAGCTCTTCGTTATTGAGGTTTATGCTGATAGGAAGCCAAAATTATGACATCAATCATAGGGACTCAAGCATCAACACTTACAAGTCATCCGGTGTGATTTGACCGAGATCTTGTTCTGAACCTGGCGCAGGTGTATCTCGTGGTGCAGTAGTTCCTCGAGCGCCGTTAGTTGGAGCCCCTCCACGGACTCTCCTCCTAGATGCTTTTTGAGCGGCTCTCTCCCGATCCTTCTTCTTCATTGCCTCGCTCAAACCGTCTTCTCCTCTGTCGGTCGAACTCTCACCGCGCCACATCGTCTCTTGCAGATCACTACTTCCGTCTTTTCGTCCGCTGCTGCTGGAGTTTTGCATTGCTTCTTTCATCATCTTTCGTCTCTTTTCCCACCAAAGCCAGCTCCGGAGTTTCTTAAGCATCATTCGTCTACCCCATTCTCCCTTCGGTCGCTTATCATCCCTGGAAGCTAGGAAGTCGTTCAGAAGGGAGCAAGTTGCAGTCGAGGAGCACATCACGAGAGTTATGTTCGTTCCAGGAGGTTCTTCGACAGGACGAGAAGAGACGGTACGCTCCATTTGGAGAATTTCGCCTTCGATTTCTTCCAGGATCTCCGATAATAAACTCCATTTGGGTAACTCCTCCAGGACAGGATGGATATCGTTCGGTAGCCACCCTGGACGCTTTCCGTTCGCTTTCGTTTTTCCCTTGTTTGAAGAAGAGCGAGCTTCTGAGGATCGACCCTCGAGCTCATAGACAACGTCCCACCCTTCGTCGTCATCATTCAAGTCGATTACTTCGACTTCATTTGACTGCTCCTGAGGCGGAACATCAACAAAGCAGCGCCGTTTGGCGGCTTGGAAAACAATGTTTGCGGCGTCTGTTAACATCCACTGACTTTTACCTGAACCAGAGCCTGGTTCAGCAGTGTTAGAGGTAGCGGCTTCGACGAGAACTTGGCAGAAAGAATGAAACTGGAGAGGATCATAGACCAGAAGATAGCTGACAAGCCTACGGAGGACACCGAGGTCTCGGACAAGAGCTTTCGTACTAGGGCCGACTTTATGCCAGATGGGATCGAGTTGTTTGCGTACAATGTGGTCAAAGGAGGAAAAGTAAGCCGCTGGAAGGTTAAGACTTTCTAGGTCCAGCTTCAAGCACTTCAATGAGAGAATGAAAGGAGGAGAATGACACGTACCTCCACCTTGGATCGTCGCAGCTCAGCCAGGGTAATAGTCATGCATTGAACGATAGCACCATGGATGTCGTTCATGTTGTCGGTCAAATTCTGCGCTAGCTCAACAACATCTGCGCGTTTTCGTTCCAAAGTGTCTTTCACTTCTTGATGAAACCTTGACTAATTCATTGGCTAAAGGCGAACGGGAGGCACTGGGAACGATTAGCACGAACCTTGGATAAATCCAGACGCGTCGCAACTGCAATTCCTTCATGATGTTCTTCAGAGGAGACAAGCCACTGGTAATATGTTCCGGCTGATCGGTGAAAGCTTTGAGAAATCCCTTCGAGTTCTTCTCTCTGTATAGACGCGTGATGAAGGATACCAGGTGTAACGGAGACACTCTAATGCAAAGACTGAGCGCGAATGACGAATGAAAGGAGCGGATTCACTGAGCACCTCTCAGCGTGCATGACCAGGATGCCCGTAATCTTTTCAACTGGGATTGTGTTCTGAAGTAGGTCGACCACTAGAATTCGCAATGTCACGGCTATCAGTCCTCCTCCTTTGTACAAGTCCTGTCTTGTGAAAGTTCATCAACGAAACTAGCTGGAGTTTCAAGACCATGACTCGCTTACCTATCGCGACTTGTCCCGGTCTCATAGCCAACGACTCTCAATCCAGGTTTCCGACAGCCCATGATTCCTAGCTCCTCTCCAATCTCCGTCTCTTCTTCTTGCGTGGCATTGACAAGCAAAACAAGATTGTGCGGAGAATCGTAAATCTTTAGTAGTGTGCATAGTATTCTTCTCAGTCCAAGGCCGCGTGCGAGAACGAGTAGATCAGAGGTATCAGGATCATAGATTTCATTCAAGATTGAAGTATGAAAAGGCAAAAGTGTGGACATGGCATGAAAGCAGGAATTTTGCACAGCCACCAAACCTTTTATCTCCTATCAATGTCATTGTCACCGCGCTCCCATAACTTTAAATAAACCACTCTCAACTTTCTATTTCTACAATCATCGTTCAGATTCTATGGACCCTATGCGACTGTATCCGTCGTTGCCCGACGAGATCCTTCACCATATCATCGAATATGTTGCATATACTCCCGAAATGTCTGGGGCAATAGACCTTGGCTCACGTTCCATTGGCAATGGCAAATCATTGTTCAAGCATGCCTCACCCGAACTCGTCGAGTCTCCACGTTTTTTTCCCGCAAACATCGAGATCAGGCATGACAAGGATGCAGAAAAGCTGGAGAAGGATCTTGCGCTTTGTGCAAAGTTCACAAAGTATGTTCCATGCTCAATGTTGGCCTGTACATTCTTTGACGAATTCTTGCAGAAATTTGGCCATAGGAGCCTTCGATGCTCCGCTATTATTTGCTCCCCCCCATCCCCACCTCTTACGAGACCTGGTCAATTCTATTCTGATCCACTTTGTTTCAGGTGTTGAAGAATTGTTGGCAGTGTTGTGTGATGGATAAGGACGAGGTGGTAATTGAACACGAACGGCTTACAACTCCTTGGCGTCCACAAGGGTATCAAAGACTGGAAGTTCCAGGACAAATGCACGCCGCCACACTGGACTGGCCCACAGGTCGCCACCGAGTTCAACGCCAACGTGAACATTAAATCGCTTATACATACCCGAATAATCCACACGAATAAGTCACTAAGTGTCCTGATAGCCTCTCAAAACTCAAACTATCTCCAAAGATACGTACCCTCATCTTTGAAGCTTGATCTATACAGCTTGATGTATTGATGATGGTCTTCAAGATAGCGTAACTAGAGCTATATATCATGGCGGAAAATTTCGTCTATATCGCGCTGTGTAATTGATGCTCGGGACTGGTATAGCATCTCCCTCGGCGCTTGACTCATCTAAATCTAGTAGTGGACGGCAGACATTGATGTCGAGCCCGGTTGAGGTAGTCATTCGTTTTCGCTCAGAAGTTTTTCAGAGAGACGCGCGCACCAACACGGAGCTCGGATTCACTGGTAGCAGCTGTGTTATAGATGAGCTGAGCACCTTCTCGGACACTCTGAGAAAGGAATAGTAAGTCCTTTAGTTTTGGAATATGATATCTTTTGCCTCCCCTTCCTCTCCATCTTGCGAGGCCCGAGCGATTCTATTCTGATCTGTCCTGATTCCCAAAATCCCTCTCTGTTTCAGGGATTCGGGAATCTTTGGCAGTGTTGTGTGATGGATAAGGACGAGGTGGTAAAGGGTGGTAATTGAATCTACGACTCATAACACCTTGGCGTCCATGAGGAAATCAAAAATTGGAAAGTTCCGAAACAAATGCACGCCGCCACAGGCCGCCACCGAATCCGGTACCTGTGGGTACTCGACTGTCCTTGAGGGATATTGTCATATCAATGAAGTTCCACCCTGGTTTTACAGAATCGTCAATGGTCATTTTACCAGTTTTTCCGGGTACTCTGGGATACATATAATGGACCGTTACAATCTTGATTTGACCAAACCCAGCGAAGAGCGAACACTTGCTTGTGCGTAGTCCATGCCTGTTGATCCCACTTTTCCTCTAGTATCTGACTATCCTTCCTCACTTCTGAGTAGACCATTCAAAGAGATCACTGCTGCCACCGCCTCGATCCTGTCACCCGAATTCAAGTTCAGCATCGAGTTGAAGTTATCCCCTGGTATGTAACAATTTCAAGCGACCCTCGGAAGCTGGTATTGATCATCATGCTATTATCTAGTCTTATATCGTTGGTTTGTTCGTCTGCGTTGCACCAGATTGCACTATGCGTTACTTTTCCACATCTGTCATCACAAGCCCATGCCTATTCAGCTTGATGGGTGTGTTTCTGCAGACAATTGGGAACGGAACTGCAGTAGGAGCTATGGAGCACCACGTCCAACCTCAGGCTATTGAGAGACCGCAGCAATCGGGCCTCCCGCGTTTGTCATCTTGTTTCTTGTTCGTTCCTGCTCTTAATGAACTTTCATACCATCTAGTAGGGCAGTTTATCGAATTGTACATCACAGACTTGGACCTTCATACTCAAGCCCTGACCCCTCAATCTGCTGTTTTTCTGGGGAACAACCCAGATGACTACGCAAGGTCTGGACTTATTTTCAGAAGACGAGACCCTCACAATCATTTGCCAATGCGGAGACAAGTCATCCAGAATTACGAAATAGAATCGAACAATCCCCATGCTGATGATCCTCATATAAATGACCCTCAGCCCACCAGCTTCCGTCAGGTCGGTTTGTTGCGGCAGTTGACCTCTTCTGAGGATGCGAACACACTGCTGCACAACATAGAAAGAAAACAACTCCCCACAAACACGCTTTACTGTGCTGCAGTTTTGACCGAGATTATATACGGCTACTATCTCCTCTCGCTTTCAGATGACTGGCTGCCTATGTTTCACCAACAGGTCATCCTCCCTAACATGAATATACTCTCTGTCCACCTCGCCACTATCCCGAGACGCGTGTTACCTCCACCGTACCCACTCCTCGGTCTACCTTCACCTTATAGTAATACGGAACACCCTGACGCATAAGTGTCTTAACAGTGAATGGTCTTGTTTGGTCAGTCCTCTGTCGTTGATTCGTTCCCGCTGCTAACCGGTAACTTTTCAGCTCGCTCTGTACTAGGCAATCCCAATCATTCCTTGCGTCTTTCCTTCTCCTTGCAATTCGAATCACGGCTTTAGCTTGATTGTTCGTTTATCTATTTGTATGCTTGTCTATACTACATATTAAGACACATGCAGCCTAGGCTTATTCATTTATTTAATTGCTTTACAAAGTGTGGACCAACGTTGAGATATTCACAGTTTGAGGATTGATCAGGATCATAGCATGAATATCAGGCTATCATACGCGTTAGCAGTACGCCATACGGGCGACTCGAGCATCAGGGTTTGTTCTTTTACCATGTATCTCATGATGTCTTTTTTGTTCAACTCATCCTTAGCGAATTTCAAACATCCTATTCTTCGACATATGCACCAGCGCAATCACCAGACACACCGTCACATACTTTCACTCGTCGCTCAAACATTCAGTCCCCACCATTTGCACCTCCCATTGTGGCACTTTACATTGACCTAGACGACTAGAGGCGGTGGGCTCAACGAGGGAAGGGAGGAAGCGTCGCGAAGGAATCCGTACTCGTGTTACAATCGAAATGGCTTGGCCAAGAGACTCTGTCATCATCAAGGAGCCATAGTTTTTCCAGGGTTCAATGAGTCGACGAAAGCACGGACAGAAAGGAATAGGAAACGGGAACACCCCAGAATAGATGGATTTAGATTTCCCTCAGTCTGGCAGAAATGTTTCATCGATAGAGGCGAATGCGTCGAGGTTATGGATATCTAGGCATCCTAACCTCATGCCTTGGCCCACGTATGTTGAGAAAACAGGGGAGAATACCTTGACTGAGCCTTTGCGATCGAATATATCACTTTTGACAACTCATCATCGCAAGTCGTGAATCAGAACCGATGTGACAGTGGGGTGCGCATTGCGCAAGGATAGCCCTGAGGCCTGAGCAGGACAGTACTATCACGACAAGTCTGCAGCTCGACAATGGAGCAGTTTCTCGAGCTGAGGCAAGATTTGGCATAAGAGCCGATCCCCCACTTCAGTGGGCACCCAGGGCGCTTTCCGTTCAATCGCTTTCGTTTTTCCCTTGTTTGAAGAAGAGCGAGCTTCCAAGGATCGACCCTCGAGCTCATAGACAACGTCCCACCCTTCGTCATCATCATCCAAGTCGATTACATACTTCGACTTCATTTGACTGCTCCTGAGGCGGAACATCGACAAAGCAGCGCCGTTTGGCGGCTTGGAAAACAATGTTTGCGGCGTCTGTTAACATCCACTGACTTTTACCTGAACCAGAGCCTGGTTCAGCAGTGTTAGAGGTAGCGGCTTCGACGAGAACTTGGCAGAAAGAATGAAACTGGAGAGGATCATAGACCAGAAGATAGCTGACAAGCCTACGGAGGACACCGAGGTCTCGGACAAGAGCTTTCGTACTAGGGCCGACTTTATGCCAGATGGGATCGAGTTGTTTGCGTACAATGTGGTCAAAGGAGGAAAAGTAAGCCGCTGGAAGGTTAAGATTTTCTAGGTCCAGCTTGAGGCATGTCAACACGAGGTTAAGAGGGTTAAAATCACACGTACCTCCACCGTAGATCGTCGCAGCTCCGCCAGGATGATAGTCATGCATTGAACGATAGCACCATGGATGTCGTTCATGTTGTCAGTCAAATTCTACGCTAGCTCAACAACATCTGCGCGTTTTCGTTCCAAAGTATCTTTCGCTTGATGAAACCTTGACTGATTCATTGGCTAAAGGCGAATAGGAAGCACTGGGAACGATTGGCACGAACCTTGGATAAATCCAGACGCGTCGCAATTGCAATTCCTTCATGATGTTCTTCTGAGGAGATAAGCCACTGGTAATATGTTCCGGCTGATCGGTGAAAGCTTTGAGAAATCCCTTCGAGTTCTTCTCTCTGTATAGACGCGTGATGAAGGATACCAGGTGTAACGGAGACACTCTAATGCAAAGACTGAGCGCGAAAGACGAATGAAAGGAGCAGATTCACTGAGCACCTCTCAGCGTGCATGACCAGAATGCCCGTAATCTTTTCAACTGGGATTGTGTTCTGAAGTAGGTCGACCACTAGAATTCGCAATGTCACGGCTATCAGTCCTCCTCCTTTGTACAAGTCCTGTCTTGTGAAAGTTCATCAACGAAACTAGCTGGAGTTACAAGACCATGGCTCGCTCACCTATCGCGACTTGTCCCAGTCTCATAGCCAACGACTCTCAATCCAGGTTTCCGACAACCCATGATTCCTAGCTCCTCTCCAATCTCCGTCTCTTCTTCTTGCGTGGCATTGACAAGCAAAACAAGATTGTGCGGAGAATCGTAAATTTTGAGTAGTGTGCATAGTATTCTTCTCAGTCCAAGGCCGCGTGCGAGAACGAGTAGATCAGAGGTATCAGGATCATAAATCTCATTCAAGATTGAAGTATGAAAAGGCAAAAGTGTGGACATGGCATGAAAGCAGTAATTTTGCACAGCCACCGAACCTTTTATCTCCTATCAACGCGTGCCACTCTCGAGCCACTCTCAACTTTCAACCATCATCATCTTCCATGGATCCTTTGCGGCGGTCTCCGCCGTTGCCCAACGAGATACTTCACTATATTACTGAGTACATTGCATATATTACTCCCAACCCATACGGGTCAATAGACCTCGGCTCGCGTCCCATCAACAAATCATTGTTCAAGCATGCCTCACCTGAACTCCTCGCGCTCTCTGTCGTCAATTGGCGGCTTCGTCGAGTCTCTCTACCTTTTCTTCTCGCACACATCAAGATCAGACATGACAAGGATGCAAAAAAGCTGGAGAAAGATCTTGCGCTTTGTGCACAGTTCACAAAGTACGTTCCATGCACAATGTTGTCCTGTACATTCTTTGACGAATTCTTGCAGAACTTTGGTCATAGGAGCCTTCGGTGCTCTCACTGAAGATGGGGAAAAGATCGTATCTCGAATAGTGCCTCAACTTGAGCAGCTCCTTGAGGTCGAGCTGCCAGATTGTTGGGATAGGTCCGATCTGCTCAGAATAATCCTTGCGCTCCCCACTGTCACTTCAGTCCTGGTTGATGAAGTACCTAACGTGTCCATGCGCACTCATGATCTCTCGAAAATGATACTTGACTACTCCAACTCAACCTCTGCCTTCTCTCCTCAGTTCGCAACATACTTTGATCAGGGCATGAGATTGAAGTGCCTCCACCTTGATACTGACTCTGTTGGCAGTCGGCTCGAATCTCAGAACTTTCCCGGACTCGAAGAAATCAATGTATCCATGTACAAGAGAGTCATCTCATTCTCCTGGCTGTCTCCGCTTTCGTCGACTCATCCAACGCTGACTGGGCTCTGGCTCCTCAACATTGACCAAGAATCCTTGGCTCATAACGCGGTTCCTTTCTTATCTTCTCTAGTCGAGGAATCTCAACGACAAAATCTCCAAAATGTCTTCAGAATCTCAGGAGTCAGTCTTCGTCGAGTTCAGCCTATTGACCAATCTTTTCATGATTGGCGCGTCATGGGACTCGCTTTGAAAACCACCTCCGCCCATAAAATTCTGATCGAGATACTCGTACTTGTTGCGTCTGTATTGCCCAAACTCGAATTTCTTACTCTCGGACTCAGACTCCAGAAGGCAACTTATGATATCGTGCGTCATCTCATTCTCGGTTTTCTCAATGTCACTCATGTTGAATTTCTTGGACTTAGGATGAGCTTGCTTCCGCGATTGCACCCTTCTCGTCTCTCAGATTCATAGAGCTTGAATCTGTCTATGGACTGCTCGATTTTGGACCCGGAAACGAGCGCACGCTAAGAGATAGTTGGACAAATCTTCCTGTTCAATCGAGAGCTCGCGCAGAAAGCGGGCTATTGCTATTGACCTCTTATCTCGTGAAGAAAGCCAGAAGTCTGGATTCGGTTTACATCGACGATGTAGGTTATGAACCTGACAATTCTAGTATCCGCAGCCAAAGCTGGCGTCTCCGAGGATGGCTTCACGTCCTCAATAGCAATCGGGACGTCGGTGGAACACTTGAAGACTTCTAGTGAGTTGTCCAAATGGTATGGGTAAACACTTGACACTATGTTGATGCATGTACTAGTCGGGCTCCAACAGCCCAATAACCCAAGGCCAACTCTTTTTCCAACCTCATCTGTTCTGGTGGCGTTGCCGTATAACAACACAAGCAAGACAATCGGGCAGACTCGACAGTAGGATCCATAATTTGAGTACATACACAGTAGAGTATTCATTTCTCTCATTTCGAGGCATCAATAGAGCAAGAACAAGTAAGCAAGTCAGACCTGTGTCGGTAGCATTAGGTTCTCATTGAAGATTCAAAATTGAAGCTTTGAAGTCTCGAAAGTGTACATAAGTTGCTCGAACAGCGCCTCAAGCAGGCTCAGGGACTTTCGATGCACCCTTCCTCAAGTACGGGAGTTGCTCTTCCATGCCCTTTTCCCGAGCGAATTGCTCAACTTGGGCCATGAGCTTGGCTTTGGGAATTCCATGTAATTGCACGGCACGAAAGCAGAGATTTGCACAGCCACCGAAGCCTTGTCTCCTATTTAGTGTCAACGCGTGCCACTCCCAAGCGCGGACTCTCAACTTTCTACCATCATTGTCTAGAATCATGCAATCGTGCTCCCCATTTCCTAACGAGATCCTTCACCATATCATCGAATATGTTGCATATACTCCCGAAATGTCTGGGGCAATAGACCTTGGCTCACGTTCCATTGGCAAATCATTGTTCAAGCATGCCTCACCCGCACTCCTCGCGCTCTCTGTCGCCAATTGGCGGTTACGTCGAGTCTGCCTGCCTTTTCTTCTCGCAAACATTGAGATCGGGCATGACAAGGATGCACAAAAGCTGGAGAAGGATCTTCCACTTTGTGCAAAGTTCACAAAGTACGATCTATGCACAATGCTGTCCTGTTCATTCTTTGACGATATTTTCTAGAACTCTGGTCATAGGACGCTTTGCTGCTCTCACTGAAGACGGGGAAAATATCACATCTCGAATCTTGCCTCAACTCAAGCAGCTCGTCGAAGTCAAGTTGCCAGATTGTTGGGATAGGTCTGATATGCTCAGAATAATCCTTGCACACCCCACGGTCACTTCAGTCTTGGTTGATGAAGTACCTAACGTGTCTATGCGCACTCAGAATCTCTCGAAAATGATTCTCAACTACTCGAGCTCATCTTCGGCTTTCTCTCCTCAGTTCGCAACATACTTCGCTCAGGGTATGAGATTAATGTGCCTCGGCCTAGAGAATGACTCTGTTGGCAGTCGGCTTGAATGCATGAACTTCCCTGGACTCGAGGAAATTGAACTACATATCCGCGACAGGCCCATCCCGTTTTCCTGGTTGTCTCCATTTTCGTCCACTCATCCAACTCTGAATAAGCTCTGGCTCCTCGACATCAAGCAAGATGCTCCTCCTTTCTTATCTTCTCTGGTCGAGGAATCTCAACGACAAGGGCTCCAACATGTTTTCAGAATCTCGGGAGTCGGTCTTCGTAGAGCTAAGTCTATTGACCGATCCTCCCAGGATTGGCGTGTCATGGAGCTCTCCTTGAGTACCACTGCTGGCAGTAAACGGTTGATTGAAATACTCGCACTTGTTGCCTCTGTATTTCCCAAACTTGAAATCCTCGCTCTCAATCTTCAATGTCACAAGGGAATGTATGATATTGTGCGTCATCTCATCCGCAACCTCGCACATGCTGATTCCTTGTGCTTAGGACGACGTTGCTTCCGTATTTGCACGTTTTTCGTCTCTCAGAGTCATCCACCTTCAATATGTCTATGAACGGCTCAACTTTGGACCCAGTAATGAGAACTTCGTGCGCTCAGTTCAGGAAGATGGATCGATAGATTCCCTGAATGAACCGAGAGCTCGTGCGGAAAGTAGACTATCGCTGTTCACCTCTTGCCTGGCGAAGCAAGTCAGAACTCTGGACTCAGTTTACATTGATGATGAGAACTATACATCTGACGGCTGCGACTGGTGTCTCCGGGGATGGCTTCATGTACTCGATAGCAGTAGAGACGTTGGGGGAACACTTGGCGACTATTATTGACGTATCCAAACTGCATCAAGGGGGGGACTCGACAATTGATGTCCAATGTTGGGACCTTTCTTGTTGTAATATCTCAAGCTGTCAATTATTTCCGCTGCTCGGTGACGGTCTGTAAGCCAGGTTTATAACAGCCCAATAGCCTTTGCAGCTCCTCTTCAACATCATCTCTTCTTCCCCCAGCACAAATGACAAGCAAGACGAAATTGTGCGGAGAGGTCGGTTTGATTTTTGTCCTCGCTATGGTACATGTTGTTTTTCTCAGTCCAAGGCATCGACTCTAGAACGAGTAAATGAGATGTACTTGATCTGCTTATAAGACTACATAGGTTTTCGAAAGTGTTGTTGGGGCTTGGTCCCGCCGTGGTTAACGAATGCGCAAAGGAATAGGAACAGACCGTAAATGGGTCCGACGATTAATCTGGATTCTGTACGTCCAGGCGAGAATAAAGGATGGGCGCTAAATTCAGCAGAAGAATTTTGGCACAGCCACCGAACCTTTTTTCTGCGTGCGCCGCGGCCCATGCTCCGTGCCACTCAAGTTCAACTTTCGACCATCATCGTCCAGATTCCATGGATTCTTTGCGACTGTATCCACCACTGCCCAATGAACTACTTCACTCTATTGCGAATTATATTGCATACACTCCAAATATATCAAACCAGCGAGGCTCGCGAAACAAATCATTCTTCAAGCACGCCTCACCTGAGCTCCTCGCTCTCTCTGTCGTCAATTGGCGGCTACGTCGAATCTGTCTACCTTTTCTTCTCGCGTACATCAAGCTTCGACATGACAAGGATGTGAAAAAGCTGGAGAACGATCTTTCCCTTTGTGCGAAATTCACAAAGTACGTTTATACAAACTCATGTCTCAATCGTGTCCATTCAATTTTGACGAATATTTGCAGAAATCTGGTTATAGGTCGTTTCGGTGCTCTCACCCAAGACGGGGAACGGATCACATCTCGTGTAGTACCTCGACTCGAGCAACTTCTCAATGTCGAGCTGCCAGACTGTTGGGATAGGTCTGATCTGCTCGGAATAATCCTTGCGCACCCCACTGTCACTTCCGTTCTGGTCAATGAAGAACCTCACGTATCTATGCGCGCTCATGATCTCTCAAAAGTGATACTTGATTACACAAACTCAACTTCGGCCTTCTCTCCCCAGTTCACAACATACTTTGAACGGGGCATGAGATTAAAGTGTCTTGGTCTCGCTACTGACTCTATCGACAATCGTCTTCAATCTCACCACTTTCCCGGACTGGAGGAAATCAAGATATATATGTTCAAAGCAGACGTCTCATTTTCCTGGTTGTCTCCGCTCTCGTCGACTTATCCTACTCTGACCAGACTCTGGCTTCTCCAGATTGACAAGGATTCTTTGACCCATAACGCACCTCCTTTCTTATCCTCTCTAGTCGTAGAATCTCAACGACAAGGCCTACAGCATGTTTTCAGAATTCTGGGAGTTGGTCTTCGTAGAGCTAAGCCTGTTGACCAAGAGTCCCAGGATTGGCGCGTCATGGGACTCGCTTTGCGAACCACCTCTGCCCATAAACTCTTGATCGAAACACTCGCACTTGTTGCTTCAGTATTTCCCAAACTCGAATTTCTCACTCTCGATCTCGATCGTCACCAGGAGACGTATAATATTGTGGGTCATCTCGTTCTCAATGATCTCCTCATTGTTACTCATGCCGATTTCCTTGGACTTAGGATGAGCTTGCTTCCGTGCTTGCACGCTTTTCATCACTCAGAGTTATTTACCTTGAATGTGTCTATGAACGTCTCAACTTCGGACCCGGAAACGAAAATCTCATGCGGCCAGTTCAGCGAGATGGATCGACGCATTCCGATTCCCTTGATGAACTGAGAGCTCGTGCGGAAAGTGGACTATTACTCTTTACATCTCGTCTCGTGAAGCAAGCCAAATCTCTGGATTTAGTTCACATTGATGATATGGGCTATGATAGTGCTGGTTCTACTCGCCCTGCGATACATTGGCATCTCCGAGGATGGCTTCATGTCCTCAATAGTAATCGGGACATTGGTGGAACACTTGACAATTATCATTAAGTTGTCCAACTTGTATCATTAGGGACTCTCAGCTGTGACGTTCGACACTTTGTTGATGTAGGAATCACATTCTTGTTGTAACAATATTACCTGTTATTTGCTGCGTCCAGTGACAGCGTCTGTATGTCAGGCCTTCAGTGTTACAACAGTCCAATAACGCAAGCTCCTGAGCTCGTCCCTTCTTCCTGCAACATGGAGGTATTGACAAGCGACAAGCAAGATGAGACTGTGCAGTAACTGTGCAGTGGCGCGTATTAGTTGAGTATACAGTACGGTGAATATCGTTCCTCTCAGTCCAAGACATGAATGCACCGAAAGGCAAGAGCAAGGACAAGGCACGAATTTCAAAGCAGCACAGCCACTAATCCTCTTGTTTCATAACTACAACCACAACCACAACGTCGTCGTCTACTCAAATTGCATGGATTCTATGCGACCGTATTCCTCGTTGCCCAACGAGCTACTTCACTCTATCACGGAATATATCGCATTCACTATCGACCTATCAGACTCGTATAGCTCATATTCGTTGTACAAGCATGCCTCACCCGAACTCCTTGCGCTCTCTGTAGTCAACTGGCGGTTACGTCGAATCTGTCTACCTTTCCTTTTTGCAAATATCAAGGTCAGACATGACGAGGATGTAACCCGGCTGGAGAAAGATCTTCCACTTTGTGCAAAGTTTACGAAGTACATTATATGAACAATGCTATCCATTTCATTCCATTCATTGACCAACGTTTGCAGGACTCTGTCTATAGACCATTCTAAAGGCAGCTCCAGTGATCTCACCGAAGCAGGGCAACAAAACTTATCTCAAATATTGCCTCGACTCGAGCAACTCCTTGTTGTTGAGCTGCCGGATTGTTGGGATAGAACTGATCTGCTCAGAACAATGCTTGTGCACCCCACCGTCACTTCAGTCCTGGTCAATGAAATACCTAACAGCTCTATGGCCAATGATGATCTCTCGAAATTGATCTACGGTCGTGTAGACACATATTCCGCCTTCATGCCTCGTTTCAGAAAATGCCTAGATCAGGGGATGAGATTAATGTCCCTCAGGCTCAACTCTATCGACGATCGGCTCGAATCTCAGAAGTTCCCTGGGCTCCAAGAAATCAAAATACATTACACGGTACCCGCCTCATTTTCCTGGGTTCCTCCGCTTTTGTCAAATCATCCAACCCTGAATGAGCTCTGGCTCCTCCAGCTTGAGCACGATTTTTTCGCTCATGATGCACCTCCAACTTTCCTATCGTCTCTTGTCGACTTGAAGGAATCTCAAGGAAAAGACCTCCAGCACTTTCTTTCAATTTCGGAACTCGGTCTTCGTAGAGCCCGGCCTATCAACGGATCCTTCAAGGATTGGCATATTATAGCATTGGGACTTGAAGTGAAATCTACCTTTGACAAGAAGTCGTGGATGGAAATACTCAGACCCATTCCTTTGATATTTCCAAAACTTGAAGTCCTTAGGCTCGATTTTTATGCACGCAGGTCATCGTATGATATCGTGCGTAATCTCATCTTCAACCTCCCCGCTCGTGCTGATTTTCTTCGAGTTAGGATGACCTTGCTTCCATACTAGCGCGCTTCTCGTCTCTCAGGGTTCTCTACCTGAACAAGTTCTTTGGAGGGCTCTCCTTGGAATTCGCACGCAGGGCTATACGACAGGTTCAGCAAGATGGATCGACGGGTTCCCCTGAACTGAGAGCGCGCGTGGAAAGCGTGATGTTGCTATCAATATCTAGATTGGTGAAGGGAGCCAGAGCGCTGGAGTCGATTCACATCAACGATTCAGGATTTGGTTATGTCAATTACTCCGCGAGACATTGGAATGTCATAGGATGGATTCATGTCCTTAATGGCAATCGGGACATCAGTGGAAAACTTACTACTCATTTTGATTCTGCCTCCTACTCGTTTTAATTCTCCATCGTAGTTGAAAATTCTCTAATCTCATAGCGGCTCAAAAATGCTGTCGTTGTACAATGTAGACAATAAAAATTCTGGTAATTCATGAAACACATCCTTCTTCCATTAATACTACATCCTTACCAGCCATCTGTCCTCCTTTCTCAATTCTTCAGATGGTTTTCCTATGCTCAGTATCACATATATGATCATGATTGATAGCTGGGCGCAGATTCTGACACAGCCACCCAAACTTCTCAACTTTTGACGACCACTTCCAACAGCTTCCAACACCATTAGCATTATCATTCATGCCAACATTGCCCAATGAGCTGCTTTATTCTATCATTGATTATATTGCCTACACTCCCAAGCTGTCGAGGGCGGTAGACTTAGGCTTACGTTCTAAATCTCTGTTCGAGCATCCGTCACCCGAACTCCTCACGCTCTCTGTAGCCAATTGGAGTCTACGTCGAGCTTGTCTGCCCTTCCTTTTCGCCAATCTTGATATAATACATGACGACGATGTAGAAAAAGTGGACAAATATCTCGTGCTTTTTTCAAGATTTACAAAGTACGTTCCATGCAAAATGCTGCCATTGCCAAACTCTGACCAACGTTCACAGAGTTTTGATTATAGATGTTTTCTTACGAAAGTCGGACCAGGTCATATTCCATATATTACCCCAACTCACACAACTCTTCCACGTCGAGCTGCGAAACTGCTGGGATAGAACTAATCTACTCAGAACGATCGTTGCGCACTCGACTGTGATATCAGTTCTGGTTCATGAATTGCCTGATGTGTCAATGTGCGATGATGATTTATCTAAAGTGGTACTCAATAGCATACACATAGCCTCTGCCATTACTCCCGAGTTTGAAATGTACCTTGCTCGAGGTATGGCACTGAATCACCTTGAATTCACCAGGCTTGACTTATTGGTCACCCAATTCGAGTCCAAAATTTTCTCTGGGCTGAAGGGAATACGAGTTTTCGAGTCTTCCAAGCCTACCTCATTCTCTTGGCTGGCTATCCTTTCGTCGACCCATCCAACTCTAAATGAGCTCTGGCTCAATCGCCGACAATGGTTTGCTCATGAAGCATATCCTTTCCTATCTCCATTATTCGAAGAATCTCAACGACGAGGCTTCGAGAATTTTCTCGCTATCAAGCAAGTTGGCCTTCGTAGAGCTACTGGCCAAGCCTCGCAGGAGTGGTATGTCACAGGACTGTCCTTGAAAACCACGCCATCCAGTACGTCTCTAATTGAGATACTCATACTCGTTGCCTCTGCATTTCCCAAACTCGAAATTCTTACTCTCAATCTCGAACTCCATGTGGGGATGTATGAAATTGTGCGTCATCCCATTTGCAGTTTCCATGTTCATGCTGACTTTCTTGAACCTAGGGCAACCTTATTTCCGCACTTGCACACTTTTCATCTCTTAGAGTGCTTTACCTCGATAATGTCTTCAAGCGCCTTGCATTCGGATCTGAAGACGAGAAGCTTATGCTACCGGTCCAGCAGGCCGAGTCGACAGATTCCATCCTAAGAGTTCGAGCGGAAAGCGGGTTATTTTTGTTTGTGTCTTGCCTAGCAAAGCAAGCCAGAACCCTAGAACATATTTGCATCGATGATTCGGGCTATGAATATGACAAGTCCGGCGATTCCACCAGACTCTGGACTCTCCAAGGATGGCTTCATGTACTGAATGGCAATCGGGACGTTGGTGGAACACTTGCCAACACATCTCAGAAATATTCATAATATATCATTATGGCGGCTTGAAGACCATTCGAGAAGGTATGATCTACATCCTTCCTGTAATAGTTTGACTTATGTTTGTTTAGTCCAGTGTCAGTAGATCTGTATCGACGACCAAAAAAACTCGCCATACGGCTGGCTTTATATGCTATAGGACCTCCTTTGTAAAATTCATGTCTTGGAAAGATTGTTATGGTACGCTCCAGACGCTGGCGACTCATGAACTTTCTTAGTAATTCTTCATTCTGAGACTTCTTCCTATTCTTGATCTTCTCTCTACGCCTGTTCGACTTCTCTGCTTCTCCCATCTAGAATGACTACTTACTTACTTGTTACTATGTCTGATTTACTCTTCAGGATCCCGGAAGGGTCCCGAAACTGGAAGAACGTTCGAGAATCAGCAATATTGCCAAGTACTTATACCTTACTGTAGTAGACAGGGAATGACACTTTTGACTTGACCTTTTACTGCCACTTTGACTGACTAAACGTCGTCTGAACTCTCTTATCCCTGATATCGATTTGCTCTATCATCGGTAAGTACTGACTTTTCTAAACTAACCATTGACTCGCTCTGTTTAGCTTAGGAACTCCGCTCGAGTATATCGCATTGACACGCTCTGCATTTACTACGAGCTTACAAGTACGGTTAAGTTTGACTTTTATCTCTTAGACACTAACTCTTAGTTACAGGACTCTCGTAAACTTCGAACGCCGACGCGCCTCGAAACGGATTCATCAGTAAGCGTTCGAACCGGTTTACAACATTGGTGGACACTAGGAGAAAGTGTCACTCGAGATAGCTTTGAGAACCGTAGACTTATCAATACTATATCATTCGTGTTGCTTGATAGTTGCGCGAAATTGATTATATTGAGTTAATCCGGGTACTACAGAGTGGTGTATGCCGCAACCGTCAAAGAAACGAACTACTAAGAATTCGAATAAATCCCCATTTGCTGTCCCCTCTACACCGAGGAAACCAACTCTACTTCGCCACCCTTTGCGACAAACAGTCCCTACCACTAGCCCCGCTCCGGAGCTAACTTTACCCTTACCCAAAACTCCTTCTCGAGTTGAGTTTGACGAGCATTTCCCAGAAATAACGTCTGACCCTGAAAACCCCTTTGAAATCAACGCTCTACCACCGTCTGTAGCTGGACCGCCATCGGTAGCCGAGACTCATAATTCGGAAGCGACCGAGCTATCTTATCATTCTCTTGAAGTTGAACTTCAGAACATCACAGAGAGATTAATGGCCTCAACTTCGACCGAAACCCTGAAAGGAAAAGCAAGAGAAGCTGAGAGAGATCCTATAGAGGATCAAGTTGCGGGGCTCATGAATCCGATCAACGAGAATATAGAAGGAGAGGCGTCTCCAGGAATAGAATATCCGGACGAAGTTCTGTACCGTTGCTATCGAATCGAACCTTTAAGGCCCATTAGCGACTATTATAAGGGGGATTATTCTGGCATACCTCAGAGTACAATTTCTCGAAATCCTGAAGTACGAATAACCTCATTTTACGAGGAGGATGGATCTATTCCTATGGAATACGTAAGCTTCACTGGGAATTCGGATTATCGAGACATACCTGAGGAGCATCGAGCGTATCTCCGAGACCGCAGAAAGGAGGCGGTACGATACGGTTCTCAATTTCTGAATCGACCTGCCTTGTTGAATTTTGAAGCAAACGCTCTTAGTCGAACAGAACGTAAACAGTTCAAAGTGGAATTGGAGCTTCTGAGGAAATTCTTGACACACTGGCGTGAAGTTACAGTCAGTAAGGAAGAAACAGCATATGCGGTGGTACCGGATAGCTACGTGGAGCTATTGAAGGCGCTCCGTAGGTTGTTAACGGAGACACGGATCGATTTCCAAGTACAAGGGATTCCACCTCCGGAAATGCCCGTTTGGGGAAAAAATGCATTGGTCGCGCAGTGGTGGAATTTCAATGACCTGGAATGTGTAGCAGCTTGCTGGCGCATACAAGTTGAGAATTTCTTGGCTGAAATTGCCAGGAATACAGAGAAGCCGTTAGAATTTGATCGCGAGCAGTTAGCTAAACCCTACCGAGGACAAGGACAAACAGCCGACATAGCTCCCGGCGTAGCCTCCAGGAATCGGGATCCCGGCAGTATTTCACAGTTCAAAGAAGTGAGGACAGCCCAGTATAACACTCTGCGCGGGACTCTACGTAGTCAGGTTCGACCGGATCTGAACACAAATCGAGGAAGTTCATCCCGCCAGTTTGCTGAGGAGTTCCGAGGAACCACACCTGAACCTCGTCAACAGGATCCTGGCCGAGAGGACGTAATCTCGAATGCATCCAGATCCTCATTTCATTCGAATAGAAGACGAGGAGAAGGTAGAGGCCCGCCATTTGATCCACCAGGAGGTGATCCGGGTGATGAACCTCCTAATGGACCTCCAAGAGTACCTCCAAGAGGACCTCCCGGACGAGGAGAACCAGGTGATCCAGGCAGCGAACCTCCTAGAAGACCTCCGGGACGAGGAGGACCAGGCGATCCGGGCGACGATCCATTTGGAGACGATGGAGGCTACAATAGTGGACGAAGAAGACGAGATCTGGATCAGCGTTCGAATCAATTCGGAAACGGGTCTAATGAGGTACCTCGTTTCGATATCAAGCTGAAGCCCGATTTAATTCCTACGTGGGATGGGGACATGGAAAAGATAATAACCTGGGAGACTCAGCTGAATGACCTGGCTAAACGGTCCTCCATCGTTCGCAAGCAATTAGGATACCTAGTTCCTACCCGACTTCGAGATCAGGCAGAAAGCTGGTATTATAGTCTATCTGAACGACGACGAAGCGAGCTCGAGATTGACTGGCCCACGCTTCGGAATGGCATCAATAGGTACTACATGAATCGAAAATGGATGGATGATCAGAAAATTTCAGCAAACAAGGCCACGTACCGCGATTCTAGTCATACTCACGAAATGCCAAGTGAGTACTTCATTCGAAAGAAGGAGCTTCTCATGCGGGTCTACGATTACTCCGACACCCAGCTTATCCAGGAAATCATGGAAGGAGCTCCAACATCCTGGATCAATGTAGTGACACCGCACCTGTACACAGATGTAGACGAGTTCCAGGAGGTAATAAAATTCCACGAGAACTCACTTATGGCGTTGTCGCGACCGTATCGAGAATATTGGCCTCGCGAGAGCTCTACCCCTTATAAGAATCCGGCACCCTCCAAAGCGTATGTAAGACTTGTTGGTTCGAGCCCGAACTTACCTCCTCCTCAATTTCCAAAGGATGACTCGAACGTATCAAAGAAGGCATCGCCTGAAGAAAAGGGCCTGCGACCCTGTCGGCACTGTGGTAGTGGCAAGCATTGGGACTACGAGTGTAAGTATGCACGAAAAGGAGTGAAAAGAGCCCGAATGAATCATATAGTTACCACTCCTGAGGATATTCAGGCCCAACAAGAGTATGATGATGCATACTATGACCTCAGCTCGGATGATGAGCTGGAAAAGGAGGATTTTTAGAATCCTCTCAGAAAACAGACGAGACAACTCCATCGAATGAGTCCCCTATTCGTGAAGATACGGAGGCTGCGTCTGATCTGGGGGGAGAAATGAACGGGGAAATTTTACAAGTTGAAGAGGAGAAGCCGACTCACCAAGCGATAGCGAGAATGGCTCGACCGAGCTTGAATCGTCGCACACGAAGACGACTAGCACGAGACATCCAAAACCAAACGAAATCCTATCATACCCATGTTGATCAGGAGGGAGGAGCGGAGATTATAGAACTTCAAAAACATATGGCTCGGCCTCCGGGATGTGCATTTTTGGGTGCCAGAGCAACGGAAGCTTTAGGACATATCAATTCTCGGGACAGCGAAACAGTAGCTATTACCTTTGATACGGGTTCAGACATCACCCTTATCTCGTCAAAGGCTCTGAAGGGACTACCCAAAGCTCCTCGTATTCGTTCAGGACAGAAGATCAACCTTGTACAAGTCACGGGTCAAACGCAGATAGAAGGATATGTCCCCGTAGATCTAATCTTCGAAACGAGGGAAGGACCGGTGAAAATGAACGTCGAAGCCTATGTAGTCAAAGGTATGAGTACACCGTTTATCCTAGGGAATGACTTTGCAGATCAGTATGGCGTATCTACCATCCGACAGGAAGGCAGGACATACATACAATTTGGGAAGTCTGGTCGCCGCATGGAGGTTCAAAATTCCGTTACCTCCCCCTATGTGGACGATAATCACAAAGCCTTCAAAGTTCGGGTCCGGAAAGACTACTTAGGACGAGTAGCTAAGTTAGCTCAACATCGCAAGAATCAAAAGAGCCGGAAACGAGCAAGAGGGAAGAATGGAAACATTCCAGTAAGGGCCCAGGACCAGATAATCATACCCGCCGAAACCACAAAATGGGTCAACATTTCCACATATTTCCCGCCAAACTGCGAAACGCTTTTTGTAGAAAGGCTACTGACCACAAATCGGAACGAGGAAGATTTGTATGGGGCCCCAGATACCCTAATCACCAAGGAGAACTCTCGGATCCCAATAGCCAATTTCTCTCAGAACGCGGTGACCATCTGTAAAGGACAGCTGTTGGGAACGGCTCATGACGCAGGAAAGTGGCTAGATAGAGGGGAGAGAGTTCCAACCGAAAACCTGCGGGAAGGTAACATGCAAGCTCGAGTCTTGAGGGCTCTAGTCAATTATAGGACGGGAGAAGAAGTCATGACTACAACGCACGTAAGAAGTCAGGTGAGATTGGACGAAGCGTTAGGACCGAATGAAAATTCCTTAGGACAGGAACCGGGTGAGCCTCCGGTAGAAGGAGGTCCTAAGACCGCTGAAGTTGTCGAGGATAGTACAAGCAGTGTACAGCTCTTGGCAGAGATTGATATCTGCGAGGAATTGACATCGACTCAAATCGAGGCTATACAAAGAGTGTTAATCAGGAATCAAGAAGCATTCGGGTTGGACGGTCGTCTCGGGAACTACAAGGAAGAAGTGACCATACCTATGTTACCAGGAGCTAAACCCGTAGCTCTGCCTCCCATCCCATTATCGCCTGCGAACAGAGAAGTCGTTGATAAACAAATAGACGACTGGCTAGCTCTAGACGTTATTGAGCCATCGAAGAGTCCATGGGCGGCACCCGTATTCATAGTCTGGTGAAAGTCGAAGCCACGATTGGTAATCGATCTAAGAAAATTGAATGAAATGGCAGTTAGCGATGAGTTTCCCCTACCGCGACAAGAGTACATCCTCAATGCATTATCCGGGAGCCATTATTTGAGTACGCTGGATGCGCTCGCTGGTTTTACACAATTATCCGTGGCGGAAGAGGATCGAGAGAAGCTGGCATTCCGAACACATCGAGGACTGTACCATTTCAAGCGTATGCCATTTGGATACAAGAACGGTCCAAGCATATTTCAACGCGTGATGCAAAAGGTGCTTGCTCCTTATCTATGGATTTTCGCACTCGTATACATAGATGACATTGTTATCTATTCGAAATCATTTGAGGACCACATTGACCATATCGATAGAGTTCTATCGATCATAAAAGAATCGCAACTTACCTTGTCGCCAAAAAAGTGCCATTTTGGGTACCAATCCTTGCTCCTCCTGGGCCAAAAGGTTTCTCGATTAGGTTTATCTACACACCAAGAAAAGATTCAGGCAATAGTAGATCTGGAAACCCCAAGAAACGTGAAGGAAGTACAAACCTTTCTGGGAATGATGGTTTATTTTTCGAATTACATTCCGTATTATGCCTGGATAGCGACTCCATTATTCGCGTTACTCAGAAAGGGACAGAAATGGCAGTGGGACGAAGCGGAACAGCTTGCCTTTGACTTGTGCAAGCAGGTTCTTACCCAGGCACCAGTCCGAGGACACCCCAACCCAGGTTCGCCCTATCGAGTGTACACCGATGCGTGTGATTACGGATTAGCGGGCATTGTACAACAGGTGCAGCCTATCAAGATCGCCGATCTTAAAGGGACAAAAACGTATGAAAAGCTGCACAAAGCGCACCTCGCAGGGGAACCAGTTCCAAGGCTAGTAGTAGATTTGGTGAAAGAAGATTCAGATGTTCCGCCGACCGGGAACTGGGCAGAGGAATTTGAGGACACAATAGTTTACGTTGAACGAGTGATAAGTTACTGGTCTCGCGTGTTGCAACCAGCTGAACGTAACTACTCACCTACCGAACGTGAAGCGCTGGCGTTGAAAGAAGCGTTGATCAAGTTCCAACCGATCATAGAAGGGGAAAAGATCATAGCCATTACGGACCACGCAGCGCTTACATGGTCTCGAACCTTTCAAAACGTGAATCGACGATTACTCACATGGGGACTGGTGTTCTCAGCTTACCCAAATTTGAGAATCATTCATAGAGCGGGAAGAATCCATTCGAACGTAGATCCAATATCACGACTACGGCGGCGTATACCAAGTCAGATCGGTCCAGAAGACAGTGAATTCGAAGCCTTGAGAATTCGTACCCCCGAGACAGAGGAAGGTCTATCAAACATGTTCGAGAGTTTAGGGGACCGGTTCGAAGAGAAACTACTCACTGTAGCTACCGCTTTCCTACGAACGGAAGTACAAATTGAGGATGCCGATGAAATGGACCTAATCCTGGAGATCACTGAGGAAGAAGACGATCAAGTTTACCCGGTACAGGTACGGCTCTCAAGATCCTACTCCCTGCTCTCTAGTTGGGACGAAGGGGAGCTTGAGAGATGGGTAAAAGCATATCAGACGGATCCGCACTTTGACAAAATAATTCTGACGCGTAGAACGAACCTCAATGTAACTCACGTCGAATATCCACAATATTTTTTGTCCGAAGAAGGGTTAGTTTATTTCGAGGATGCACTAGGGAACCTAAAGTTGTGCGTTCCGGAGAGCTTGCGGGCAGAAATAATGAATGAGGTCCATAACTCCATCACGGAAGCAGCGCACGGAGGATTCTATAAAACTTACAATCGAATAAGTTCCACTTACTACTGGCCAAGAATGTCGCGGGATATTAAGAAATTCGTAAGGACTTGTGATATCTGTCAGAAATCAAAGCCCAGACGACACGCACCTTCGGGTGAATTACAATCCATCCCCATCCCACTGCAGCCATTCGAGGTAGTCACAATGGATTTGATCACGGATCTGCCACCGTCATCGGGATATAACAGCATACTCGTCATAGTGGATAAACTTACCAAATTTGCCCAATTCATACCGACCGTTACCACAGTCAATGAGGTCGAAACGGCGCGACTATTTTTCCACAACATCGTCAGCCGATTTGGAATCCCTATGCAGGTCATCACCGACCGCGATGCGCGTTGGCGAGAAATTTTTTGGGGGGAGGTCTGCCGCCTAATGGGAATAAAACGAGCTCTGACAACATCTTACCATCCACAAGCGGACGGGCAGACAGAAATCATGAATCAAACATTGGAAGTTATTTTGCGTGCATACATAGGACCTGAAAAGGACGACTGGGCAGATAAGTTAGACCCGATCGCGCTAGCCTATAATACATCTCCTCACACGGCGACCGGGTTCAGCCCATCCTACCTGTTATATGGGTATCATCCACGGACTGCATCCAGACTCCGTAACCCATCCCTGGGAATATCGCGTGTATTTCCAGACAAAAATTCTGGGGGGGGTGAGGCAAGGAATATCAAGAATAATTTTGTTGGAACTCTTGATCAGGACGACCGTGCGAAGGAGTTAGTAGAGGGGTTCGAGGCCGAAAGAAAACAAGCACAAGAAGCTCTTTACCTAGGACAGATCTTCCAGCAGAAACATTATAACAGAAAGCACACCCCGTTACTATTGGAGCCCGGCGATAAAGTTTTAATCAATCCCCATACCCTTCGACTTCTACGACAGGAAAAGAGCGAGCTAGCGCAGGGCGCACGGAATCTAGGCAAGAAACTGTTAATGCGTTATGAGGGACCTTTCGAAATAATGGAGAAAATCAGCCCGGTCGCTTACCGGCTTCGCCTCCCTGCTTCATACAAAATTCATCCTGTCATCAATGTTGAGCATCTGGAGCGATACTTAGAATCCCCGCCTGAATTTGGTAAACGACCCTTCAAGAAATTGCAAAGGGAGGATTTTGAAGACTTACCAGAGGTTGAGGTAGAAAAAATAGTTGACGAGAGCTTTCGGTATGGACGAACTCGAAACGGTAGGAAAAGACGCATTCCTATCTACCGAGTAAGATTCATAGGATATCCACCCGAGGAGGATGATTGGAAGACAGAGCCGGAATTGAAGAACGCCCCGGACATCTTGAGAGATTGGAAACGTGTACGCTATTCAAGCCGCAGGCCATGAATGACAAGTGACGCTACATGCAAGAGACCCTGAGCAGGGAACATTCCTCTCTCCGGAAATCGCCAGAAAATCAACGAAAACAAAACTATTTTTCACAGAAAAAAGAAAATTAAATAAGGAATTAATCAGGAATCTTGAGGTTTAAAAGGGAGCTCACTGAAAGAGAAAGAATTGCTAGTGCCTCCCTGACAGTAGCAACCCACTATTCGCAAAGTTCTTTTGATCCCTCTACTCCCGTCATGTCTCTCGTCGTTGCGCCTCACGCCCATTCTCTTACGGATATCAACAATACGTGGCCGACTCCCAGTCCCGAGGAGCAGGAGATCCTTGACCGACTTAACATCATGTCGGTCGATCCCTTCTTTCGCTTGCTCAAAGAGGACGATCTTGTGCCCACGGGAATGAACCCTCATTCGGGCGAGGAAACGGTTAGTCTAGAAAGTACCGTTTCCGCCGTGTTGTGGAAGGCCCTCGTCGATATGGCCAAGTCGGTATTCCATGCTAGTGGGACGCCCTTGGGCGGAGAGATCCGTCAGGAATACTTGCAACGAGTTGGAATGGACATGCCGCCAGTACTCACCAGTATCATCCCCTTCCTCACTCAGAATAACCCAATCAGCTATTCTATTCCTCGTACTCAAGCTGAATGGAACTTCTATTCCGCGCAAAATATGCTTCGCGTCTTATCCAGCTGGATAACGATCTGCCAATACCGTTGCTACAAGATGGCTGAAGCAGGAATGGACCCTCTTTGGACTTGGACACGTACTCTTACGGAAGGTATCATCCCTCCACCCGAGAATTTCTTCTTCTCTACTCCACCTATGTCGACGGCGACTACCACGTTCTATGACCCTCGTCTTCCTACGTTCGATCCTCGACTTATCGAGTCCATTCCCAGCCTGGATTTGGTACTTCACCCAACCGAATCGCACTACGCGAAACATTTCCCGGGATTCGACGCTTTCACTCGGAATGTACTCGAGACTCCTGAAGAATGTAGCGGAGACAGCTTTTGCTTAGGAACTTTGGAAGGGAGCCTCGCCAGGATGGATATCCGGGAGGATTGATGAAGACCAAGAATAGTTGCAGTCTGGGGGGGTGTTGTTATGGTACGCTCCAGACGCTGGCGACTCATGAACTTTCTTAGTAATTCTTCATTCTGAGACTTCTTCCTATTCTTGATCTTCTCTCTACGCCTGTTCGACTTCTCTGCTTCTCCCATCTAGAATGACTACTTACTTACTTGTTACTATGTCTGATTTACTCTTCAGGATCCCGGAAGGGTCCCGAAACTGGAAGAACGTTCGAGAATCAGCAATATTGCCAAGTACTTATACCTTACTGTAGTAGACAGGGAATGACACTTTTGACTTGACCTTTTACTGCCACTTTGACTGACTAAACGTCGTCTGAACTCTCTTATCCCTGATATCGATTTGCTCTATCATCGGTAAGTACTGACTTTTCTAAACTAACCATTGACTCGCTCTGTTTAGCTTAGGAACTCCGCTCGAGTATATCGCATTGACACGCTCTGCATTTACTACGAGCTTACAAGTACGGTTAAGTTTGACTTTTATCTCTTAGACACTAACTCTTAGTTACAGGACTCTCGTAAACTTCGAACGCCGACGCGCCTCGAAACGGATTCATCAGTAAGCGTTCGAACCGGTTTACAACAAAGATCATCGATCAATACCCAGTGAAAATTTTGGCTCAATATCCAAGGTCATAGCTCACTCAATTAAGTATCCTGATTTGTGTGCTCTCATAGCCAGGTCTCCCTACCTGTGCAAACAGCCCATTCAAACATCCGAACCTTGTTTGTCTCTCCTGCTTAGTATTAAACTAGCAACTTCAAAATCTGAGCCAACACATATCAATCTTCCCAACTTGAGGCCTCAAGCAGGAGTGAGTAGAGATATGAACCATGACAGGCATAAGTACAGGGTGTTGGTGGTGTGAACGTCGAGTCGTGGTGTCAAGCACAAATTTTAAATGCCAATGGGCGCTTATAGACACCTATGAGCATTCTCTTGAACCACCATCTGGCATCATGCGGTCGTACCTCCTAACAATCCCTAATGAGCTAATCCACTCAATTGTCGACTATATTGCCTACACCTCCATACCTATAGGCCCACCAGACTCAGCCTGGTTTTCCAAATCTCTTGTCAGATATGTTTCACCCTATCTTCTTGCACTCTCTTTGACCAACTGGCAACTTCGTCGAGTTTGTCTTTCTTTCCTCTTCGCATATGTTACAATAAGGCATGAGGAAGATGTAACAAGGATTATGGACTATATTGGACTTTTCTCAAAATTCACAAAGTACGTCTCACTGCACCATATGTTATCCATTACTCAGTGATCGATGTCCACAGGGTTTTGGTTATAGGAATCTTTCATATGCAACCTGGAACAATGGATCAGCTCATATCTCAGATATTGCCCCAATCTGAACAGCTGTCCGAAGTTGAGCTGCAAAGCTGTTGCACCAGAATTGTTCTGCTTAGAGCAATACTTGCCCGTCCCTCTGTCACATCCATTTTGGTCCATGAACTACCTGACCCGTCGATGTGCGACAAGGACCTATCAAGAATAATCCTCAGTCAACACTCGGATTTGATCTTCTCTCTCGATTATAAGTTTGAACCATATTTGTCCCGGGGCATGAGGCTTAACCGCGTCGAGATCTTTGGCTCACTCGACACCCGGTTTCAGTCCAAAATCCTCTCTGGGCTGACGGAGATGACTATTCATATGGACATCGTACCCAACTCATTCTCCTGGCTGCCTCTGTTTTCATCAACTCATCCAAATTTGGGAGAGGTCTGGCTCCTCAATGTTCGCCGATACTTCTTCGCTCATGATGCACCTCTGTTCTTGTCCTCTTTGATCAAGGGACTGCAAGAACGAGAACTCTACATTTTCTACAACATTGCACAAGTTGGTCTTCGTAGAGCTGTTGGCCAACCTTCACAAGGGTGGTATGTCATGGGACTCACCTTAACAACTACTATTGCCAGTACCTCTCTGATTGAAGTACTCATGCTCGTCGCCTCCTTGTTCCCGAAGCTCAAAGTTTTTACTCTCAATCTCTCTTTACACAACATGAGATATGAAATCGTGGGTCATACTATCTTCAGCCTCATAGTTTAATTGCTGATTTCCCGGAAACTAGGATGATCTTGTTTCTGCCCTCGCACAGTTTCTGTCTCTCCGAGTTGTATACCTCAATGATGTCTTTTATTGGCTTGATTTTGATTCTGGAAACAAGAAGACTACACCAGTGGTCACCGTCGAGCCAGTCAAATCTCTGGTAGATGTCTTCCATGAGCTCAGGGCTCATTATGAAAGTGGACTATCGCTGTTCACATCTTGCTTGGCGGAGCAAGTCAGAAGTTTGGATTCAGTTCACATCAATGATAAAGGCTATGACTCTGATATCAGCAGAGGTTGGTACCTTTCTGGATGGATTCATGTCCTCAATAGCAATCGGGACGTTGGTGGAACACTTCTCCAATATGATGTTCATACTCATTGACAGTTTGTATGATGTTGGCTAGAGTCAAGACATGTAGAATATGCAATGTAGGCTCATGGACCTACCTCAATGACATCCAGTGGTCAGAGGAAGCATTGGAATTTTTCTTTATGCTCAAACAAATTCGTATATTCTGTTGAGATATCACTTGAATGTTTCTGCAATGTCTCTATTGGTATTCACTACATGGAAGTATCCTGAAATGAACCAGGTGCCTATATCTCTTTCATCATTGTTGACATTGCTCATCAACCAGCTACTTTACTAAAATATATTTTGATATGTTACAAGCAATGAGAGAAAACTACATCGAGATATGGACACTCGTCATTGTCATGGAACCCCTGGCAGGGAGAAGCATTCTAGGAATGAGACATCCCAATAATTCAAAGAAACTCATATTATCACCATAGTGTTCCTTCAATGTCCCTACTACTATTGAGCACATACAACCACCCCCTAAGATACCATTCGCTCCAGAAATCTCCTTCCACCACACGTTCATCGCCCATATCGCTGATGTGAATTGTGTCCAAACTTTTACCTTCTCTCGCAACCCGTGATGAGAACCAGTACAGCCCAGCCTGTGCGCGAGCACGCTTTATCTCAATTTCATTTGTGGGATTGACTCGAAGTGCAGGTGGCAGAAAATTATCATCTCCAAAATCAAGTCTCTTGTAGACTTCATCCAGAGACAATGATCTGAGAGATGAAAACTGGCCGAGGGCTCTTGCAAGATTGTTCTATTGAACATGGAGTTTAGTATAGACCAGAGCGGGGTATGGAGTAATGAACAATACAGTATGTGGCTCCATGACCACTGCAGTCAAGAGTAAAATTTTCGAGTTTCGGGAATGAAGAGGCAACGAGTGCGAGTATTTTGATTAGAGAGCCTGAACAGGCCTGGGCTGAACTGTTGTAAGTGGTTTGCAGAGTCAGCCCTATGACAATCCACTCCTGCGAGGATTGGCCCAAAGCTCTACGAAGACCAATGCCAGTAATCATGAAAAACTGTTTAAGGTCCTGACGCCGTGATGTTTCAATAAAGGAAGACAAGAATGGAGGCATATAGGTATCCAGATTACAACAGTAATCGTCAACGAACCACAGTTCTTGCAGGGTTGAATGGGTTGACGAAAGCACGGACAGAAACCAAAATGAGATGGGATTAGTCCTGGATAGATGAATTTGGATTTCCCGCAGTTTAGAAGCAAGCATTTTGTCAAGCGAGCCAAGGAAGTTTGTGTCATGGATATCTAGGCATCCTATCCGCATGCCTTTATTCAAGTACTGTTCAAAAGCAGGGGAGAAAACCTTGTCTGAGTCTTCGCGGTCAAAAATAACTTTTGACAAGTTATCATTGCAGATTGACTGGTCAGGTAGTTCGTAGACCAGAACGGACATGACAGTGGGTTGCGCAAGTATTGCTCTGAGCAGAGCGGTCCTATCATAACAATCTTGCAGCTCGACACGACACAGCTTCTCAAGTCGGGGCAGTAATTGGGACAAAAGTTGATCCCCCATTTCAGTGAGAGCAATATTGTTGCCTATGGCCAGAAATCTGCAAACATCGGTCAGAACAGACAGCATTTTGTATGTGCAAAACGTACTTTGTCAACCTTGAAAAGAGCGGAAGATTGTCCACCAGTTTTCGTGCATCCTCGGCGTGTCTGATCATGAGGTTTGCAAAGAGAAAGGGCAAACACGCTCGACGTAGCTGCCAGTTGGCTACGGAGAGTGCAAGGAGTTCGGGTGAGGCGCGTTTGACCAGAGAGCTGGTATTGGAGTTTGGCAGCTTGGGCTTGTACGCAATATACTCAATAATAGAGTGCAGTAACTCGTTGGGCAATGACGAGCATAATTGCGAGAGGCTTGGGAGCACCTAAAAGAAGTGCCTTGATGGTCATAATTGCATCCAGCAATACTCTAGCGGTTAAGAACCTCTTCGAGTTCTGGGCTGGACGGTGAGAAGAAAGTGTGGCAGATTATAGGCGCTCATGAGCGCCTAAACATTGTAAATTAGTGGTCGAGCCTGGGTCGAGCAGCTCGAGAGAGGCGCCAGATTCAAGAAGCAAGCCTCAAGTTGTTGAGCTTGAAGCTGGCCAGAGGAGAGAAGAGAAAAAGCTCAAAGGATTCCAATGCTTCATGGAACACACTAGGATTTGTAATTATTCAACTGCAGATACATCGCAAGAGACACCCATGCCATGAAACGAGAAGCAAGAAATGTGATCTCTATTTCTTATGAGATGCTAAAGAGCCATCAATGTCTCGATCACCATTCATTACATGCAACCATCCCTTAACGTGCCATTCATCCTGCCCGAGATTCCATTTGATCACGGTTTCATCGATGTAAATTGCGTCCAAGGTTCTAGCTGCTTTTGCAACCTGTGATGAAAACCACAGTAACCCGGTCTCTGCGCGCGCAAGCTTGACTTCGACACTGTTCGTGAGATGAACTTGGCGAACAAGTGGTGGAAAGTCATTGCTTCCGAAAGTAAGTCGCTTGTAGACCTCATACAATGACAATGTTCTGAGAGATAAGAATTGCCTGAATACTGCAGCAAGATTATTCTGAGATTGATGAAAATCAGCATGAATCAACTACACAGAATAGGAAAAGAATCAACGCACGACATGATATGTGGCTTTATGGCTTTCGAGATTGAGGGTGAAAGTTTTGAGTTTTGGGAATGAAGAGGCAACCAGCGCAAGTATTTCGATGAGAGAGGTACTTTCGGAAGTGGTTTGTAAGGTAAGTCCCATGACAAACCACTTACTCGGGGATTGGCCGCGATCTCGACGAATACCAACACGTTCGATGGTGAGATATGTTATGAGGCTCTGTCGCTCACATTCTTCGATGAAAGAAAATATAAACAAAGGTCTATGACGGATGAGATGACCTCGACCAATTAGCCAAATATCAGTCAAAGTTGGATGAGTCGAGGGAAGGACAGACAGAAACGAGGATGATATGGGTGCGGTGCCCACGAACATTCGGATAACCTTCAGTCCAGGGAAGATCTTGGATCCCATCTCGTGCTCGTATTCTATCTGGAGGCAGTTGACCCTCATGCCCTGATTCAGGTAATTTTCGATATCAGGATGTATAGTCATCCAAGCGCGATTAAATATCACTTTTGACAGATTAGCGTTGCACACAGACTGGGCAGGAAGGGAGTCAACCAGGATCGATGTCACGGTGGGATGCGCAAGTAGTGTTTTGAGCAAGAAGGTTCTACGATGACAACCATGCAGCTCAACATAGAGCAGTTGCGCGAGTTGGGACACTATTTGGGATATGGCCCATTCCTCTGATTCGGAATAGAATCCACGTATAAACAAGGTTCTGCAAATGTCGGTCAGATCCATTGAAGGAAGGGTCAATCATGGAGGTCGTACTTTGTATATCTGGAGAACAACACAAGATTTTCCGCCAACTTCTGCACATGTACATAGCCTGAACGTCTTATTCTAATGTTTGCAAAGAGAAAAGGCAAACAGATTTGACGCAGCGGCCAATTGGCCACGGAGAGTGCGAGGAGTTGAGGTGAAGCATCTCTAACTAAAGAGCTGGTATTAGTGTACTCTCCGGATTCCGGAAGTTTGGGCTTGTACGCGATATAATCGACAATAGAGTGAAGTAGCTCGTTGGGCAATGACACGCGCGGTCGCATGATGATCGAGGAAAGGTTCAAGAGTGCCTCAAGAGAAGCTTCTTAGTGACTGTTATCGCTTCCAGCGAGAGCCCGGGAGTTCAGAAAACCTATCCGAGTTTACAGCTGGGTGAGACTCAGAGTCTGAGCAGTGGGAGAAGAGGTAAGAGTGGGCTCGTGTCGTGAGTCTGTGGACGGAACGAAAGAATCAAGTTAATCAAGTTGAGAAAAAAAGAGAAAAAGAGAGAGAGAAGAAGAAGATTCATGCTTACCTCTGATGACTATTCTATATGTTTTTGAGTGCTCCTGTGGTGACCTTGAGCATTGGTGTGCCAAATGAAAATTTCCAAATGTAGAAATCAACTTGAATTTCTGGTGCCCGAGTCGCCCTGTGTCGTGAGTCCTGATACCCAATTTGGACTCAGTACCTGGCCAATGAAATTCAAGCTGACAAATCTTGCAGCCTAAACGAGAAACTTGCTCTGAGATAAGATGGACAGATTGATCTTATCAGAGGATAAGATGAGCGCTCAAGCATCAGCCCATGATCATGTTAGGCGCTTAACTAATTTTCCGCTGTTTCCCAGCAGTTTGCACTGCCCAGTAACCTTGTTTCTGCCCGCAAGTTCCACCTCCTTCTACCCTCGGCTTCATACCCTCTACCTGGTGAGCTGAATGATCCAACACTCAGACTCTGGTGGAAAATTTGTCACCAAAACAAGAAAGGAACCTCGAGCAGCTCAAATTGTGTGAATAAATGAGAGTGTGCTCCACATGATATGAGGCTACAAGCTCAAAAACTTCTTAGAATATGAGGATGAGTTTCTGTACTTGAATGAACATAGTTCTCCATTATGAAACAACCATGAAAGAACAATTTTAATGCGAGAGTTGATTGAGAGTTGGGACCCGGACTTATAATGTAACCGGACCCGGTGGCTGTACATGACCTGAGTCCAAATCGGGACTCAGGTATCCACAGACGTACGAAACAAGCCTAAGAGTGCCGCAAATTATAGGCGCTTTGTGAGCGTCTATCTTGACACTCATTCAATGCATCATCATTGCGATTCACCATCCTCCATTGTCGTTCTGTTCAACAACCAACTATCTTGTTCAAAGCCACCGATATGTTAGTGCCTAACGAGCTGCTTTACTCTATCACGGAATATATTGCATACACTCCCAAATTGCCAGGCTCGAGTTCCAAATCACTCTACCAGTGTCCCTCACCTGAACTGCTTGCACTCTCTGTAGCCAATTGGCCGCTACGTCGAATTTGTCTACCTTTCCTGTTCGCAAATGTCGAAATGAAGCATGACAAGGATGCAGAAGCGCTGACGGTGATTGGGCATTTCTCAAGCTTTACAAAGTATGATGTTCCACGCAATACACTGCTGTCCAATTCTTGACCAATTATCGCAGGATTTTGGTCATAGGCGGTGTCGATACCCTCACTGAATCAGGCGATCGAATCATATCCCGAATGATACCCCAACTCAAGCAACTTTTCTATGTCGAGCTCCAAAGTTATTGGAAAAGGACCGTTCTTCTCCGAGAAATACTTGGCCAACCCACTGTCACGACAGTGCTGGTCCACGAACCACCTCCTCGGTCTATGTACAGTGATGAACTGTCAAAAATGATACTCGATCGCCAAATCTTACCTTGGTACACTGATTTCCGAAAATACCTCAATTGGGGCATGAGACTGATATGTCTTGAGCTGTTCAGAATCAATGCGATTGGCAACTTTCTTGTATCTCAAACATTATCTGGACTCCAAACACTTGAACTACATATGGACGTCGTATCAGTCTCATTCTCCTGGCTATCTTCGCTCCTGTCAACTTATCCAAGCTTGAATGAGCTGTGGCTCATCGATGGTCGCGGACAATACTGTGCTCATGACGTACCACCTTCCTTATCGTCTCTATTTAAGCAAATCCAACCAAAAGACCCCCACGACATCTTCGCAATTACGAGGGCTGGTCTTCGTAGAGCTAAGCCTTTTGGCCAATTCTCACAAGATTGGTATTTCTCAGGACTCACCTTCCACACCCCTTCGACCAATCGAAGTCATCATCGCTCATTAATCGAAGGCCTCGCGCATATTGCCTCTTCGTTTCCAAATCTTGAAACGCTCTCTCTGAGTCTCGGATCACACTGGGGGATGTATGATATCGTGTGTCATTCTCTCACTTGCAGTTTCATTCATGCTGATTCCTTGAATTTAGGACAACCTCGTTTCCGCATTTGCTCGTTTTACGTTTCTGAGAGTTGTCTTCCTCGGGAATGTCTTCAGTCGGCTCAAATTTGGATCGGAAAACGAGAAGCTGAGGCTGATGTCACCAGTCCAAGAACTTGATTCCAAGGCCGTCTTGAAAGAACTAGGGGCTCATGCGGAAAGCGGGTTAACTCTATTTTCATCGCACCTGGCGAAGCAAATTAGGACTCTAGATTCTATCCACATCGACGACATGGGATTTGACAGTGATGATAATTACCCCACTGGATCTTGGTATCTCAATGGATGGCTACATGTACTCAACGGCAATCGGGACGTTGGTGGAAGACTTGCTACAAGCTTCTTGAGCACATCATCATTAGAATGACATACTGCAATCCTTTATCAACCGCCGCCTGTTCTTCTCGATGTCAGTAACCCTAGACTGTAAGCAGCATCACATATCATACACAGTTTTCCTGCTAGTATGGGTTCAGCAGTCGCATGATCGAAATGTAATGGAGATTCCCAATGGCTTTCAGCCGTTTTCGTGACTGAGTCCTTCAATTTACAAGTCTGTATGGGATTACTCTTCACCCATACATCCAGAACAGTTCATATTGCACTCTACTTACATTCAAGGGGCAAGATCTGTCACATCTTTCATTGACGATCAAAGTCTATTCGCCTGTAGCACCGCCCATACGATGGGATTCGAACTTGTTTGTGAAATCACGAAAGATATCTCTCAACATGTGGGTGCATATTTAGTTGGGGTAAATTCCCTCCCATGTTCCTGTAATGTCCCTATTGCTGTTCACTACACAGAACCACGCCCTAATATTCCATTCCGGCGAACTGTCTTCTTCATTGAAAATTTCATCGCCCTTATCGCTGTTGTGAATTGCATCCAAACTTTTCCCTTCTTTCGCGACCCATGATGCGAACCACGATAGCCCAGCCTCGGCACGACTGCACCTAATCTCCCAAGTCGCATGCATAGGATTCACTCGAAGTGCAGGTGGCAGAAAACTATCGTCTCCGAAATCGAGTTGCTTGTAGACTTTGTCCAGGAACAATGTTCTGAGACATGAAAAGTGCCCAAACGATTTTGCAAGTTCATTCTGTTGATTATGAAGTAAGTTAGCATGGAATAGGGTGAGAAATGGAGTAACCAACAACATGGTATCTTGCTCCATGGCCATTACAGTCAAAAGTAAGATATTCGAGTTTTGGAAATGAAGAGGCAATGAGCGCAAGTATTCTGATTAGAGAGCCTGAACTATCGTAAGTGGTTTGCACGGTAAGCCCGATGACAATCCACTCTTGTGAAAATTGGCCTGTAGCTCTACGAACACCAACGCTGGTGACCGTGAAGGATTGTCGAAGATTTTGTTCTTGTGATATTCCAATGAAGGAAGATAAAAATGGTGGTATATGAGAATCCAGACGATGTCCGTAATTACCATCATCAAGAAGCCACAGTTCTTGCAAGGTTGAACGAGTGGACGAAAGCGCGGACAGAAACGAGAATGAGGCGGGAATAGCCCAGAATAGATGGATTCGGACTTCCTTTAGTTTCGACGCCATCAGTTCGTCGAGTGAGCCAACGGAGTTGGCGTCGTCGATATCTAGGCATCCTAGCCTCATACCTCTATTCAAGTACTTTTCGAAGGCAGGGGAGAAGACCTCGACTGAGCACTGGCGATCAAGGATTAGTTTTGATAGATCATCATTGCACATTGATTTGTCCGGTAGTTGGTAAACCAGAACCGACGTGACAGTAGGTTGCGCAAGTATTGCTCTGAGCAGAGTAGGTCTATCACGACAACTTCGCAGCTCGATACGCCACAGCTTCTCGAGTTGGGGCAGGAGTTGGGACAAGATCCGATCCCCCATTATCGTGACATAAGTGATGTGGTTTATGGCCAGAGTTCTGCAAACATTTGTCAGATTGGGTAGCATTTTGTACATGTAGACCGTACTTCGTCAATCTTGAAAAGAGGGAAAGATCCTCCACCAGTTTTTGTGCATCCTCAACGTGTCTGATCCTGAGGTTGGCGAAGAGAAAGGGCAAACAAACTCGACGTAGCTGCCAGTTGGCTACAGAGAGTGCAAGGAGTTCGGGTGAAGCACGTCTGACCAGAGAGCCGGTGGTACCAGAGTTTGGCGGTCTGGGCTTGTACGCGATATACTCAGTAATAGAGTGAAGTAGCTCGTTGGGCAGTGATAGGCGCAGTTGCATAATGATGGCTGAGATTCAGAAGTGATTTGAGAGTATCTCAAGAGGATGAGAGGTGTTCTGGTAGCTGTAATCGCCTCCAGGAAGAGGATTCAGAAAACTTTCAAAGTTCTCAGTTTGCGGCTGAGGTTGGTGCAAGAAGAAGACAACTTAAGAATAGGCGCTCTCATGAGCGCCTATTCACCCACATCTTGTCCATGAACCATAATCGACAACCACTGTGTTTCTGCTCAACAACCAACTACAGCCTACGAAATTCTTTTCAGAACTATGCGATCGCACCTGTCACTGCCTGACGAGCTTCTTTACTTTATCACTGAGTATATCGCCTACGCCCCAAAACGGGCAGACTGGTATCCCAAATCACTCTTCCAGTGTGCATCGCCCGAACTGCTTGCACTCTCTGTAGCAAATTGGCGGCTACGTCAAATCTGTGTACCTTTCCTTTTTGCAAACGTCAAAATAAGGCATGACAAGGATGCAGAAGGGCTGATAGTGTATCTTGGGCTTGTTTCAAAGTTTACGAAGTGCGACGTTTCATGCATTGTGTTGCTGTCCAGTTCTTGACCAATATCTGCAGGATTCTGGTGTTAGGCAGTGATCAAGCCCTCACTAAACTAGGGAATCAGATCATATCCCGCACATTACCCCAACTCAAGCAGCTTTTTCATGTCGAGCTGCGAACCTGTCGGGAAAGAACTGTCCTTCTCCGAGAAATACTTGGCCAAACCAATGTCACAACAGTTCTAGTCTACGAACTACCTCTCGAATCTGTGGACAACTATGATCTATCGAAAATAATACTCGTCTGCCAACAGTTGCCTTCGTACTACTACTCTGCTGATTATCGAAATTACCTAAATCGGGGCATGAAATTGATGTGCCTCGAGCTCTTCAATCTCAACGAAATTGGCAACATGCTTGTATCTCAAACAATCTCTGGACTCGAGGCAATCGAACTACGTATGGACATCGAATCCGTCTCATTTTCCTGGCTATCCTCACTTTTGTCAGCCAATCCAACGCTGAATGAGCTCTCGCTCATCGATGGTCGTGGACAATTCTGCGCTCATGACGTACCCCCTTTCTTAACACTTCTACTCAAGCAGATTCAACGACCAGATCCCCACAATTTCTTCGTGATCATCAAAGCTAGTCTACACAGAGCTAAGCCTATAGGCCAATCAACTCAGGATTGGTATTTCTCAGGACTCACCTTGTACACTGGCACTTTCGCCAACCACTCGTTGATCGAATTGCTCCCACAATTTGCCTCTTTATTTCCGAAACTCGAAACCCTTTCTCTCGGTCTCCCATCACATCCGTGGATGTATCATATTGTGTGTCATCATCCCATCTGCAGTTTTGTCCATGCTGATCACCTCGAATTCAGGACAGCCTTGCTTCTGCATTTGCTCGTTTCTCGTCTCTGAGAGTTGTGTTCCTTGATCATTTTTTTCATCGGCTCAAATTTGGACTAGAAAACGAGAACCTCAGGTTGATGTCACCGGTCCAACCACTTGATTCTACAGTCAATCTTGGTGAAATAAGCGCTCATGCAGAACGCAAGTTGTTGCTGTTTTCATCGTGCTTGGCGAAGCAAATCAGAACTTTGGATTCTATTCACATCAAAGAGATGGGCATGCCAGTTGATCTCGACACATATTGGTATCTCAGTGGATGGCTACATGTACTCAATAGTGATCGGGACGTTGGTGGAACACTTCGCAGAAACTCTTGAGATTGTCTTTTGGCATTTCATTTTTGGAAGCATGTACTACGATAATAGATGCTAATATCCATCTGTTCTGTTCGGTGTCAGTGATCTTGGCCTACTATAAACATATGACATACAGCTAAGGACTGATGAAGATGGGTCTCACCAGTGTGTGTTCGAAAAGTGAAAGCAAAATTTTCAATGGTGCCTTAAGCCGCTTTCGTTCTTACTTGCCCTCGAATCGTTAACACGTCTCCTGTAAGGGATTGACCATTGCTAATCCATCCAAAATGACTCACATTGCACTCGACTCACACACAAGAAGAGTTGTTGGAGATTGAAGTTTCGAATGCCCTAGCAGAATGGGATTTGGCGACTGATGTAGCTTCAGCTCATCAAGTGGAACTGCAATCGCAATAAAACCGCATTTATTAAAATAATGTCATCATTGGGCAGCTATTGGTAGATACACCACCAGACCGGAAACCCTGTCGCTGTAGCTGCACTGACAGGAAGAAGTGTTAAAGGCCTCTCTTTCTCAGCTCATCTACAACCACTTCTATCAAGGTAAGCCTCCCATGTGCCTGCAATCTCCCTATTGCTGCCCACTACATAAAACCACGCATCAAGATTCCATTCTGCCGGAATGCCTACTACTTCATCCACATGTTCACCGCCGCCGTTGCGTGAGACTGGTAACAGATAATCCGAGTGCCGTTGCAAATATGGTACCTAGCTATAGTTATACCCGCCTATCATATCAAGGAAACCGTCCCATTTTCCTGCAACGTCCCTATCGCTGTTCACTACATGAAAGCACGCCGAAACAGTGAATTCCGACGAATCGTCTTCTCCATCTCCCTCTCCCATGTCCTCACGCTTGTTGCTAACATAAATCGCGTCCAAACTTCTACCTTCTTTCGCGACACACGATGTGAGGAACGACAGCCCAGCCTCTGTACGACCGCTCTGGATCACGCCTGGATCTGCGGGTTCCTCTTCGGGTGACCAAAAGTCACCATTTTCAAAAAGGAGTCGCTGGTACGCTTCGTTCAGATACAACGTTCTGAGCGATGAAAATTGCCGGAAGACTTTTGCAAGATCGTTCTGATAGTGAGATAGTGAGTCCAATTGAGCATGGACCAGGAAGGAGAGACTCGGAGTAGATCTCAACAACTCACAACATGATATGTGCCTTCGTCCCCACGAAAGTCAAGAACCAGATGTTCGAGGTTCAAAAATGAAGAGGCAACGAGGTCGAGAACCTCGATCATAGAGCCTGAACTCCCAGAAGTGGTTTTCATGCCAAGCCCTATGACACACCACTCCTGTGAGGATCCGGATTGGCCCACAGCCTGAGCCTGAGCTCGACGAGCACCTACACGCGTGATGGAGAAAGATTGGTTGAGGTTCTGTCGTCGAGATTTTTCAATGAAGGAAGATTATAGGAATGGAGGTGTATGATCATGGAGGTAGACTCCGAAATCATCGAGGAGCCATAGTTCTTCGAGGGTTGAATGGATCGACGAAAGGGCGGACAGGAAGGAATATGACCGGGGAACACCCCAGGGTATAACTATTTGAATTTCCTTCAGTTTGGAAGAAACATTTTCATCGAGGAAGGTGAATGAGTCAGATTCATGGATATCTAGGCATCCTAACCTCATGCCTCTCTATCCATAAAGCAGGGGAAAATACTGTGGCTGAGCTTTCGCGATCAAGTATCACTTTTGATAGATCATCATTGCACATAGACTCGTCAGGCAAGTCGTGAATCAGAACCGATGTGACATTGGGGCGTGCAAGAATTGCTCTGAGCAGAGCAGTCCTATTACGACAGACACCGTGACGCAGCTCGATCTGGAGCAATTTCTCGAGCTGAGGCAAGAGGTGGCATGAGAGCTGATCCCCTGCTTGGGTGAGAGCGTCGTAGGAGTATCTTATGACCACAATTCTGTGAACTCAGAACATTGGTCAAGGAATAGATAGTAGTATTCTGTACATGTAGAACGTACTTTGTGAATCTTGATAAAAGCGCAGAATCATTTGCGAGCTTTTGAACATGCTTAACGCATCTGATTGAGATATTCGCGAAGAGAAAGGGTAAACAAATTCGACGAAGCCGCCAATCGGCAACAGAGAGCGCAAGCAGTTCGGGTGAAGCACATCTGACCCGAGACTGGGAGCTGGGCACGTCGGAATCTGGCGGATCGACATTGTACGCAATATATTCAGTAACAGAGTGGAGAAGCTCGTTGGGAAATGAAAGGCGCAGGCGCATAATGATGGACGTTCATGGACTCAGGTCGAATGAGTGAGGAAAAAAACTTGCATTTGTCCGACGGCAATTCCTTTGCGGTGGCAGGCAGCGCAAATCTCTCAACGCACGACTATGGACAGTGGAATTTGTCCTGACGCTGAAGGTTTGGCCAATCTTTGAACTCAATAGCAAGGATTGTCATCACCCAGTTGCAACCGATGAAGGGCGGGTGATGATGGTGGTGGAGGCCGTGGAGGCAGGGTAGCACATGACTCTGCTTCAGAACAACCCAGACATTCGTGGGCAATCCTCGCACTATATTCACAGTTGAGCAATATTCAAGTAGATAGTATGTACATCATGCTTGGGAGATCCTCGTCGGTAAAAATCCAGGAGGGAGCATGCTAGTCTCTACCTCCGCTTCAGAAACCAGACGACGTGCTCCTATAGTTCGTTGAATACTCCCAACAATGTCCCGATTACCGCTCTTCACAGGAAACGACCCTAGAATACACCAGGATTCCCCGTGTCTAAGCTGACTCCCACTTCTCAACACTGTATCGGTGGTGAAGATGTAGTTCAAGTTCCGAGTCTCTCTCGCTACCCACGATGCGAACCACAGCAGGCCAGTTTCTACGCGAGTGAGCATAGCATCGTCCGCGTTCGTGGGACCAGCTGTGCGAATAAGTGGCGGAAATTCTGTGTTTCTGTATTCCAGTCGTAAATTTACCCCCAACAGATACAATGTTCCGAGAGACTTGGAAAAGTGCCCGAATACGGGTGCAAGATCATTCTGAAAATGATGGAGATCAGTACGAATCAAAGCGGAGGATGAAGAACAAACAATTGGGTACGACCCCTGGTGACGATTGAGATCTAGAGTAAGCTTTTCGAGTTTTGGGAATGAAGAGGCGAGGCGGGCGAGCATCTCGACTAGAGACGTATTGGCAGGAATGGTATCCAGGGTGAGGTCCATGACATACCACTCATGCGAGGATTGGCCTATGAAGTCCCTACGAAAACCAACGTGCTTGAAGGCGAAAAACTCGATAAAGCTCTGCCGTTGAGATTCCTGGACGAAAGAAGATATGAAGGCGGGTGTATCATGAACGTAAGATAGTTGAGGATATAGGCGGAGCCACAGCTCGTTGAACGTCGAATGGGTTGACAAAAGTTTAGACAGAAACAAAGATGGCACAGGTTTATTGCGCATATGCATTTGGATTTCCCTCAATCCGGAGAGAATAGGGAATACGGAGCGACTAGCCACTTCATCGAGGTCGCCGAGTTCGAAGATTTCTAGGCTATTCACTCTCATGCCTCGATTCAGGTATGGTTGTAACCAAGGAGAGAAGGCCTTGAAATGATCTATCCATTCGAGTATGACCTTTGACAGATCATCGTTGCACATAGATTGGTCAGGTAGTTTTTCGACCAGGACCGATGTGATAGCAGGTTGCGCAAGTACTGTTCTGAGAGAAGCAGTTCTACCGAAAGACTCATCTCGCAGCTGTACATGGGAAAGGTGCTTGAATTGGGGCAAAAATCGAGCCAGGAGCTGATCCTCTGTTTCGTTCACAGCAGTCAGAGGGGATATAATCATAGTTCTGCAAGGATCAGTCAAGGGACAGTGTATTGCATGAAATCTACCTTGTGAATTTCGATAAAAATGCAAGATCCTTCTCCAGCTTTTCTGCATCCGTTACTTTGATATTCGCGAAGAGGAAAGGTAGACAAAGGTGACGCAGCCGCCAATTGACTACAGAGAGTACACGGAGCTCATTTGTAGAAAATTTGAACCAAGAACTGGAGTTCGAGTTGGGAATGTATGCAATATCGTGAATGATAGTTTCGAGTATTTCGTTGGGCAAGGACTTGAAGCCTACTTGCATGGTGCACCGTTGGAAAGACGATTGGGCACCCCTAAAAAAGGCCCTCGTATATGCGGTCTGCTCGGGCCCAGAGAATTTGAAGGAGCCTAACGAGTTGGGTGAGAGTAGAGAAGAAAGAGTGTTGCAACTCAACCGACTATATATCAACTTTGAGTTTGCCGAGACTAGTACGTACAATAACCTACATCGCCATCTATCGCCATATATACTGTAAGTATTTTTCAGCAAGGGTCAGATTACTCTGGACTCTAGAGACCGAATTTTCAACGAAATTCTTCACAAGACTCGCAGCGTGCGCCCTTGTAAGGGTATCATCATCTTCCATTCATAATTTTGTACAAAAAACCGGCACAACGTATACCGAGCACTCTTCAGCCATCCCCTACTTAGTGTTAACGTGAACGATTTGGAAAACTGAGGATGGGAGATATGGAGGAGGTAAGCTTCGCGTGGAAATCATAGGCCTCACTGTTTCGACAAGGATGGTTAGAGTGTGGCTAGACTTTGTCATAAATTTTTAGAAGCTCACTTGTTCATCGACTCCATCAGGAGCAACCCATCCCAGCTCACGTTCGGGTGTTAGTATGCTAGAGGCTCATTTTAGTACAAGGATATTGTCTGGCAGAAATTCATAAGTAGTGGCAAACAGGTAAGCGTTGTCACCGTGCTGAGGAATTTGCTCAACAATCCATTGTGTAGCAGGAACATAGTCGGTCAGGAGCGCAACAACGAGACCATCGATGTGGGCAGTTGGTGAGTCGAAGCTCTTAATGGTGTATTCGTTTTCTTGGTTGCCAGTTTTCTCGAAGACCCGCTAAGCAAACGAAGATGAGGTCACGGAGAAACTTATCTGTTGCACGAGCAAGGTGACTCACGTTTGTTTCTTGGTCCCGGGGAGTCAAGACGATCTGCTTTGGAAGGAAACTGAGGTCTTCCGCAGAACGTCACTTTTGCAGCCTCCTATTGCAATCTCTTGTAATTTGCGCCCCCTTTGTGCTTGTATCGATAGCCGATGATGCTCCTCCCTCACGACTACGGTGGTGAAAGTCAAAGACTGGAATTCCGACAGCCAGATACAGTGCGCTAACCGGATTCATCTCATCATGATCATGGAGCCGTCATATCGATGATGAGCTCTGTACGAATCAGTACGACCACTTCATTTCAGCTTTTGAGGAGTGACGGCTGGATATCATGTTACACAGTAATTTACACCCCGATGCGCCATTTCCGACTCCCGAGTCGTCATTCTGTCATCTAAGTCCAATACTAGTACAATTGCTTCAGTTATCACTTGATCGATGCTGCAATGAGACGGATGACAGACCTGAAGATAATGCCCTAACAAAACCCACTCGCCCTAGCACACTATCGAGGTCAGAGTGAAGGCCAGCCAAGCAAGCAACAGACAACGCAAGCAGAACATCGATGTTCGTCACCATTCATCAAGACGTACTGGCACGCCTACCGAGATCATCAACGTTGTCTCAAATGTCAGGAATTGTGGAGTCTTCCTGCTCGGATTTCATATCCGGTTTCGTGCAGTTTCGTGCAGGAGCATGCTTGAGAGTGTCGACATGTACGAGATTGTAGAGTCTTCCATTCCAAAGATCATCCATGATACATTTCTGTGCTTGAGTATCTCGATTAGCACGTTTCACGGTCGTTGGGAACTTTCTTTGAGATCGAAGAACGATTCGGTGGTTCGGTCGCAGAAGCAGGGGAAGGAAGAATACTGGGCTCCATACGGAGGCGGGGTCCCTGCGCCCTGGTGAGTGTCACTATCGTCAATTCAATATGATTTATCGCGAAGCACCGATACAACACTTCGATAGGCGCAGTAAATTCCAGAGGTGACCAACACTGCTGTTGTCCCTACTTCAGCTATCCCCTACTCGATGTTGAGGATTTGGAAAACCGATTTTGGGTGGTATTGAGGAGGATAGCTGTTCGTAGTAATCAACGGCCCCACGGTGATCTTCATAAACAAAGGAGATGAGATGTTGAGAGTACGGCGAGACTTTGGGATGAGCTTACTCGGTCATAGATATCATCGGCAGCAGTCCAGCCCTGATCACGTCCAGGGGTCAGTATGCTAGAGATAATAAGGAAGATAGAGGGCCACGTCAGTTCAAGGATACTGTCCATATGTATGGATGGTGACAAACATGTAAGCGTTATCACCGTGCTGAGGAACGCGCTCGACAATCCATTTCGTAGCCGAAAAGAATTCGGTCAGGAGCGCGAAAACGTAACCTTCGATATGGGCAGTCGGAGAGTGATTGCTCGTGATGGAGTACTCGTTCTCTTGGTTGCCAGTTTTCTCAAAGATCCACTAAGTAGAGTAGAAAGAGTTGATGAACGATGCCTGATACTTGAGCAAGGCGACTTACAGTTGTTTGTTGCTCTTGGGAAGTCAAGACGATCTCTTTGGGGGCGAGACTGAGGTCTTCCGCCAAGCGTCGCCCGACGGCGTATTCACGGTTGTAGATGATGTAGCGACCTGTTTCGAGAGACATGATGAGGTGATTGTTTGCTTTCGGTTCTTGTCGAGAGTGAGGTTCAGAGTGCTCACCAGACAGCCTTTTATACAAAGTCTGTTCAGCGGCCACTCTGGGGGGTGTAAATTGGAGCCTGCTATGTCATCCTGCTCTTCTGTGAGCTTGATTCAAGAGCCGATGCTCTTCGTATTCGACGTCCTGACTTCTAGTGATAGTATAAATCAGCTCCGACAGTTTCCTAGAACGAGCTAGCCGAAGTTATCAAACTCACAATATCGTCGATCAAGCTTATACTCGACATTCAGTGTCATAACCCCTGAGTCGTGACTCGTATCGATTCGTTCTTCGGCTGATTCTTGGTCGATAGCTCCTTCGTTGATCTTTATTTTGAGAGGTTGAATCGCTAGATCTCATGGAACACTTCAATGTGCCGTGTCCACGCCATTTTGTCACCTAATAGCTTAATTGTAAGTATCACTCAATCGACGCTTGAATGCGATAGATGTCGGACCTACCCTAGTCAAAGCGATCATTGAGTACGAAAGCAGCCGATTACCCTCTGATGTCTCCGATGTCGGTATGTTTTCAACCATTGAATGTTATACGGCGAGCACCCATTCCTGGCATCCACCCCATACCATTAACCGCCTAGTAAGGTCAGATTATCACAACTGCCTAAGAAAATCAAGAACTGTGTAACCATTCTGCTCAAAATTGATGTCCGGATTCGCGCTTCGATATGTGGACTGTGCCATCCCAGAGGTCAACCATGAATACAATCTTTCGCTTGAGCATCCAATAGCAAGATACAAACGAAACCTTGTCTCCACTACGAATCTAACACCATATCCGCAGATTGATCCTGAACCACAGCATCGTCTTTTGATATCGAGAAATGTTTACCCGGCCGCGAAACAACGAACGTCGTTGGACTGGAGCTGGATATCCGTATGAACCGAAGTAGATCGATGAACGCGACCTCTTTTTGATCCCATGTTCGGAACAGTGCAACGTTTTCCGGATGGGTGAGGTCGATAACCTCTATAGTAACACATCGGTCAATAAGATTGGTAAAAAGTATGGAAAGCACGAGGAGTCTCACCAAAACCCGTTCTATACATCTCTGACTCTCTGAGTTTCAATTCCTCCAATTTGCTCTCTTTCACACTCTTCGGTCTACCCTTCCGCCGTGCGTTGCGTTCGTTATCAAGTTCATTATCGTGTCTCTTGAGCCAGACGTCGGCTACAAGGTGATGGAGTACCTCCAGTGTGAGAGTACCTTCTGCAGGCAACGAGTGGTAGAAGAAACCATAAAAGTCGGCTAGATCGCATGAATGGCAATTGGTGCAGTTGGTAATTCGAGCATGATGGAGGTAAAAGGGTATCAATCATAAGCACTGTCTGTTGCTTTCTGAAGCAGATGCACTCACCGAGCATATCATGTTTCTTATTTCGACTCGATGCTATTGAAACCAACTTTTCTTTGCGCAGAGCTTTTCGTGAAAGCTGATCTGCTTTTCTGGATTGAGGATGGAAGATCTTCTCTTTTTTCGTTGATTTTGACGCTGCTGCTTTGCCTGTTTTTTGAGAAGGAGCCATAAGAACGATGAGAATGGATTTCAGAAAGAAAAGGTTTGACGCCAACGCTGAGCTCGAACGGTACATAGTCACAGATAGTCACGTACATTGGGACCGTGAGACTTGACACGTGGCTATCAGCATGCCGTGTGTCGGCAGATGCTCAACTTCTCTTTTGACGAGCATCTTCGCGGCAGACGTCGTGTTAAAGTTCATACAAGTTCAAGAGAGGATCACTCGAAGGCCCAGCTGTGCTCTAGATAGTATGCCCTCTCAAGAATCTGATCGTATCGCCTCGGCACAGCAGACATTAGACAGTAAGTTGTCTATTGCATCACGTTAGAATTGTGCTAACATTATCTGCTATCTCAAGTCTTATACGAAATGTCGCAGCTGTTGAATACACAGCTTGATAAGGAAACGTTGACGACGTGTGTTAGGATGATCGAGAGTGGGGTCAATCCTGAAGCCCTTGCGGTGAGTGTTTGAACCACTGGTTGCTGCGTCAAAAAACCCATATATGCCTGAATGGGATGTATATACAACGAGTCCTTCTCATCACAGTGTTTCTTGAGACTTCAGTATGATCCTTCACTGACATTCATGTACCAGGCCGTTATACAAGAGCTCCGGCGAGAGAACACCGCCTTAGCTGGGCGTGCATAAACAGGCGTTTCACCAGAACCCAGGTCGCGACATACGATCCCTTTCAATGCCGTTACACGGCCGCGGCATGATCTTCAGCTCTTTAACATGTGTTCTCGGGACCGGGATTCACGTTCTAATAGTGGAACAGTGCATTCACTCTGGTCTTCATTTGCCTTCAAATGCTAGGTCTCTCCTATATCCTTTCCAAGACAGGTGTGTTGGACGTTAAGCCCAGTGCGGTCTATGTTTATCAAAATCGGCTTGGGCTATGTTACATCATGATCGCACCTTTTCATCTCCCAGATGTATACGAACAGTCCCAGTCTTTGATGTATATCCCTTCGCACAGCCCAACAGATGGAACTTGTCTCTTTCAGCTGCTGGATACAAGGTTTCTGTGAAGGTACATAGTGACGACTAGGACCTTGCTCTTTGGCTTTCCGCGTTTGATGTTTGATGTGTTTACTAGTTTAGCTCTTTGGATATGTGACATTTGGATCAGTGATGACTCGAGATATGTATAGAGTAGAAACAGCACGGTTTTTCCCGCTAATACTGTTGTGAGTGAGAACGGTAAGAGAAAGAGAACTTCAACTTGAACTGGTAAAGTGTAAAAATTCGGGCGCGGTGGTGAGCAGCCGGAAGCCGATCGTAGCAATTTGAGATTGACGGGCGGACCTGGCCAGCCTGACCCTTCCTTTCAATTTACCAGAACCTTCGTCATCTTCCCTTTGTCTTTCCTCATCGTTGGCCACGGCGACAACCATCATCTAGGCTATCTGCGTTTCGGCTTCTCCCTATACTCCAATCTGGATATCGTGACCTGAATTCAACAGTAGCGCAGCTGCCCTCACGACAGTCTTTCTTTCAGACTGTAGCCGACATCGACCATGCAGCCTTCAACATACGACATACAGCGCGAGGTGGAGGCCCTCAGAGACATACGGCGACGATCTACAACTCCAGGAGCGCTCACCATTGACCCTGACCTTCCCAACCAAACTTCTCCATCGTCACCGACATATTCCTGGTCAGGTGGATCCACGACAGACGATTCTTCCAGTAGCTCTCATGAAGACGGCTCCAGCAGCAGTACTGGCCATACGACCGTGGAAAGCACCAATCCTGCAGACGATCCTTTTCATCTCTTCTGGGTCCCAGCTAGCGTTCATCCCGAAATCGCTCCAGCTGAATTCCGCGAATTCCTCCGAGAACATTCTCGCTCACCACCTCCAGCAGATGGCACACCAGTCAGCAGATCAGGATCCTTTTCCTCGCTTTCCTCAGGAGGACTTGGGAGGAAGAAGTCCATGCTTAGTCGCCAGTATAAGCCTTCGGAAAATGACGGCGTCGAAGAACAAGAAGAACGAATTGTCCCGCTCAGTCGAACTAGGAGCACACGTTATACAAATCAGGGCCCTCAGCTCACTATAAGCGACCTTCAGAAATTGGAGCAATTGGCAGAGGAAGCTTCCGAGAGTGATGATCCTTCAAAACTGAGGAATATCTTACGCAGAAGTTTAAGTCTAAACATTTCTCCAACTGGTGAGCCTGTGCTTTGACTTCGATTGAATGCTGAACTCTGAACTCGCTCGAATCGTAAGCCATAGAGCAGATGAAGAACATGCCAGATATGGGCGATGAGGCTGACGCTCCCATTATCATACCTCCTCGCAGTCAAATCTTGAGACGAACTAATCGCACCAAAATCCGAAAACCTGCTCTGCCTGGTGATGGCGGAGGCCATCGCTTCGGTGCTTCGAGGCGTGGAGGACGTTCTGCTACTGCTGCTGCTGCTACCGCCGCCACCGCAAACATGAGTTCAGAACGTACCTCCAGTGATCACTCTTCTAGTGACCACGAACCTGATGCCCGACCGAGATTACTCAGTAACGAGTTTCCAACCGGAAGACCGGACTCGTTCAGCGAGGAGAGTTTGATCTATGATGCATACGTGAATGAAGAAGAGGAGTCGCATCCGTCACCACTAGTGGCCACTACCTCACCCCCTCCTCAAGAAGAAGTCACGGAAGCACCACGAGTGTCGTTACAGCAAACCCCGATTCCTGAAATTCCATCTGTACCAGTGTCTGCGCCTGTTCAACCAATACCCAGCACTGATGTCCAACCTATGCCAGCTCAACCAACACCTGACACTGTGCTTCACCAGCCACAGCCGCAAAGGCTTCTATCTCCCCAAGTAACTTCTGACCTATCACCCCCCTCACGTACTCCCTCCCCTCCTTCTTCTCCTATGACAGAACCTCCTGCGGCACCTCCTGCCTTTCTCTCCAGTCCTCCGCCACCACATCATCATCGAAAAGAAAAGGACAAGAAGGGTCTCTTTGGGAAGTGGGGCTCAGATAAAAGCGGTAAAAAAGCCAAGGATCATAACAGAACTGAATCTGCAGAGAAAGATAAGGATAAAGATTCTGGATTCTTCGGCTCACTTTTCGGTGGAAAGAAGAGCAAAGATTCAGATGGTTCCGCGCCGTCAACCTCAGCGCACGGACATACTGCTGGACGTGAGGCTGCACAGGCACTGTTAGGAGCTAGCAAAAGCTCGAAGAACTATCAACCTCCGCCCTCACCAGGTGCACAGGCTATCAACAACTACTCGCGCTATCCCATACATGTCGAACGCGCCATTTACAGGCTCAGTCACATCAAATTGGCGAATCCGCGTCGACCGCTCTATGAGCAAGTGCTTATTAGTAATCTGATGTTCTGGTATTTGGGTGTGATTAACAAGGCTCAGAATCCGCAAGCGAACGCGGCTGGACAGACGGCAACAGGAGGTGCAGCGGCTCCGACTGACAAAGAACAGCAAGAGAAGGAACAGAGAGAGGCAGAGCAGCGGGAGAAGGAGCGGCAGGAACAAGAACGGCAAGAACGGGAATTGAGAGAGAGAGAGAGGGAGATGGAGTCGAAGAAGCAGAAGGAAGCATCGCCAAAACGTGGGCCTTTGACTAAACCAGCCCCGATGGGTACAGGGGGTGGTAGAAGGGCTGAAATGCCCATCAGAGGACCTCAATACGAAATGCAGCATCGAGAAATGGAACAGGCTTATGGTGGATATCCCGGATACAATGGTGGATCAACGCAGCAGCAGAATATGGTTCAGGGACGAAGATCTCCTGGAACAGGTCAACGAGCGCCTTCGTCTCCGCAGAGTGCTCCACGGCTCGTGCAACCGGCGGACTCACAGACTGCTGACAATTTCTATTACCCGCCTGACTCGATGGCCATGAATCAGCCCCCGCCGCAGTCTACACAGCAACAACGGCTACCTCCTGGTGCGATGCCTCCCATGGAGAAGTCTACTTGGTCTACTCCTGGGTCACCTCGTCAGTCGAATTCCTCACCACCACCTCTTAGTTCCAGTCCCGATCGACGTTCCTCGCGGTCGCCGCCGAATGCTTATAGCCCACAAGGGATGTATGGTAACAACATGTCGGCTGTCGGAGGTCGAACGCCCAGTCGATCACTGTCAGCGACTGCTGTTCCCTCTCCGTCATCTTCTCCTCCTAATATGAACGGGAGAATACGCAAAGGTGTCAGCGCACACGCGGTTCCTTCAAAAGCTAGATCTCAGACGCCTGAGAGTACGATGCTGGCATACCAAACGAATGGTGGAGCGGAAGAGGAGGACGTGCCTCTAGCTGTTTGGCAGCAACAGCGAAAGCGATGAAATGTATGCTATGTGTTTATTCTCTGGTTTTCCGTGATTAACTTCATTTGTTGTCAGTTCTACTCTCTATCCTTCTCTGTACTCTTTCCCTTCCAGTCTTCGGTTTCTTCTGCTTCTCAGCATCTAGATTAAAATATGAGCGGAATTTCGTGATTGAACATCATCATCATTGTCCATTAACATCATCAACAGTCACACTTTCTATGTTATATGCCCTCTCCCTCCATGCATTTGGAATTACATTCGTTTTTCTCACAGCTACTCGGTTCAAACTCTCTGTCATTCCTTTCTGCAATGCTCACTCTTATTCGCACTGCTGCTAGTACGAACGATTTCTCACTTCGCATGCCTCGTGTCCCCCTAGCCCATCGAGGGTGTTCGCCTGGCATCTTCTCTTCCTCCTCTCACAGACTCAGGACTTTATACACACATTTTTCTTTAATATTGTAAACAACTTTGAACGAAATGTGTTGGCAGAAAGTGGGACATTGGGTTTGATGACGATGGACTGTGGAATGCCTGTCCTGCTTTTACAATCGCTTTATTTTCCTCCCCATCTTGTTGTCTTTTGGACACTCACTCCCTTCGATCTACTCATTACCTTTGGTTCTTTACGTTCCGTGTAATGTATTCACAAAAATGTTTTGCTAGTTTCGGTCATCCAGGAAGTTCTCTCTTGGTACGGGCGTCAAAGGGCGTCAAATTAGACGCTGATAAAGGTCACATTTCTTTTACGGATTACTCAGACAGGCCAAGCTCTGCACTCTACCTTCACGTCGGCTTTATCTTCCTTGTATCTGTTGTAATCTCTGGTTCTATTTAACAGGTATATACCCATTCGTATCTGTTTCTCTCTATAATGACTTACCGAACTTCAGGTATAATGTCTCCTCCTGGGTCTCCCAGATTAATAGACTCGTATACAGCACCCAAGGAAATCTTGCAAGAATTCGCAGACCTTGCAGAAGAAGAAAATGTCGATCCCTTCGCAGAAACAGCAAAGACACGTCAAATAGCTGCCCGGCAGTCTGACTACCACAACCGTCGCTTTGACCGAGTTGCTGTCGATAGCGCAGATGCATTCCAAGAAGGCGGGAGCGACGAAGGAGGGTATAAGGATGCCATGAGGCTAGCTCGGTTGGAGCAGGAGGAGGTTAGAGTAAAGAGGGCTATTGAAGAGAAGGAACGACAGGAGCGAGAGGAAGGAAAAATGAAGATGGATTTAGACAAGACGCCCCCCGCTGCCGAAATCCAGGATGTGGAAATGGAGCTAGCTGCCGCTCAAGAACTTGCGGTCTCTCGGGAACAGTCTGGAACAAAGCGAAAACGACGCTGGGACGAGACCGCAGATGAGAATGCAGACCCCAACAAGACGACTACTGGAGAATGGTCAAAGGAAGCTTTAGAAGCTGCTGCACCGAAAAAGCGACGGTCTCGTTGGGATGCTACTCCTGCGGAAACTGCTGTCGCCGAGACTCCTAAGCGTTCAAGGTGGGATCAGACTCCGGTCGTACAAGACACGCCCATGGTTCCTATCATTATGAACACTCCTGGCCTCTCTCAGGATGACAAACATAATCGTTATCTTACTGACGAAGAGCTCGATGCCCTTCTTCCCGCTACTGGTTATACTATCGTCACACCTCCGGCTGGTTATGCGCCCATGGTACAGCCCCGAAAGCTTCAGACGACGTCCGTAACCGAGGTCGGCGGGTTCCACATTCAAGAGAGTTCTGACGCTGCCGCTGTAGCAGCAGCAGCCGGACTCGCTCCAGAGCTTCCTACAGAAATTCCCGGTGTTGGCAATCTTGCTTTCTTCAAGCCCGAAGATGCTCAGTACTTCGCTAAAATCATGAAAGAGGAAGACGAGACAGAACTTTCTGTTGACGAAATGAAGGAGAGGAAGATCATGCGGCTGCTGTTGAAGATCAAAAACGGTACACCTCCCGTTCGTAAGACTGCTTTGAGGCAGATAACGGACAAGGCTCGCGAATTTGGTGCTGGTCCTCTTTTCGACAAAATTCTCCCTCTACTCATGGAACGTACCCTGGAGGACCAGGAGCGCCATCTTCTCGTGAAGGTCATCGATCGTGTTTTGTACAAACTCGATGATCTTGTTCGACCCTACGTCCATAAGATCCTTGTCGTCATCGAACCTCTTCTCATCGATGAAGATTACTACGCACGAGTTGAAGGTCGTGAAATCATCTCCAACCTTTCCAAAGCCGCCGGTCTAGCCCACATGATCTCCACTATGCGACCTGATATCGACCATGCCGACGAGTACGTGCGCAACACTACCGCCCGAGCCTTCTCGGTTGTCGCCTCAGCTCTTGGTATTCCCTCGCTCCTCCCTTTCCTAAAAGCTGTATGTCGGTCCAAGAAATCTTGGCAGGCTAGACATACGGGTATCCGTATCGTTCAGCAAATTGCTATCATGATGGGCTGCGCTGTGCTTCCCCATCTCCGTAACCTGGTTGATTGTATCGCCCACGGCCTTTCTGACGAGCAACAAAAAGTGAGGACGATGACTGCTCTAGGTCTCGCTGCCCTCGCAGAGGCTGCCGCACCATACGGTATCGAGTCTTTCGATGCTGTGCTCAAGCCTCTCTGGTTAGGTATTCGTTTACATCGAGGGAAAGGATTGGCTGCTTTCTTGAAAGCTATCGGGTTCATTATCCCTCTCATGGACCCTGAATATGCTTCCTACTATACCAAGGAAGTGACGGTCATTCTTATCCGAGAATTCCAAACATCCGACGAGGAAATGAAGAAGATTGTTTTGAAAGTTGTCAAGCAGTGTGCAGCCACGGAGGGTGTGACGCCTGCTTACATCAAACACGATATCCTTCCTGATTTCTTCAAGTCGTTCTGGGTCCGTCGAATGGCGCTTGACAGGCGAAACTATAGGCAGGTGGTTGAGACCACGGTTGAGTTGGCTCAGAAGGCTGGTGTATCAGAGATCGTTGGCAGGATTGTCAACGAACTCAAGGACGAGGCTGAGCCTTACAGGAAGATGGTTATGGAGACAATCACCAAAGTAATTGCTACACTTGGCGCTTCCGATATCGACGAGCGACTTGAGGTGAGACTGGTTGATGGAATCATTTATTCCTTCCAAGAACAAACCACGGAGGACCAAGTTATGTTAGACGGTTTCGGGACTGTCGTCAACGCTCTTGGCATTCGTGTCAAACCATATCTTACCCAGATCGTTTCTACCATTCTCTGGCGATTGAACAACAAGAGTGCAAAGGTCCGTCAGCAAGCTGCCGATCTGACTACTCGATTGGCGGTTGTTATCAAGCAGTGTGGTGAGGATCAGTTGCTTAGCAAGCTTGGATTGGTGTTGTTCGAACAACTTGGTGAAGAGTACCCTGATACTCTTGGAAGTATCATTGCGGCTGAAGGTGCCATCGCCAACGTTGTCGGTATGACCCAGATGAACCCACCAGTCAAAGATCTATGTGAGTCATCTTGTTTTGTATGCTCGACGAGAATGATTGGCTGACCATCTTCGTTCTTCAGTGCCGCGAATGACTCCCATTCTCCGTAATCGACACGAGAAAGTGCAAGAGGCGTCCATCAACTTGATTGGTCGTATCGCCGATCGTGGTGCAGAATTTGTTCCTGCTCGTGAATGGATGCGGATCTGTTTCGAATTGCTGGATTTGCTCAAGGCACACAAAAAGGGCATTCGACGTGCGGCAGTCAACTCCTTCGGCTATATCGCGAAAAGTTTGGGTCCTCAGGATGTGCTTTCGGTTCTCTTGACAAACCTGCGTGTTCAAGAACGTCAGAGTAGAGTGTGTAGTACGGTGGCTATAGCTATCGTGGCAGAAACCTGTGGTCGTAAGTCATGTCTGCTCTTTCTTCTTCACTTGACATGTGTTGATGCTCTTTTGCCCTCCCTCTAGCTTTCACCTGCATTCCCGCTATCCTGAATGAGTATCGAACCGCCGAGCTCAACGTCAGAACAGGTTGTCTCAAGGCTTTGTCGTTCGTGTTCGAATACGTCGGTCCCCAATCTGCCTACTATTGCGATTCTGTCGTCACCATGCTCGAGGACGCTCTGACAGATCGTGATCTGGTCCACCGACAAACGGCGAGTACTATCGTCAAACATCTAGCATTAGGTGTTGCTGGTCTAGGATGTGAAGACTCCATGCTGCACTTGATGAATCTTGTGTGGCCAAACTGCTTTGAGACCTCCCCACACGTTATCGGGGCTGTCATGGATGCGATCGAAGCTATGCGAGTGACGCTTGGTCCGGGTGTGCTTCTAAGCTATGTCTTGCAGGGACTTTTCCATCCGGCTAGGAAGGTGAGGGAGGTTTACTGGCGTATCTACAATGCGCTCTATCTCGGCGCTGCGGATGCGTTGGTTCCGTTCTATCCTGACCTTGGGGAGTTGAGTGAAGGAAAGAACGTTTATGACAGACATCCTTTGCAAGTCTTTATTTGAGGCTCGTAAGTAGTAGTGACAGTATATATGGTCTGATTGTACAATAACTGTATATCGTAGTGTTTGCGAACAAGTACTTGTTCTGTTTGTTGTTGGTCAGAGCAACGCTGTCGCTCGGAATAATCCGCGGTAATTGAGGCTCCGCTTCAAACATCGGCCTAGGCCCTGGCATTGGGCTAACGACAACGAGTTCATTCTGCGATAATATCAGTTCTCTCTTTACTACCAAATGCATTCACCAGCGCACGCAGCTCCTGTGCCACGGCGTTCAGCCATGAAGCACTCTTTCTCTTATGACTCGCCGCATTCATCTCCCTATACGGAATCTACTCCTCTTTCATCGAGTCCTCCTCCACCAGATGCGAATTCTCCTCCAGGATCTTCTGGCTCTGCTACATCTGCCGTCCATCGTATATCCTCTTCAACCAGCTTGAGCAATCAATCAGTCCCATCTCCTTATGTCTCTATGCCTCAGACTCCTGTACCGGGCTATACACCCAAAGTGTCATTTGACACCTTCGAGAACCCAGCGGCCAGCATGTTCAGTTTCACCCTAAGAGCCAAATCTGCTGGATATAAGAGGACGAGATCCACAAGGTAAGCTTCGTCTGGGTCATCCGTGGGTCCTCTCTTGCTGATTAAAGATCGCTCAGAGTGTTTCTGTGTGCTTCTTCTCCCGATGAATCAGGAAGAGAGGCTCTTGATTGGGCTCTCGAAAGCTTCGTGCAAGATGGAGATGAATTCGTCGTTTTCAGAGGTGTCGAAGAAGATGTACTTGGCGAGTCAAGTGCTCATCGAAATACCACTTTTTCTCCTAACATGCCCATGATTCAGACAAGGACCACGATTCTGTTCGAGAAGACGCTCGTTCTTTAATGGCATACATCCAAGCTAAGAGTCAGGAATATGATCCAGACCGCAAAGTGCGTGTTACCTTACCTGGCCAACGAAAATCTATTGATCAGTCTTTAGCTTTCCATTATCCTAGAATGCATTGCCGGAAGGGTCACCGATACGCTTGATCGACTTATCGCCCTTTACAAACCAGATTCCGTCGTTGTTGGTACTCGAGGCCGAAAGTATGTTGCGTTATCGGCGTGAATTCTTGAATGATCATGCTAAAAATTTACTTGATAGAGCCTGGCAAGTAGGCATTGGCAAGGGAACCATGGGTAGTGTTAGCCGATACTGTTTGACCCATTCGCCTGTCCCGATCATTGTCGTGCGGCCAGAACGTAAAGTCAAGAAGACCGTTGAAAAGCGGAGAGCAGATCCCAAACGGGGTACTCATTTTGATTGAGCTTTTTGGCTCCAGGTTATGCTTTTGCAGGGCATGCCTCTCATTGCGGAATCATCAGGTCAGATGTTACAGGTTCTTACAGGCTCTTGTAAAGGCACACGCCGAACTACCTACGAAGCTTTCCCTCAGCTCGGACCTTGGAGTTCAGAGTGCTTTTGCGCAATTGCGGACGCTGGATTGCTAAATATCAGCAGCGAGTTCCGCCGAGACCTGAAAGACGAAACGGACGGTATTGTACTTGCAATACTCTGCCAACATATCCCATGAGCTTTTGAACCTTTTTCATCTGCTTCCTCTCCATGGTCGCCCTTATTCGCCACATCAATATCGATATCCCAGATTGTATGGACCTCAGTTAAAAATATAATCTTTTTCACAAATCTCGGTCGATGCTCGGTTTGTACCACATTGTGACTTCATGAATCTTCATTCCTATTTCTGCTTTGCCCTGCTCTTGACCAACATCAACCGCCTGTGACCTTTCTACCTTGTGTTCGTTTTAGCAATGATCCACGGTGGGACCATGTCCAGGTCCCATTCTCACTCACTGATCATTCAGGTGTTATCCATGTATTGAACCAATTTTGGGGAATCCCACCGACTAACTTACACTCTAGATGAACATACCACGAGTCAAATTTCAACGGATGTGAACCAGGCACTGCGGTGATTCCTTAACGGTCGGATTCGGGCAAACGAGCGATGCTTCCAAATGCTTCTCAGCTTCTGAACATTCCGTCCATACGGGGGTTGCATCGTTATAAGCTCCTTCACGTCAAATAAGGAATGCACGAATATTTTGTGGAGAGGGTCCTTGTCGGCTAGGTTCGAAGCCGCTCCAACTATATTCAGCATTCAGGCTTAAAAACCGACGGTTGAGCACAGTTGCGCTTTTTAATTTCTTTCTTTGCTTTTTTTCAAACACCTCATCATAGCTCATTCGACTCTCGAGTCGTATCACTGTCCTTTCCCCTCTTACACTCTTTCCAGTCATTCTTTTGAAAAAACATGTATATTCCTCGGGCTGCCGCTCTCGTCGCTGCCACAGCGACTTCCGTTCCCTTGAATTCGCTCACTATCACCAAAACCCCGAACGGGTTCACCAACTCCGCCCGTGGATGGAACTCGTTTGGGATCCAAGCCAACGCGGCCACTGACCCGTCGTTTGTCTTCAACCAGACCAGTGTCGAACAACAGTGCGATGTTCTCGTTTCCGCTGGTCTTGTCGAACTAGGTTACAGGTATGGCTGATATCGCTCGTGCTACTCGGTTTTTGGGGTTCTGATGGCAAGCTCCAGTTACTGTAGCTTGGACTCCGGCTGGTCTGTCGGTGGAAATGGGGACGAGAATGGACGAATTATCGCTGATAGTTCGTTGTTCAACATGACAGATCTTGCGAGCCACCTTCATAACGAGGGTATGTGTGAATCTCTTTGGTAAACTTGTCGTCGGTCTAACATTCTTGTTGTGTCAGGCTTACAACTGGGTGTTTATGTCGTTCCTGGAGGCTTCCTCGCCGACGTTAATAAGACAATTCTGGGAACGGATATCACCATCGGTTCAGTCTGCTCGGGAGACAATGGGTTGGCTCGTTGCAACTGGAACTACGGTGAAGACGGGGTGCAGCAATGGCATGATTCGGTGGTGGCTTTATTCGCTGAATGGTAATTAAGACCCTGCAAGTTCTATCATACAGATGCTCAGACTGACTGCATGAACGTAGGGGTGTCGATTTCATCAAACTTGATTTCATCACTCCCGGATCCCCAGATAACGGAGTATCCCTCCCCGCGAACGAATCGCAAGCCGTCGTCAACTATCACAATGCAATCGAGAAATCTGGTCGACAGATGCGTTTGGATATCAGCTGGAAGCTCGCTCGAGACCCCAGCGATTTCGACATCTGGGAATCCAACGCAGATTCCTTCCGCACCGACCAGGATATCAACAATTCTGGTGCAGACTCTGATAGTTTTACGGCCTGGGCTACGGTTCAGCGAGCTATCGACAATTATCGACAATATATCGTCCTGCATACCTCGCAAGACGAGACTCTCAGCATCTACCCTGATATGGACAACCTATACGTAGGCAACTCGGCTCCTGAAGATGGTGTTACCGACGACGAACGGTTCACTATCATGAACCATTGGTTGGGAGCAGGGTCCAATCTCATACTCGGAAATGACTTGACACAACTTGATGGTTCGCATGCTTCTTGAACCCTTGTGCAGACAGCTTGTACTGAAGAAGCTCACGTTCTAGATACCGGAAAAGCCATCTTGACCAACGCTGCGGCACATAGCGTCGCGGACTTTGCGGCTCAGCACCCTATGCGCCCACGAAACCCTGGCACTGGAGAAGGAGATGCTCAACAGCTACAAGCTTGGATTGGAGGCCCGGACGATTCAGGAAAGGTTGTTGTGATTCTAGCGAACTATGGACCTGATGAAGGCCAAGGTGGTTTCAATACAACTCTGAGCGGTGTGCAGAATGTTACCGCCACTTGGCAAGACCTCGGAATCTCTGGAAGCTTTGCAATCCAGGAGGTTTGGAAGGGACAGGATCTGGGAACTTCAAATGAACAGCTGAGTGCTAGTTTGGATGAGGGTCAAAGTTTGTTAGCTATCTTGACTCCTACGAACTGATCAACAGGGATCTTCATGATCACCGATTAGCCAGTAGTATGTTCTTCTTTTGCGGACCGTATCAGTGTGATAGTGTTCACTCTCTTCCATTCGTTCTTTACATCTGATTGATTAATGTCTCTGTGCTTCCCTCTTCTCTGAATACTTGATGGGCATAACATAAGTCGAAGGCACCCTCTTCAATCGTGTCAGCCATCTTGAGAATGCATCATATCGAGGGTACATCATACTTGAAGAGGGAAGCGATCTGTCATACTGACAATGGTTCTGAAATCAGCATTCGTGACGGAGAATTGAAAGTGGTTCGAGTTGCATCGTGATCTAGAGTTAAAGGTAAAGAGACACAGAGCTAGATACAAACGAGACCTATGCCCCTCCTGTTAAACCTGGCGGAAACCCCGAAAAGTCAACTTGATCTTGTACACTCTGCCCATCAATCGTGTACGATATCCGCAGACGTAGACGCACTGCACTCTGTAAAATGAATGATCAGATGCTACATCTTTTTCGAAGACATGCTTCCTTTGACTTACTCCCACAGGTGCAATAACCCTCATTTGCTGAGTCTCTACAGATCCTGGACCGACATCAGGATTGGACATGGGAAGCATCTGCAATTGTTGTGACTACATGAATCGAACACGTTAGCTTCCTGACGTCTTTATTGAAAAGACAAGATGGAAGGATCGAAGCTGACCTTTGGCACTGCGGCTTGGAATGTAAGCCCAGTAGCAGGTGTCCCACCTGAAACCTGGAATCTCGCCAAGATCATCACCACACCAGGTTTGGCGGCGGAAGTTTGAGGCGTTAGTGTGATCTTGAGTGAGTTCTTTTCGTACGCAGTGTATGATGTGAGTCGCGGTGCTGCGGGTGGCGTAGGTGCCGCCGCAGGGGCTGGTGCTGGAGGTGCAGGTGCGGGGGATTGAGATGAGGGTATAGAGAACGCAGAGAGGGGATTTGAAGCCATGGACGGCGGGGGTGGAGAGGAAGCGGCCATGAAACCAGCTGGGGGTGTCGCTGTTGTGGCCGCTGTGGTGGAAGGTGTATTCCCGAACAGACCAAGAATATCATCGATCGTGGATTGTTGAGATTTTTGAGGAGGGCTGGTTGCACCAGTGGAAGGTCCGGGAGTTGAAGTCGAACCAGAAGACCCAAATATGTCAGCTAGCAGATCTTGATTACCGTTGCTCTGGCCGTTCGGAACCGGTGATGCGATTTCGTCGTTTCCTAATAGATCGCCGCCAGAGCTGGAGCCAACTGGTTTGTTTTCGCTCACTGGGGAAAACGAGTCAACGATGTCGTTTATGATAATCGAGAAATGTAAACTTACCGACGCCCATCACAGTCGCCTTCAGTTCTGGTGGAGGCATACGCTCCAAAACGCCCTCCCTCAACTGACCTAAATTGAACAAGCTAGCAAACTCAACTGCGCGTTGCTGCAGTTCAAGCTCTGGTGTGGAGGTATACTGTGCCAAGATCTCTGCGATACGATCTTGCTGGTTGGCACTAGTGGTCGGTCGAGAGGATATCTTGGTGATTGAGGCCAGGACATATTGCCGGGAAAGATAGTTGGCATACGGGGAGTCGAGTATAGACAGAAGGAGGTCCAGTATTTCTTTATCGGTGATCTAGGTATGCAGTAGATTAATCATAGATAGATTGGGACAACTAGAGTTATCGTTACCGCTTTAGGTTGCTCTTCGTCAACAAGACCTCCCTCCAGAACGATCTCGCTGTATTCTCCCAGCACCCAAGCGGCAGCAAGAGTAAGAGATTCTTGTGATATATCTGATTTCAGAGCGGTATACAGTTTCGATGCGGTATATGCCTGAAGCTCAGGCGTATGAGCAACCAGTCGGATAAATGCAGATAGGATTTCTTCTCGGACGAAATTACCAGCCTAGGATACAGGTCAGAGATGTACGCCTAACTTGGGGTGATCTGTGAAAGGTGCGCACCAGTCTCAACACTCTTAGCACTGTATCGATATGCCATCTCTTGTTGGGAGCGAACCGTTCTGCTGCAAGACAGATCTGAGTGGTAAGACCCAGCTTAAACTCATCATCTGCAACCTCGAGGAATGCCAGAAGCTCTCGGATAAGGATTCGAACGTTCTGTTCATTGATGAGCGCATATGAAAGTTCCAGCGCCCTTCTTCGTATAGAAATATCTCCATCGCGAAGACAATCCAGTATTATGTTCCGATGACGTTGGACCGCATTAGTATCGATCGAGACGACTTTGTTCAATGTGTTGAGAGCAACATAGCTTTGATCGTGTAGGCATTAGTGTTTATGCCCCGGAATGAGCTACATAGATAGGCGTACCGTATATTGTTATCCTTGTTGCTCAAGAACTTTCCGAGTATATTGATTGCCATGACGCGCAAACCGGAGTCGGCCTCGATTTCCAGTACACAGAGGACAGTCTCATATAAAATCGAGTTACCAACGTTCTTAGATGAATCTGTGTTTGTTGCAACCTATGATTGAATGTGGGTAAGATTTTTGACGTGACTAGGATGAGAAAGTCATGTACGCACCTGAGCCAGAATATCATTCATCGTGTCACTAGCTCTAGCATCGCCTTTTCCCAGTAGTCTGAGAAGTCGAAGAATTTTGACCTGGAGGAATGGATCGGTGATACCAGATACATCATGTTCGGGGCTGTATCCGGTAGTGACGAGTGATTTGAGATTGCGGACAAGGAGAGGGACGGCCTATAGCATAGCATGTGAGATGGAAGCTAACACAGCAGTAAATCGAGGGCGCATACGTTCCGGAATTCCTCAAGGACAGCCGGTTCTGTTTGTACCATTTCTGTTACAAGGGTGATAGCTGAAAGAAGGACGCCATGGTTTCGGTCAGTGAGGAGATTCTTGGCTTTTGTTGTAAAGTGATCAGTCAAGTCCGGGACTTTTTTGATTACTCGAAGTGCACATAGAGCTGCCTATTGTAACGATTGAGGACAACCAGATGCACGGAGTATGACTGGAAAGCGCACCTTCTTTCGGATGTATGTGTTGCTAGAACCTAACAGTTTCTCAATCTCATTAGCCAGATCTCGCGACATCTCCTCAGACGCTATATTCGCGAAAGTACAAAGTGCAAGGCCGACCGCATACATATTCGAGTGATTCATGTCGCTGGATCAATCGTGAGGGGACAAGCGAGCTTCAGGATGAATGTGACACACACTTTTTCAAAGAATTCGTTACGAGCGTAAGCACTTCTTGGTTCTCATCTAACAGCAGCATGATCCCAAGATAGCCCAATCTTTTGTCGGAAAACCGTGGGCTTGCGACAAGTTTGAGGCATTCTATCTGACCAAAGTGTGCTGGAGATCCTAGCATATGGATATAGAGTAACTTTGCGATGTTGTTGTGACGCGCAAAGGAGTCTTCTTCTCTGAAGGACGCGCGAATAGCCGCAGACTCCTGCTGGATGAGTGCCCGCTCATCTGCCACAGTCTGTGAATTGTTGAAAGTTATCGGATTTGATCCATTCGAAAGTTGACCAATTTCACCTTGCACGCTCTGATACCTTTGATAAGGGCTATATAACATGTTAACTAGGATTCTATGCGCAATAAAGGGTGTGCTCGCCTTTCAGATTATGGTACACCATTTGAACGTCGTCTGCCGCGGTTAGTGATGGCGGCTTGAGAGGAGAAAATAGTTCACACGTGTTCGATGTTCTTCTTGAACATCATGGCTTCTGCGTAGTTTGCTGCGTGGTGAATGGACTTCTTTCCTTCAAAAACGCGTCTTTTCTCCCTTTGCATGCTCTCGAGCACTCTCTATGACTTTTGAAAAAGCACCTTGCTTATTCTTCGCAAAAAATGCGTGTAACAAGGGAGATCGGTGTCCATTCTCGCACGATGCTCCCTTAGCAAGAGCCTCTAACTCAAACGTTATCTGTCCATATTATTTGAAAGGTGATTGTCGATATGGAAATCAGTGCATCAATAAGCACTCCAAGATCGGTCAAGTAATGCAGCCACTTGTTTGCAAATACTTTCTCAAAGGCGAATGTAAAAACGGTCCGTATTGCATGTACCGACACAATAGAGGTTTGAGGATGAGTTTTTTTTCCTCTTTATATCTGCTCATCGATCGCACAGACGGTCCGTCTTCTTCATCTCCTCCACGCGAAGGTTCCGATCATCAAGTTACTAGAACAGGTCGATACACCTACATCGATGTCCTCTCTGATCCCTGACGCGACATTTCCAGCACCCGAGGATAGCTCTACAGTGTCCCCAGTGACGAAGTCGAACCCGTCTCCTGTTTGGCTGAACAGCTCGGAGACAGAAGCTGGTACATAACCCGATTCATTGATACACTCGACACTGCGAACTGACAACTGATTCCGTGATCCCCCACAAACAGTGCCGATACTTGATGATATGCACTCGTCCGCGGAACCTCGAGCAATGCCGGATGCTAAGATCAGTGGAGGCGATCATGGTTCAGGCGATATCGAAGGTGAATTCTGAGAAACCGCTGAAATCTTGGCACGACGTGATCGCTCAAGTATGATTATGTAGAAAATGAATCTGGAGCCGACAATCTCAACGTCTCTTCCACCGTTGAACAATGGGAGACACGATCAGCCAATCCTACCCATTCGACCGATATTTCTGAGAACGAAGACGTCTCCGGGCAAGATTCCTCCCAAACAAAATCCCCGTCTGGACTGTCTGAACACAGGGACACACCTCACCCTCCTGTCACCAAACCTGCTAGTCTAATATACGTGGCCCCATACTATGACCCAAATGTCTATGGGAGGTCTGTTCCCATGGTCCAGGCTGGTCATGCACTCACTACATCCAAACTGTCTTCCAATTCTGCTAACACATCTTCGTCCTATGCTGCTCCCAACCAATACAATCCTCCTGTCAACATGGGTTGGTGTCAGAAACATTTCGTCGATGGCTACTGCCCTGCTGGAACATCGTGCATATTCAGGCACACTCTTGACCGCGAAGAGTTGCAGAAGCTCGTGCAGATCCAGACGATACGGGACACTAGAAACATAGTATTCGAACAAGTGTGGGAAGAACCTAGAGTCGTTCTGCCCTCTTCTGGAAACGACCGCAGCGGGAAAGACTTCAACGAGGTGTGCAGGTATTGGCAAACTAATTCATGTAAAAGAGGCAACAAATGTCTCTACCTGCACATTGATCCCGATGGTTCTAGTTTATCTCACTCAGTTGCTGCTGATGCCGATGCTCACGGATGGGGAGATGAGCAAGGCACTGTGTATCATGCAAGCTCTTCTCCAGAAAAAACCGAGACTAACGATTTTGGATGGGGAAGCTCAGACGACGCAGTCACGATCTATCAGAATGATACAGCAGAACCTGCAGAACCTTCAGAATGGGACCAGCCGAAAGCTCCCTCAGCAGCGAGTTGGGGTGATGCCAGCATATATGGTTCTTGGGGAGATCCTGAACCAACAACGTCCTCGTCGACACCTAAATATAGTGGGTCTCGGAATGGGCACTTAGATTATCCAGGTTCCAAAGGTCCCTTTGGAAATGTCAGAGGATATTCGAGCACTTCGACGAGTAGATCGAGGGGTAGGCCGAAATATCCCCGCACGAGCTTCAAAAACCATCCACCATCGCTGCGAGCTGAAGATCAGGGGAATCGGTGGGACAGTTGGGGCACCGGTAAGCTGTGTGTATTTCTGATCCCAGAAAGGTCAACTCATTCTTTTTCAGATGGCGTCTCTGCAAGTGCAAATGAATCTGATTCTACTGAACCCTCAAAAGAAGAAAAACAATCTAGTACTACCTGGGACTCTGAGACAGCTTCAGCCGTCGGAGACAAAATTTCGGTCTCGCATGATCCTCAAGAATCGCCTTCGAACTCTGGCAGCTGGGAAAATCCAAGCACTGAACTCCAAACCCCTACGGAGAGCGAAACGCCCAGCGTAGTCTCGGAAGATCCAGAAGACGGCAACGAAAGGGGTGAATGGGGATCAGTAGAAGGCTCCTGGAATGCATCCACTTGGGAATCGACTGGCCGCGAGAGTAGCACTCATACCAAAACTCAAAATTGCTTGGCCTTTGGCCAAGGATATTGCCCCTTTGGTGATAACTGTCGTTTCCGACATGTTCCCCAAGATGAGGATGAGGATGAAGATGAAGATGATGAACATCTGGATGGATATACCCTTACGAATGACTCGGTCGAGGTGAGTTCAAATTCTCCGGCATTTCGGTCATTCGAATTGAAATGAACCAGACTTTCGACCGGAGAAACGCAGCTCGGCGAAGAAGTCATGGTATGTGTTGCAATGAGAATGAGTTTCCAAGACATTAAGCTGACTTGTCTCTAGTCGCTTGCGACCACAATCACCCGACAAACCTTCAATTGCACCGTCACGTATGGACAGAATGCTTCTCCTAAATTGATTCGCACTGCGTTCCAATCCGAGGCCATGTACCTTTACGATATACCACTTTCATTCAATGAGGATGAGCTTGCCAGTCTCCTTTCCAAATTCGGCAGCGTCCTCGAGATGCAAGTGGAATTCCCCGACAAAAGCACTTCCGTCGCTGTCTACCACGCAAAAGTGACATTTTCATGTCAGGATGAAGCGGAGGAGGCGGTCAAGCATCTTCACGGATCCTCGAGTTATGTGCCGAACGCTGCGTCACTGCGTGCATACCTCGACTCGAAGGAGTCTGTCATGTACAACTGGCATCCTGTCGAATCTAGCCCTTCAGTCAAGATTTCGTACCCTACTCCGAGTCGTACCGCTTGGGTTTCCTTCGAGAGTATGGACTATTTCAAAAAAGGACAAGCTCTGAATGGTGAAATCCTCGGTGGAAGGAAGATCAGAATCTCTGGTGGGCCCCAGCGAGCGAAGAAACAGACCCACTTTCATCTGAGGGTAGAAGGGTTACCTGTCACGATCCAGAGTCCAGAGGTCCAGGCTTTCTTCAAGAACTCCGTGGCTGTACAACTGACTTCTCCCACTTATACCGACAATCCTGGTACGCGGCTGGAAGACCTACTCAAGACATTTGGAGAACTCGAAGATCTCGTACTCAGTCCCTCGTTGCCCAATGAGAAAACTCGTGCGGTCGCCTTCTGCCGGTTCACCGACGTTAATGCTGCCGCACGGGCGATTGCAACACTGAACAACACAGAGCAGGCTTTTCTGGGCAAGGAACGTCTAAGTGTCCAGGCGACCTTCTATTCACAATACTGCCTTCCTCCCGCGAAATTCTCCATACTTCGTGCAGATATCGATTCGCTCAAGGAATCCCATGCACCAGGAGTGAAGTTCCAGTATTTCATCAACACAGAAGTTGATGGTGCAGAACTGCAAGTTCACGGAGCAGAACCCATCCCCTTCACGAAAGCTCGGCGGGACGTCGACTTACTCCTGAAAGGTGAAACTGTATTGAACGAGGAGGCTCTACCGTTATGGGACGACTATTTCGATCTTCCTAGCTGCTCACGCCAATTAGAACAGCTCAACTCACAAAATGCTCAATCCTTTGTCATTGAGAGGGACTTTCGAAACCGACACATACTGGTGTTCGGCAGCAAGGAGAGTCGTGCCAAGGCAAAGAGCTTGTTGACCAAACTCTTAGCCAAAGTGCAGAACTGCGTGCTCACCACAAGCGTGTCTGATGCATGTATGGGGCATATGATACGTGCGCACTACGCCGACAATTCAACGAGTTCCGACAAGCTCCAGTTTGATTTTGCATCCAGATGTATCACGATACGCGGGAGCGTTGATGAGCGTGATAAGGAATTCGCGACAATTACCAGGTATACAGAAGAAAATGATGAAGCCACGTCTACGACTTTGGATGAACATTTTTGTAGGCTTTGTCTTGCAAAGCCCTCGAATCCCATTTCCCTAGGCTGCAACCACACATATTGCAGATCTTGTCTCTATATCTGGTTCAAGTCACAGATCAATCCCAATTTCTCTGCTTTGGCATGTATCGCAGCTGAAGATAACCTTCCTGATGCCGCAGCTGGTGGTGATGAGGGGGTAGTCCCTAGATGTTCTGCACCAATCCCTTTCGGCCTCGTTGGCGAGATACTTTCGGAGGAAGAAGTCGAAGATCTTCTGGAACATTCCTTCTTATCATACATATGGGCACGTCCGGAAGAATACCATCTGTGTCCAACGAATGATTGTGCCATGGTGTATCAGTCCGGGAGTAATGGTACCTCGATTCGCTGTCCATCATGCAAGAAGTGGATCTGTAGTTCATGCGATGTCGAGCTGCATGAGGGACTTACGTGCTCCCAATATACAGATCTGACCCGTGGTCTTGCTCTCGATACGTAGTTGTACAATCTGTAGCCATGAACTTCATCATAAAATCTATATCCAAGATTAAGATCATCATTAGGAATTATGAACTACGTGTAAAGCTGTTGCCCGAACTGGCATACATGATCTCTGATTCGACTAGATCTGCAGGTGTGTAGTCACCTTCTGGTAGTTCTCTGTACACATCACCGACGCCTACTGGGAACGTTTGCGATGGTAGTTGGACGAGATGCGGGGGTGTTCGTGTGAGGTATACACGTAAAAGGGCATCTTCAGCAGCCTAGATAGTTAAATTGAGCAATGAGAAACGTATAGCATACAGAAGACATGAGCAGGCACGCACTCTATATTCAGCCATTTTCAATGAACTTCCAAAACCTTCCCCTAGCTGATCCTCGCCCGAGAAAATACCAACGACGAAGACCGGTGAATTCGAGAACCGACCGGTCTCTTTTAACAGTCTGTATGCATATGTCATTAGAACCAAGATTTCCGAACGTTCGTGGTCTGCACCCACCTCGATTTAGGAAGTTCTCTCTGGAACTTTTTCACCATCTCTAACAATGCCTTTTTGGGGTCAAGGAACTTTATCATTCCCCGTAAATCTATCTCACGACTGAGGAAGTATGAATGAACGAATTGTCTTGCGGACGGAAGAGAACGCCGTTGGTACACCAGAGCGGTGAGCGCCCTTGGTATTGAGGCTAACGCGTCGGAATGCAGAACACCTGGTTTGAGTATGGTACCACGCTTTACGGAGCAGTGAGCAAGAGCATGGATAAGAGGAAACCAAGACGCACTGATCTATGCCATCGTAGTAGCGGCGTTGCACCCATTTCCTGAGCAACATTCGCACAAGGTAACGGCCCAACATGGGCAGTGACAGCGGCTTTCATCACACGCGTTGGAAGATAGGGATACGTCGCCCTAATGTACTCTGTTGCGAAAAGACCCATTAGAGAGTTCCCTATCGCGGCGAGCTGAGCATTCGTCGCCGGTTCTTGCTCGTGCGGTTTATGTTGCTTGAGGAGTTGTACGAATGAAGGATGTGTGCATACTTGTTGTATGGCTTCTGTAGAGGTCAAGACGGAGGAAAGGCCAATTCTGTGAGCGAATGCGGATAGAGCAGTAGGAGGAGGGGATTGCAAGGAAGCCCAGGTGTCCGGGTCGATGGTCGCTGTCGGAATTTCTCTGCCTTTTATGTAGAGAAGTTCTTTTGGAGGGAATTTCTGAAGATGTGCGGTGGAGAGAGAGGAGGCTAGCCTTGCTGTCGTCGATGCGAGTCGTCGTTGTACATGGCCCATTTGCTCGTCGTCGCTGCCGCCAATAAACTTTTTGCCCAATGTTTTCGGAATTAGGCTTTTGTTCACACGACAATAAGCGCCAGATAGGCGCTAAAATCCAGTATAGAGGCGAAAAATGATCAGAGCTCATTCCTTCAAGTTTGCTCGTACATCGTACATCCTATTGGCCACTCCTAACGCGAACATCTAGTACAGTTTTCATTTTCTATAGCTTTACGACGTGATAAGTTATAACGTTTATCAACAGCCCGGATACAAGTACAGAGACTAAAAGTAGTAGTAAGTGATCGTACCGACAGTCTCTTCAATGACACGATGTAGAAACAATCTCTCAGAAATTGACTTTGGACACGGTAGTGAAGAAATGCTTTCCTATCAGAAAGTCAGATCAATAAATTCTCTTAATATGAAGATAACACTTCGCAGCTCGCCTTGTATACCCGCAATCTCGAGTTCCAAAGCCGAAGGTTGTCTTGCTCCAGAGGGTCCTGCGAGACCTGGTAATGCAAATCAGAGCTCATGAAAAGACAGTTCATCTTTAGAACTTACAGCCTGCACCCCAAGCGGACCCTTTTCACAAAAGAGAACCGCATAAGTTCGGAAGATAAGACGATAAGACACGAATACATACCACCGCGAACTTCCTCCATATTCGTCAGCTGAGGAAATGCACTGGCGTATCCGAGCGGAACGAAGATCATTCCGTGATGAACAAAGGTCGACATGGCGTTCATCGCAGTGCTCTCTTGGCCTCCTCCGGGCGAGGCAGTAGAGAAGAAGACGCTGACATATTTACCACTGAGTGCACCTTTACCCCAGAGGCCACCAGTCGCATCCCAGAATGCCTATATCGTGCAGCAGTGTTGACTCAGATATGTCTCGGCCGAGAGCGATTAAGACGCACCTTCCATTGACCGGGGAAATTTCCGTATCGGGTTGCTACGTTCGGAATAACGATGATCACTTATCGTAGAACCCACAGACACCTTGGCCACTTACGGATACCAAACAGAAACGCGTCGTACTCAGTGAGTTGGTCGACACCGATGACAGGATACTCCGGCTTTGGTGGAGCATGCATCTTCGCTAGAATTTCCTCAGGCAGCGTTTCTGGAATCCTAGAGATAGCATGTACTGAGTACACAGGATCTGGGTGACTAGAGGACATACATACTGGTAGATTTTCGCCGATCCACCAGCACCTTCTATACCACTCTTTACAGCCTCGGCCACTGAAGTCACAAGTAGATTCGAATACGTATGGATCAGTGATTAGAATGTTGACCGAAAGATTGTATGCACGATCTTACTCTTTGCGATGTGGCCGTACATTGAGTAGATGACGATTGCGATTCTTGCAGACATGAGGAAAATGAACGATGATTGGAACTTGGAAGTAAGTGGGAGAAGAGGTCAAGAAACTCGCCCTTTTAAGTCCAGAAGCGTGGGTATATTTTTGCCAAAAAGGTTAGTTTTTCCCGAAGTCAACTTCAGGGTTGGCTTTTACGCGAAAAACTTGAAATTCTTCCTCATATACTGCAAGCCCGCTGCAAGCTCATCGTGGCGAGGTAATTTAGTAGGTGATCCATGGAGGCTCTTGGACTGCATCAGATTGCTCGAGCTTGAAAGCTAATCTTCCTACGTTGACGGTTGAATGATACATCATCAACATGGTAAGTTACCGTACGAACGGCGCGTTATTAACCAGTCCAAATTGGACAGTCATTATACACTGAGCATTCAACAAAAATGCAGTATCGCTTCTACTATCAACCTTCCCCTCTAGAACTTACCATGGGCAGCCAGGCCCTCGCATTGACAAGTAATAGCAAGTAACCAATCAAGCCCCTCGGAACAAAAATAACCCACCGAAGCCATATATCTTTTTCTTCCACCGTTCTCCACCATCTTCCACGCCCAACTTGAACTTCCGATTCTCGAAACTCTCGTGGACGTTTACGGCCATAAAATGTCTTCAACAACACTAAAACGAATCCTTGTCCTTCACGGGTGAGTTAACATAACATCATCAGTTTTCATATATCAATCCAATGACAAGCCGTGTCTAGCTATGCGCAAAATGGATACATTTTCAGCAAGAGAGTGGGTATCTCGATCCTCGAATGGAATCTGACCAACATAGTTTGCCTTGCGATAGTTATCAGCGTTGCGAAAACAATGCAAGAGTACTGTGGAATTCGGTGTGTGTTTTGACCTTCTTGGCAGCAATTCATATAAACGAGTCAATGGGTACTGAAATCGTGATCTTTGAACTTTCACGTTCTAGTGTTTGTTGATGCTCCTCATGTCCTACAACCTGAAGACCTCTTCGATAACGAACCAACCGAGCCAGAGGCAAACGCAGATCCCCTAAAAGATCCGAACGCCGAATTGCGGGGATGGTGGAAATTTGCCGACAAAGAGAAGACTGTTTCCACTGGTATGGAGACCTCACTAGTCTTCTTGAGGGACCTCTTAAAAGGCGCTGTGAATGATGGCAAGGCTTTTCATGGCGTCTTTGGTTTCAGGTTCTTGATGCTCGAGATTGAAGATTGAAGCAACAGTTTCTGATATATCGTTTTCAGTCAAGGTGCAGCTATGGGTGCAGTACTTACTGCCCTACTCGAAAATCCATCCAAATTCTCTCAATTTCTTGTCGATGGTCAAGCTCCTCACCCACCATTGTATGTTTTGATCCCGATTCCGATGTTATACGGCTTGTTATTCTGATATTGTGGTGAAGATCTCTCTGCGTATGCGCAGCTGGCTTCCTACCCACCTTTCCACTTTCGTTGACCATCCTATCTCCGAACACGAGATTCACCACACCAACACTTCATATCTGTGGCTTGGCTGATCCTATCATCCCGTTCGCCAGAGCCAGACTCTTGACAGAACTCACACCGAACGGGAGGATCGAGACGCATGATGGCGGTACGTACCCGATCTTCACCGAGCACATCGTTCTGAGTATAATGAAAACAAAACGCGAACACGCGACACAGGTCACTTTGTTCCCTCGAAGAATCCATGGCGAAAGTTCATCGCGGCATGGCTCAATGATCCAACGAATGCGGAGATACCGTCGCCGGAGGATACTACGTCGACTCCGAATGGTTCGACTCCTGTGGTTTCGAATGCGGCTAGTCCTGTTCCTGTCATCGATTCCTCGAATGTACAGCAAGGGCAATAATGAAGTCAAGTCATCAGCTAGATGAAACATTGGTCGACATGAAGTCAACCTAGTGTGAAAGTCAAGTACTAGAAACAAGTAGAAGGTTGAAGGAATAGATTTGAGATATTTAGACTAAGAGCCGAAAGAGGAACGAAGCTTGACCTTTGTAAGGAGAGTGCTTACTATAGGTTGAATTATGGTTGCAGGATAATGTGAGTCAATTTGAAGCTGCAGCGGTCACTGAATCAGAATATTGAGAGTTATATACGAATAAGATCAGAGTAATACAGATATTTCAACCAAGAGTATTCCTAACACTAGTGGTGGAATAATCTCAGAGAAGTATGAGCGAACACCATCTCATGTTCGTCCGCTGCCTTTATACACTCCGCATCCATCACACTTCCACTTGGAGCAGCAAGATACTTCACTCCACTCTTCCTAGCCCGATGCACATTATCCGGGAAAGGGAAGAACGCATCACTTGAACAAGCCACACCCTCAAGCTTGCTTGCCCACTCCTTTCTCTGTCCCTCACTCAAACTTTCCACCTGGCCCTCAAACAAACTCTCCCAATGCTCCTTCTCTCCACCCTCGAGAACCTCACCGCTAACGAAAAGATCGATCGCGTTTGCCTTTTCGGCGCGTTTGACACCTTTTTTGAAGGGCAGAGCGAGGACTTGTGGGTGGTGACGGAGCCACCATAGGTCGGCTTTGCCACCGGCCAGACGAGTACAGTGGATACGGGATTGCTGGCCGGCTCCGAGACCGATTATGGCTCCGTTACGAGCGTAGGCGACACTGTTTGATTGAGTGTATTTGAGAGCGAGAGTAGCTAGGATGAGATCTGTTTGTGCAGATGAAGGAAGCTGGAGAAGGAACTGCTTGAATGCCACGATCTCTAGAAGCAGAACTCATGTTACGTACCTCTTTCTCCTTGCTGACTATGTTATCGAACAATTTGGCATCAATCTTTGCGTTGTTGCGGCGCTGTTGCAAGGAAATTCCATATACTTGTTTAGTCTCGATTTCCGGTGGTTCATAGCTAGGATCGATCTTGAACGAAATGAACGTCAATGAAGATTAACGATGGATCATGGCAATCTTGTACCTCAAGTACACAATACTTTCCCCCTTTCTTCTTGCTCAGAACATCAAAAGCTTCAGGCGAGTATCCCGGAGCAATAATTCCATCGGACACCTCCCGAGAGATAATCTTTGCAGTAGCTAGATCACAGGGAGCCGAGAGTGCAATGAAATCACCGAAGGAAGACATCCTATCTGCTCCTCGGGCACGAGCGTATGCACACGCCAAAGGGGTAAGCGGCTCCTTTAGATCGTCCACTCCGTATACCTTCTTCTCAGTCTCATCGAGCTCGATACCGACCGCAGCACCTGCTGGAGATACGTGTTTGAAGGAAGCAGCAGCAGGAAGACTCAGAGCTTCCTGGAGCTCCTTGACCAACGCAAATGAGTTTAAGGCGTCCAAGAGATTGATGTACCCAGGAGAGCCGCACAATGCTAAGAGATGCGTTCGATTAGCATAGACTCGAGCATGAGAAAGATGAAGTCAACCTTTGAACGGCAGTACCCCTTCCGTTACAAACGCTTGCGCAGGTTTTTGATGAGGATTAGCACCATACCTCAAAGGAATCCTCTGAACAGGCCCAGCGAGTTTTTCCTTTAGCAGATCTCCAGAGGCATACTGCTCGCGGAAATACCCACTGATCGCTTCATCATATTTTGCCGTCATCTCAAACGCCTTGAGAGCTAATTTACTGCGAATCGACTGTCCTACATCCCCTTGACCGTTTTTGAACGCTTCCATGAACTCGGTATAGTCCGCAGGATCAGAGAGCACAGACACGCGCTCGTGGTTCTTCGCCGCTGCACGCAAGAGGGTTACACCACCGATATCAATTTCCTCGACAGCATCGGCGAGTGTGCAGTTGGGCTGGGAGATGGTGGACGTGAATGGGTACAGGTTGCAGACGACGATGGAGATAGGTTCGATATTTTGAGCATTGAGATCTGCTTGATCAGATGGTATATTCCTGGAGAGTATACCTAAGCGTTGAGCGTCAGTATAGTAGATCATACATATGACTGAACAACAAACCGCCATGCACAGCAGGATGAAGGGTTTTCACCCTGCCTCCGAGCATTTCTGGTGCCTTGGTAATGTCCGAAACATCACTGAGCATATCAGACTTAGCTGAAGGAGTCAAGTACGATTGCTTACCCGATAGGAATACCAGATTCCCTGATTTTTTTCGCAGTTCCACCTGAGCCTAGCAATCTGATACCAGCGGCATCTAAGCCCTGGGCCAATTCGATTAGGTTGGTCTTGTCATAGACCGATAACAAGGCTAATGAGAGTGTGCTTCAGATACAATGAACACTAAAGATAGATCCAGATGCGTACCGATGGGTTTCGACATGGTGGTCAACTCGAAGAGAACTTAGACGCTTGCTCAAAAATTTCCGTAATCTAATCAGTGCGATAAGAAGTCAAAGCGATGATATTGAGGTAACACTGAGAGAAACTGCAGAAAACAATACATAGGTAAGTAACTATATAGAGATCGTTCGAGTCTGTAAAGGATATTGAATAACACTGCTAGACAGCAAGAATGATTGCGAGATGGCGACTACAATGTGAGGCAGATGAATACATATGCAGCAGCAGAAATATTTGAGAGGGAGATGAAAAGGGGAACACAAGCGGGTCAGATATCACTAGCACAAATAAAAAACATACAAAATAGAGCCATGACCAATCATAATATCAATACAACACCTGGTTCCAAAATAACCAGAGACCGGGGACACTGTTTGTCACATTTATCATCGGAGCTGAAATTGGGCGAGTCCTTGCGGACGAGTTTTGGTTCACCACCATCGTTTATATTTCCCAGGACTGCCATCAAGCCCACTTGGACTATCGTATAGCAATTGTCTCTCCTTCCCGAACAGGCCAGAGGCAGGACTGTCCTCACCAAAGCTACCCGCACCTATTCTGCGGAACTCCTCATCAAGGAGCGCACGAGGATCATGCGGGTCATAGAGACCACTCGATCCAGGTGTACGGAAAGGAGAGAATCCAATTAACGAGGTTCTGAAAGGGGAATCGTCTAAGAGAGGGAAAGCCAGAGATTTCTTGGGCGTGGTGGGCGGATCACCAGAGGTGGAAGAAGAAAGAGGGTCAAACTGAAGAGCTGGGGGTGGGTCTAGATGTGATTTATAATGGGCCAGACTGGCGGAGGGACTCATATGTAGGCCTTTGTGCGACAGAGGCGTGCGCACAGGTGAAAGCTGGAGTGTCTGGCTCGGGGGAGGCGTAGACAGATTATCTCGAGGTGGCGGCGTGGACAATCGCATCGACCCTGCACCTCGTGTTCTTGACGCAGAAGAAGCCTTGTATTTACGAGCTTTGGTGGCCGTCTTTCTGTTTGTAGGTGAAGGTGGCAACCGGTCAAACGGCTCCTAGATATTATGTGAATACATTGTGTACAGACGAATAGCAACGAATATTACTCACAGCTAACATGGAAAAGCTTCTACTGCTTGCAGCGCCAGACGGGTTGTTGGTTTCATCTTCTGAATTGCCATCATAGTGGTCGAGAGCGGGTGCGGAGAAATTGAGTTTACCACCGAGCTTCGAGAGCTCCTTGGCTCTCGGTGAATCATCCCATGTGTAAACAGGCGTCAGTTTGGTGGAGGTTTTGGAGGAACTGAATAGATTCTGAGGACCTTCTTCCTCATCACTGTCTAGGCCAGCTACTGTAGCTGACGGCGCTAGACATAGTGGCTGTTCTACAATTCGTATGGGCGCTTCGAGGTCCAATTCGCTGGTCGACAGCGGAGGACTCGAGGAACTACCATTAGGTATCAAATCTGGAATGGACGAAGTAGACGCAGAAGACGGGTCTGTATACTGTGATTCCAGTACAGAGGACGCCGGAGAGGAAGCCCGTATGCCATCGTCGCCGTCGAATTGAGAGGTTGCACGTGAATTAGAACGCGACGACAGATGGTCAGAGAATGGACGAAAACCTGACTCCGCTGGCAGAGGTGGAAAGGTGATGTCGGAAGTTAAATTATGTGCCACAGAAACTTCCCGATACGGTTGAAGAGGAGGAGCAGGGCGGGTAGGTGGGAAGATAGTAGCTGCAGGAGCAATAGCGCGCTGATGCCCCTTGTCAGAGTCTTTGAAATTGGTATCTTTCTTGGCCCTCTTAGACTTGCGCTCAGCACTGCCTTCGCTATCTTCTGCCGGTTTTCGACCTCGTTTGTTCCTAGTGTCCGCTCCATTTTTGCCACCATTCATGTCTTTACAGAATTGCTTGCGGAATCCTCCACCTTTGAAGCATTCGAGATCTTCATCCCAGATTGCCCACTGTGTACGACCCAAGGCACGATCGCGTGTAACTTTGCGGAAACACGCTGTTGTACTCAGGACATGCCGAATGCTGTTCATCCAAGTAGTTTCTCCGCGTTTGAAAAACGGGTAAACGATAGTTATCCAATCATAGATTTCCTGCAAAGTCAAGCGGTGGTCCGAGGACGACAGGATCGCTTGACCGAGAAGAGCTGCGTAGGAAAGATCTGGCTTATTTGGTGAATAAGGTCCCGGGGGTAGAGTGTAAGGTAATTTTCCGTATGCTTCTTCCTCGGGAGGAGGTCCCATCGGACCTGGAGACGAAACAAGGTTGACGATAGGACGAATAGGAGACGATTGAAGGGAGTTGGGCGAGGGTGAAGATGGAGGAAGAGGAGACCGTTCTGAGACTTCGTTCAGAGTCTGAACTCGTCTGAGTTGAGGAGTAACTGGGGGACCAGAGGCACTAGCTTGGAGGGTTTGGAGAGCAGTGAGAGTAGCAAGGTCTGGTAAGGGATAATAAGGCTTCGGCTGCTGTGGTGCAAGATGCTGCGAGAGATCGGGTGTCTGGGCAGGCGATTCAACTTTGGGAACAATCTGTTGCAGATTAATTAACCACGGTGGCAACTAGGCATGTACACGGAAGCGCACCGTTTTTGATTGAGAGAGCGTGTGTTCTCTGTAATACCGCGACTGCTGAGGGGTTAGAGGCGGTGGTGATCGACGCTTCAAGATAACTCGTTAGATAAATTTCAGTGGATGTCATAGCACGTAGACTTGCCTCTGTGGGTGCGCGAGTCATGGTTTCCACTCCACCCTTCATGTCCGTTTGGTCATCGTCGCGTCTTTGCAGAAGCGAGTCGATGACCAAACTACGAGTCGACGCGCTGCTTGGCGTCGGAGAGCCGCTAGACATAGCAGCCAATCGCTGGGAGTCTCTTTCCTTCCCTTTTCGCAGTCTCCTCTCTTTCCTCGCCTGTCGTTGACGTTCGATGATAACATCCATGCTGTCGACATGGCGATGAGGAAGCCCGTATTCTGGTTGCTCTGATTTCACAGGTGTCACGGGAGGCGACGCGTCTCTGAAGGAAATCGAGCTCGCACGAGACAGAGAGCGACCAGAGGTTGAGATTACGCTGTTCGACCTAGACATGGAGCTTATATGGGCTGAGCTGGTACTGTCGGCTCTACCCCGGAGGCCGACGCGTGAAGACTGGTAGCTTTCTGTCGTTAAAAATTGTCGCATTTCATCGCTACGTTGCTGAAGATCCTCTCTGGTAAGCCCGAGAGTGGTGAGCAGCTGAGATATGGGTGAATGGTGTCCGTCAGTGGTGGACATGATTTGGAGGGTGGGTGAGACCCGCTGGAGCAAAACCCTTTATGTGCGAGAGATAGAGAGATAATAAAAAAGGGAGTGGTGAATGAGAGATACTCGCTCGCTGTCTGCCTCAGCGAGCAAGAAGGAAAATCGCAGATAGTGACGAAGGGGGAAAAGATGAGAAGAAGGTGAAAATGCAAATAAAGTGCCAATTTCAGATCAACAAACACTCCGACCGGCCACACCGCCCCGATTTCAGTATTTAATTGTCTCATTGTCCCAAAGTCTTATTTTTTTACATAGATGTAGGTACTTTCTCCTGCTTTCCAGCTATCCTAGGGTACAAAGTCTGCAATTGTTATCAATTCACCCCTGTCAGTTTGAAGCCAAATCTCTAATTTTATGCCAACCCTAACTCACCTTCCTCATTTAAAAGCGTAGCTTCATCGACGCAAGCTTGAACATAATCAGAAACGATCAGACGCCGGTGTTTTGGTCTATACCCCATTTCGTTTAGGAGCAGGAAGCAGAATAGAGAATGAAGAATACATACATTGCCGTTCTCTTCATCAACTCCACACGACGACTCGTATCTCTCTTGTCGATCACAATGTGCGTCAGCTTAGGTTCATCCAAGCCGACTATTCGTCCTCCGTGCTCTATGATTACCTCCTTCACCTTATCGAGGCTGAAAGTTATTGCCTCAACTTCTCAATCTACACAAATGGGCCAAACTGTATCGCCTGACCTTTGATTGATTTCATGTTCGTATTTCGGTTTGAACACCATTCCCTGTCGTGCCGCGTTCTGCGGAGAATCAAGGTAAAAACATCTATAGGGCATGGTCAGTATGACGCCCGCCAATCCTAGTACATAGATATTTAGATACTCACAGGTGTTTGAAGATGCTACCCGAATCATATTCCATGGCATCATCCTCTCCCATAGGAATACCTTTCTCCTGATATCAGTTGTCAATCTAACTCGTACAATTCGTTTTCCAGAAAGCGGAATACTTGCCATATCGACATCCTCATCTTTGATGTAGGGTACTGAACTGTGGCTGTCTCCGTCCAACTTGACCCATTCATCATCATCATTGTCGTCAGCAATATCTTCACCAGCCACATCTGCATTATCAGAGTCATCCTCGGTTACAGAGTCGCTCTCAGTTTCCGAGTTGGGATCCTGGGCATCGGCTTTATCAACATGAAACCAATCCGCATGTTGGTCGTCATTCTCATACTCCTCTTTTACCTCAGCTTCCAGCGTTTGTGATCTACGCTCGGACTCAGCGTGAACAGCAGCACTGCTCGACTCTTTGACCTCGGTCATATCCTCATCCTGATCGTCGTCTCCGGAGTTTTCAGCCTCGTACCCATCCGGTTCTTCACGGGATTCAGAAGAGCCTATGAAATATCTTACAAAAAGGGTAATGTATGTTTGTCAGTTAGACGGAAATGAGTACACATCAAACAGACACACCTGGGCTTGAGGGGTGCCTTGTGTCCGAGGCTTACAGAGTCTGCAATCCATTCAGGTTTGAGGACGTCGTAGACTCCCTTCTCCATCACCACTTGCACGTCACGCGCTGAGTTATAATAGTAATGAGTTCAATGAGACGGAACAAACGAGAGCGAATAAACGCTTGCAGTCTCAATGAAACGTACGGATGCAATCTTCATGGCCTTTGTAAACTACGACTAGTTCTTTGGGCTGATGATTCGCTGCTATTTGGGCACGTTTACCACCGTTCTCATGGATGCTGGGTGAAGGGTAATCATCAAAACTGGGGACCCTCGGTATCAACAAAAACCGCACATTTTGACCAATTCATTTTTCTCAGTGTCTTTCGTCCGCTTATCAGTCATTACCACTGTACAGCAATTTATCAGTTTGAAGGATGAATAATCATCGTACATGCTGCAGGGCAACACACCAAATGTTAAACCCTCGAAGATGTCGGTCAAGATTCTGACATCCTTCAATTTCGGACCTTGAAAAGTTGGAAGAACTTCGATCTGTGTATCATCAACGAGGGCGCAGAATTTTGCAAGGGAACGGCCTACCTTCTTAGTGGTCGCCTTTCTTTTTTTCTTGGCCACGCTGTATTCGTTCATACGTCTCAGTGACCATGCGAAAGATGCAATAGATATCGCATACCCCGTAGTGTCCTCCATTTTACGTTTCTTCTCAGAGCGGATAGATTCTAAAAGTTCTGTGGGAAGGACCGGATTTGGTGATCCATAATGGTTTAACTTGCACCGCCATAACTCACCGGATGCAGTCAACGTATCCGAGGCGTCAAGATCGTCTCTAATGATCAACGCTCGAGGGAAACGCATCGTGTAACCGAGATGGTATTGGTCTGCAAGTGGTCATTAGTACTATCATAAAAATCCCCCGACAATACATACATACCAGAAGGAACTATCTCGGCCGCTTTAATCTTCAAGATGAATGAACTGAGATACGGAACCGTAAGATGCTTGAGGTAGCGGGCAGATGACCACGATCTCACTCTTCCGGGTCCAAATACATGTCTCCTTTATCTTCCTGGCCCTTCTTGGAAGTCTGTAACCATTCAGGGGGATCCTTGGGATCTCTGACTTTCCATGGCTTGGACCGAATCCAAGCATAGTCTGCAAAAGAAAGACCTGTCCCGATACGGACAAACGTGCTGTATCTAAGAAAAACAAAATATGTCAATTGTCAATTGACACAGGCTGAGCCTGAAGTATTGATCTGACCGGTCTGCTCCATCTTCGTCATCTGCTCTCCTGTCATCTCTTACAGCACAAATGAGTGTGGAGACTCCTCCAGCGCGTGAGCCTGTGCCATAATTTCCGGCTGGAACAAACGATGAACACCGTGTCAACATTATTTTGAACGGCCGAGGACTAACCAACCACCAGTAGATCCACAGTCTCCCCCATGCCCTCCTGTAGGATAGAGATCGTCAGCAGCGCCACAAAATCAGGACGTGCTACGAAAACATACCATATACTCGGGTTTCACTTTAATCCAATCAGCGTTTCGACCGTTCAGTACGTACTTGGATCGTGGATGTTTAATGACAAGTCCTTCTCCCCGTGCAGCCATAACTTCTTCCATCCTCGCTTTGATGTCTTTCGAAGATCTGCCTTTGTATTCGGTAGCAAATTCGACACGACCTTGTATCTCCTTCAGACATGCACGCATGTTCTTCTTCCGGAAGGTGGTCGATTTTTCGAGAAGTGATTGACCGTTGAGGTAAAGCATATCGAATATTTTAACTGCGGGAAACAGATTAGTAGTTCGATAGAACTATGAACTATGAAAATTCAACACACAACAAGGTCTAGGGTTATTCTCCTTCTTCGATTTATCTAGTAAAGATGTCGGATATCTCGCTGCGAAATCTCAAGTAAGACCCACCTAGCGCAGCGGTTTTCAATGTCCCGAAAGGTAAATTCCGTTCAGAGACCGGATCCCACACAAGCATCTCTCCATCCAAGATGATGCTAATCATACGAAGTCAGCGGATTGTGCTCACTCCGTAGGTGACAGCGCATACGGACCTATCAACGCGGTCATCCATAGCATCGTCGAGGTGACGAGTCAAACTACCAGTGCCCCGATGTTTACCGTACAGATAAGTGTAGTCCTTGCCTTTACTGGACGAGTAGTAAGTAAAGTCAAGGTTGAGAAAGCGTGAAAGGCAATTCGAACCGGGAGCAATAGAAGTATTCATTGCCTCTTTTGTGTATCTGCATGCGTTCTCCGTCAAGTTTCTCTTCGATGAAGAACTCCGTCCCGCCCATCTCCTTAACAGTATGTTCAATCGATTTCGTCGGACGCTTACAGAGCATAGGCGTGAACGCCTGGAATAGTCGAACCGTCTTGTCCTAAATTCACTATGAGCGAGCCCGCGAAAAATGGATAGTTTGTGCTACCAACATCGGCATTGAGTCTGTGATCGGGATCGTAAAGCGTCCATGCAACTTTCTTCAGGTCAGAGCACGCATTGTACAAGTCTTGAGCGTCGGGATGAAAAACTGAAAAAACGGTAGTTTCCTTGACGGAGATCACCATGTCTAAGAGAACATGGCATGGGCATACGAGGAATTCGACATTGGTTAGATATACCTTTAAGAATAACGCGGATGATCCATCTTTGTTCCTCTGCTGTAGCGCGATTATACACTCGTTGTAAAATCTTCATTTGTGCATCTCTTCAGCTTATTTTTAGCAGCGGGCAGAGTAAACGACAACCAAAATACCTACTGTTTTCCCATGAGATTCGAGAGCTCGTCAAGCAGATCGTTGAGCTCTTGAATGTTCAAGGAACCTTCAACAACCGAGGATCGTTTGTGCACGACATCCCACAGGATACCTGAAAAATCACCAGCGGTAGAAGCTTTCTATACCAGGTATATCAGTCAAATTCCCTGTTGTGAAGGGATAGAATGTACACTGTTCTGCGGCCTTTTCCAGTCTGTCAGTCTTTTGGCGTCATCGTGGTTCTTGTTTAAGGGGATAAGCTTGATATAAATCTTGGCTAGATTTTTCTCCTTCAAGCCATACACAGCACGGTCTCGGTCTTTCTGTCAACTCAGAACTGTCGTCAAGCAAAATCAGAATACGCCAGCTGATAAAAGAACATACCTGGGGTAAAATCAAACGAAGGACGGGGAATAGGTCGTCTCCGACTTCCGATCTCCAATGCTATACGAGGAATTGAGAATATCAGTATTCAGTATAACTGATTCGTTGTGTTGCAAAAGCCGAACATTGAACCATGCATGAAGGAGCTTCTTCCTTTTCTCTTGCTTTCTCTCAGTTTGCAATCGCTCGAACAGCCCGACAAGGGCACTGAATGGAGGGCTAGGACCTTTATCGTTTCGTGGCGCAGGAGGATAGGATGATTCGTCCGGCGGAGGAGAGCGAGACGGAATTGAAGGCGAGGGAGTAGGCTGCATGTTCTCTGGTGTCGGGAGCGCACAGCTAGCAGTTTAAGAAAGGACGACAACTTGGAACTTGCAAGTCCACTACAAAGAGGTCTTGGTTAAAGTCGTGGCAGATATTAGTACCACGTGATCCATGCGTCATGCTACACGACTTAGGTAATACAGCGGAAGCCAAGCGGTTCTTCCGAGGTTCTCTTCCCTCCACAGTCACGACCCAAAATTTAAATTCAACTCTATCTACTATCGCCATTGTCTATCTACTCACTAACCCTACTATACACACTCTACTATCATGGCTCTCGCTGATCTTCCTCGTGCCCCACGGAAGAACAACGATCCCAAACAACTAGGCTATTGGAAACTTGGAAGGATTTTAGGTCAAGGAGCTTCAGGTATACTCGCCCTTTCACGCTCAGTGGAACTATATACTCAGCATAATTGGATATAGGTCGTGTACGAATCGCGAGACACGCCAAGACTGGACAGATGGCCGCTATCAAAATCATACCCAAGAACCTCTTGACCTCTCGTGCTGAAGGACTGAACTTTGCAGGAATAGACGCGGAACGACAAGAGCAGTCTCTCAGGAGAGAAGTCGTCTTGATGAAGCTCATCGAACATCCAAACATCATGAAGCTCTATGATGTGTGGGATCTGCCAGATGAACTATTTCTCGTCCTCGAATACGTTCAAGGCGGTGAACTTCTCGAACACCTTTCCAAAGCGGTAGAATCCGGTCAAAGGTCCATCCCTCTCACTCAAGCTCTTGCCTACTTTCAGCAAATCATCCTCGCTGTCAGCTACTGCCATCGTTTCAATGTATCTCATCGAGATCTCAAGCTCGAGAATATCCTCGTCGATTCTGAGAACAACATCAAGATCGCCGATTTCGGTCTCGCAAGCTTCCAGCCAGATTCAATAGTCCGTACTGCATGCGGAAGTCTCCATTACTGTGCCCCCGAGGTTGTAACTGGCTATGGAAATTACAACGGTCCAATGGCCGACGTCTGGTCTTGTGGAATCATCCTCTTCGCCTTATTGACATGTAGCCTTCCCTTCAATCCTGAGAATGACGATGACTTAAAGGAGGAAATTATACATGCGGCGGTACCATTCCCCCCTGATCTCGACGCAAATGCTCAAGATCTTATCTCAAAGATGCTAACGAAGGACGTTCAAGAACGAATCACGATGTCCGAAGTTCAACGGCATCCGTTCTTCTTGTCGGAAAAGCCCAAGATCATCTATGGTGGTATTCCTTCTTTAGAGAAACTTGCCGTACCGCTCAAGTCTGCTGATGACATTGATCCTGAACTATTGCGAAGTCTTCGCACACTTTGGCGTGAGGCCTCTGATGAAGAGCTCAAGAACAGCCTTGTCAATCCTGATCGCAACTGGCAAAAAGGTGCATACTATCTACTGTTCGAGTATCGCAGGAAGAGGCTGGAGGAGTATGACGAGCAAGTTGCTGAAATAGAACGCAAGCGTACGCAGAAGGAAGCCAGGGCCCGAGCCGAGGCAAAACGTGCAGCCAAGTGTGTGACAAAGGAGACCCCCTCCCGCGGTGAACCTCCCACTCCCCATACAGCATGTCGCCGTGGGAGAAATCTGGAATCACCGTCACCTTCCTCTATCCCCAATCGAGACGGACCTCCAACGCCTCGTAGAGCCGCCCGAGGTGGGAGAGCTCGCGGACCAACTTCAGCCACATCGTCAGACGCCTCGTTCCTACCAACAGAGAGACCTTCGCACTTGGTCCCTTCTACATTCAGCGAAGATGAGATCCTACCTTCGCTCGGCGAAAACTCCGCTACGAGGCCACAGTCTGTTGTTCATACACCCTCAGCCCTGCCGCCTATCACCATTCCAGATACCGAAGATCCCAAAGTACAGGCCTTTTATACGCAAGTCTTGGAGCACCTGTCCGTTTTACATGCCAGAACTGGGAGTCCTTCTCCTGTCAGTACCCACGCCTCATCCAACCCGCAAGGTGCCACTTCCCCCAGCCTCGCTCTCATGCAGGAGATCTTCGAAGATCGTACTATGCTTGGAGAGTTGGAAACACCAATCCAAACTCCCTTAGCTCCGCTCAACCTGAACCCTTTGACACGAGATCCTATCATTGACCCTTGTCCAGCTAGCCCCCCTATTTCCATCCGGTTTCCGACGAGACCTCTATCCTTGAAACGAAAAGAGACAATACAACGTCCAAAACGACCGACAATCAACACTAAACTCGATTCGGGCGACAAGGAGAACAATCAATACCTCACACCCACTTGGGGGGAAACTAACATCGTGAAAAAGTCCTCCCTGCGCAAAGGCGGCCCACAGAACATGGATGGGAAACGCGTTCAAATTGTCGATCCAGGCTTCCTCCCGCCCGACAAACCTGCTAAGCTCAAGAAGAAGCGGAGCCTGCGTGGGACACCTTCATCATCACCTGCACCAAGCTCTGCTTCGTCTTTCCCTTGTTCCTCCTCACCCTTCTTATCCCCAATGTCAACTGGATCTGCTTGGTTTACGAACGTCTTTAGATTTTCACGACCAGAAGTTTTCACTCTACACTCGACTCATTCTGTGCACGTCACACGCAACGAATGCCGCAGGCTCTTGATGGGGATGGACGTGCGTGTGATACTGGAGGATGTAGAGGGTCTAGGGGTGTTGAAATGCAAGTTGGACGAGATCAGAGATCCAAATGGAATAATGTCCGCCATGAAACCGGTCAAGTTCAAGGTTGATGTGAGGCAGATGGACAAGGAACCGTTCTTAATACTGATTCATGAGAAGGGGTCTGCAGAAACGTTTAGAGAGGTTTGCAAGCGTTTGCGAAGGGAATGGACGTTGGATCTTGTTGGGAGTGGTACTCCAGAACAGCTGCAACCCAGTCCTTCTCCGTTGGCTACACGACGAATGGAGCTCTTAGCTTCATGAGGATACTTTGTTCCACTTATGAAATCTAACGAAATGACTACGACCTTGTGTACATTATTATCATGGCAATTGACGTTCAATACATTCATTCTTACAGAGTTCAACGTGTCGACATAGTTCTCCCACTGTCTCAACAACAATCAGAAAACAACGAGATGAATGAAGCAAGGATTCACGTACGTGACAGTTTTCCTTTCGGTGACTACGACCTCCTGCTTCGCTCTGTTCAACACCTTCTGGAATTCAGCAACACGGAATCTCATCCTAGAGTGCATGTAGGCCTTGGAACATTTGATATGGTAGTGCAGGTAGTCACGGAATAACTGTATATGCGAAATAGTCGCAGAAGCGTTGGCAGGAGAAAAGTGTCGAGGGAAAAGAACGAAGGTGACATAACCGGTGTCCTCAGTGTTCCGCAGATCTCTGAGATGACGGATTTCCAAGGGAGGATCGCGGTTCGAGTAGAGGACTTGTGGTGCGTTCTGAATGGCGGGTTGCCGACGAGCATCGACGAATTCCTGTCAAAGGTGGCAGGATTAGTATATAGATAGGACCGTCATGGACAGGCTTCGTACTTGAAGGAAAACCTTTCCGTAGATCCTGTCGGTCTCGTCGCTGAATATCGTCGAAAAGATGACGGTCACTCTGTCCGGAGAGGCCTGGATATATATAGCTTCTTCATCGCGGTAATGGATCTGCATCAATTCTCCTTGCCCTGTTCCAGCGGTCTCGAGTTGTTTTTGAGTTCTAAAGGCGGACTCGAAAGGAGCTGCGAGGGCGTTCCGCTTGAAGAGAGCGATAGATAGAATGAAAGCGTCCCGTTCCTCTGATTATGATGATTGAGCAATGAAAATCGTGCAGGGCCTGAACATTGAGCACGCACCAGTGGTTGCAGGAACCTGCTCCAAGTCGATTACTAGGCTGACACTATACTCTGGTTCAGGTTGAGGCTGCAATAAGGCTCCGTATTCGCGCTGTAATACATCTAAAGCTCCGTATTGCACAAGCTCATCCCAGCAGCGGATATGCATAGAGAGCAGAAGCAGGGTCTTGCGTTCAGGTGTAGAGAGATGGAATCGGACTCCATCGTAGTCGACGAATGCGACATCCAGTGATGAGGGCCTGATTGTACATAGATGAGTATTGTTAATGTTCTGGTCCAGAATATCGATGGGTTACTTCAAGACTTTTTCACCAAGGGTGGTCTGAATGACAACGTTGTGAGGCTGGAGTCCACTTTAAGTGAGTTGAGGGATCTAAGAGAGCATACAAAAGTTTACCTCGAGCAAGATCATGGTGTTGTGAAGTGAAGAGGGAATACACAGCCAAGCGCCGGCCTCAGTCTCTTCCACTCATACAATCGACAACTTATTCTGACCAACGTCTTGCACAATCACTACCTTGTTCATTCACAAACTCATACTGTATCAAAGAACACGTCCGCCAACGGTGCCAAGTTCCAGCGCACAGATGATTCCACATTTGGCAAACTTGCCGCGGCCAGGGTCAATTCTCATCACGAGCACCATCTTCTAGCTCCTGGTAAAACATGAGGCCTTTCCATTAAGCTCTCACCACCACCACTACCATGGACGCGTCATCTATCCTCAGCGACGACCTCTCTGACTACGATGTTATCTCAGACCCTGGACGACAATCTCTAGAGTCTAGTATCGCTGACCTGAACACCCTTCCACTGCCTAGCGAACCAATTCCAATCCAAGAAGCCTACGATAGATTCGCTACAATCAGGCTCACTGCGAATGATATACGAGTCAATACTCGCGCTAGCTTGGGGCTTCCTCCTGTTGTACAAAGTACATCTGCAGCATATAAGACGAGCCAAGGCCCGGGCGTTGATAACAGGACGAGGCGTGTTTATGTAGATGGGCTCTTTGATATGTTCAATGCGGGGTATGTATAGCATGATTCTGACTGGGTATTCAGGTCACTAAGTGAATGTGATCACTGATTATAGCCACGCACTACAACTTCGTCAAGCAAAACTATCGTTTCCCTCCGTACATCTCATCGCAGGTGTTTTCTCGGACGAATTGTGCGAATGCTACGGGACCCCCACGGCTATTCCCCATCTCGAAAGGTGCGAGGTTCTTCGACATTGTAGATGGGTAGACGAGGTGCTGCCGGATGCTCCGTGGCAAATTGACGAACAGTTCCTTCGTGAACGACATATTGACTATATCGTGGTCGAGGAAGGGGCGACAGTCGATCCAGCGTGTGACAAAGTCAGGCTGAAGGGTTATGATGCCATGAAGAGAATCGGTAGGCGATATCCTTGTGCTAAACAGAGGGAAAGCTGACTATGAATAGGGAAAGTGATACCAACAAAACGGACCATTGGCATTACCGTCGTGACTCCAGCCTCTTTTCCAGCTCCTGGTACTCCTAGATCTCCTCCCACTGCTCCTCTGCTTTCAGACGAGACCCCCGAACCGCTTGTAGAATTCTAGTTTGAACTACCTCATCAAGGACATCTTTATATACTAAGTATGTACGCTGTGTTTCGTATCTATTCACAACTTTCTCTCGTATCACTGTCATAGATGTTTGTAACACTAGTCTATTCTGACTTCAAGCAATGAGCTATGCGGAAGTGTTTGTATCGACAATATGGTATACAAAATAATCATACACGGCGAGTAATCTGTTACTACACAAGAAGAGAAGATAGGGATGCATGAGCGCAAGTAAGTACATGCTTTTGAGTGGGGAGTAGTGTAAATCACGGTGAACAACCCAGAAGTTCACAAGAGTTACGATGACGAGGCCGTGGACTTTGCCTTCTTCTTATGAACATTCCCATGTCGAGTTAGTTGATCTGGTCGAGCGAACGATTTGTTACATCCAGGTTCGGGACAGGTATATGGACGAGCGCCTGTGTGGGTACGAAGCTGTGAACAGACGTATCGTATCAGTTCATGCATGAGAATCATCGCTGATGAAAAGCTTACATGTTTCGAGAGATTAGACGATTCAGCGAACGCACTAGGAGAATCAAGATTATGAATTAGCATCTTGAGAGGATGTTCAAGGAAATAATGCCTTACCGGTCACAATACGTGCACTTGAACGGTTTGTAGCCATTATGAGTACGTTTATGGATTGTCAACGCGCCAGTAATCGCGAATGACTTTCCACAACCAGGATGATCACAGACGTAGGGTTCTGAGAAGACAATGAGCTCTTGAGGAAGATTATACTAACAATGAAGAACTGCGACTCACTTTCCCTAGTGTGTCGTCGCATGTGCTGTTGCAAGGTAGCCGCTTCGGAGAAATTTTGATGACACAGCTTGCACTGAAAAGGTCTATGCCCTGTATGCGACTGTAGGAAGACACGTACTCTAAGCTCCAAGCTCGCATATATCAAAGCTAGCATACCTGTAGATGTCGACATATCTTCTGCTTACTCGTAAAGCCGCTTTGCCCATTTCGGCCGCACTTGCCCCAGTAACAATCATAGTGAGGCTTCCCGCTCCCGACGTGCACCTCAGTCAGATGCGTAGTGAGATCGTTGCAAGAGTCGAACGTCAAACCACATTCATTCCAATGACACACATGAGACGCCTTGCACTGGTGCGACTCTTCCTGGCCTTCCATCGGAAACGGAGGAGGGGTCACAGAGCGCGAGGGCCCGCTCTCCGAATTTCGAGACGAATCACTGGTGGTAGGGTCCGCGACAGAGTTCGTTTGAGCATTCGGAAGCAAGTGAGCGTACATGTCGATGTATTCTTTCGGGTAGTCATCTGGGAACTTTGGAAGCGGTGGTTGATTTGGACCAGGATATCCGAGATGTTGGAGTATATGGACGGTGAACTGGTCGTATGGAGGATGGGGCTTCTCGTGCGAGGGCGCGTCGACCAAGTCTGGAAAGAACTCGTGGCAGTCCCTCCACAGGCATGAAAATTTTTTGTGATGATCTGCGTGAGACTGGTGGCCTGTTGACGGTACATCAGTTGCCGGAGGAACCAACATGAGATGTTCGGCATTGACGTGCTTGATCAGATCGTCGGGAGAAGAGAAATGGGCATTACAGTTGCCCCACATGCAGGCTGAGGAGGGGTTTGTACTCGGGGGTAGTTGCTGTTCCAACCCACTCAGTGGGATTGGTGAACCACTAGGTGACATGTGTGAAGGAGAAGGAGAAAACGATGCGTTGGAGAGGAGTAGCGGCGATGTTACAGTGGAATGTGGGTGGGAGCCGAGCTCGTACTGTTGGGGATAGTCGAATGGGTATTCCTGCAACTGACTCGATAGGTTGTCAGCGAAAAGATTGGTCGGTGAACCATTTTGCGGTTGGTTCATATCAGGCAGATGAAGTGAGTACGGAGAGCCATGAGAGACGTTCGAATGGTTGTGGCTGAAGCCAGTGGTCTCCTCCGAGGTGAACTCAGTCGACGAATCGCTCTGCCAATGATAAGGACTAAAGTAGTTTTTGGGCCCAGGTTGGATATAAGGATGTAGATCTGAGCAGCACTGCAGCTACGAAAGAGTCAGACAATAGCCTTCCTTACGCGATCTGTACCTACATATTCGTCAAGCCCGCTACACTCTTCTGCATCGTGACAGACAAGAGTATCACCAGATGCCGAGCAGTTCGCTGCTTTATGCGTGGGATCAACGCAGGTGATGAAATGACAATCATCGGTACATTGCTCTGTGAACTCTGCGGAAGTTGAAATGGAATCAGAGTCATCTGAGCTGTCTATCGTACGCGAAGGATGAGAGTGTTGTTGATGAGAAGTATTAGGAGTGTCTGGAAGAGAATTTCTTCGACGAACTGTTTTAACAGGCATTTTCCAGTATGCAGCGTCTTGCTGAAGGGGACAAGATGCTGGAAGGGAGCAAAGAGGTATCGAAGAAAGAAACGAGTTGGATGGGGAGCATTCGCGCGGGCCCATTTTTTAAGATCCTTCTTTAGTATGAGCGTGAGGGTAACTGCGAAGGTACACAGATTAGAGAGGGCTGTGATAATCATATGGCGTGATATGACAAATCTTATCTGATAATGTATAAGATCTTTTATCTGATAAAGATAAGACCGCTCTGGGCTTCGGCCATTATCGGTGTTTCGGGCATCGCGGCTGAAATACACTCAGATGTTCGGTACCTTCATCCAGAACAACACTTTCTGACTCCTTCCCTACGGATTGGCAGTAGCAAATGACATACAGCTCTCGTTATCCTCCGCCATTCCCGCTGCTCTGTGCGGCCCTACTCATCCTTGGTGGATGGATTCAATCTGACATGATTTTGAACATACTCAAACACATAGGACAAATCACCACCGGTGTATCTCTTGGAACATCGGGTCCAGATGTTATCTTGTGTCCCCAAGCGGATCCAATCATTCCAATCTTACATGCCGAATTGAGCAAGCAAATGGACCTCATTTATTCCTCCCAAGCTTTCAAACACGCCTCATACAAACTTCTTAGTGGTGCAGTTCGTATTCCGTGAATTTTCTTTCGGGTTTTCCCAAGCTCTATCTTCTAATCGCCGGACTTTAGCACAGAATCATACGACGACCTCCTTCCGGTTGGACAGGATGAGCGCTGGAATATCTTCACGACCTTCCGCGCGTATTTACAAGATTCATTTCCCCTTGTGTATGTTTCATAGTTCTCCGGTATAACCCGAGGACAAGATCCCACTCAGGACTCACTTATAGATATTCTTCCCTCGAAATAACGTCTGTCAATACACATGGACTCGTATTTCACTGGCAGGGGTCCGATGGTTCATTGAAGCCTTTACTACTCACCGCGCACCAAGGTACAGTATGCGAATGTTTCCATCGCCCTCGTTGTTCATTCACTCTTGTATAGACGTCATCCCTGTAGATTGGTCCAACGCCGACCAATGGGTTCATCCACCCTACTCTGGAGATTATGACGGTTCGTGAATTTACAACAGAAACGAAAGGGATTGTTGATTTCTCTGTAGGAACATGGATTTGGGGTCGAGGCAGCGTAGACGATAAGGCGGATCTTATCGCCCGATTGTGAGCTTTATTCTTTCCGATGTTTACACGCCAATATTCTATCCACTGTGAAATCATGCAGGATTACGGTTGATTCATTATTGAAAACTGGCTTCCAGCCTCGACGCACATTGGTGCTTGCTTTTGGTTTTGATGAAGAAGCTTCAGGAATTGAGGTATGTGTTTGATACACGCATATTCTTCGGTGCCGTTGCCATTTGCCATATGATTGACAGTTGAAATAGGGAGCCGGAAAGCTTGCAGTCTATCTTCAAGAGAAATACGGAAGAAACGCATTTGCGATGTTATTGGACGAAGGAGGTTCGGATATTCTATATGAATCACGATAGATGAATGCGTATCGATGATCACTCACTATCTGTACAGAAGGATACAACGAAAACGTCAAAGGAGGAACGATATTCGCTCTTCCAGGTGTTTCTGAAAAGGGCTACCTCGATGCGAGCATCCTAGTGGTTACTCCTGGTGGACATTCAAGTGTTCCGCCTCATCACACGGTCAGTGCCCAACTGTCTTGTTATCGATGCCTTCACCAGAATCTCGGCACAGAGCATAGGTATCTTATCTGAGATCATAGTAGCTCTCGAAGCTACATCACACATTCCCCGTCTCACCCGTAATGGGACCACGTTCTATGTAGCCCAATGCGCCGTAGAATATAGTCCTCAAGGGCGCTTGCCCCCCATCATGAAAGACTTGGCTCGACGCGCGATGGATCCTGATGACGAAGCTGCGTTGGAGAAATTCGCTAGCCTTCTCTTCAACGCAATCCCTCTCTTCGATGTCTTATCCAGAACGACGCAAGCGGTTGACATGATCAATGGAGGTGTGAAATCGAACGCGCTGCCTGAACGCGCCGAAGCTATCATCAATCACAGGGTAGCAGAATACAGGTGTGGTTTTAATTCATACGCCATCTCGTTCTGAAGCGTCACACAGTTTCCCAGTTCTACAACGGATGTCAAAAATCACATTCGGGACCTTGTGCTTCCTCTGGGGATCAAACATAACTTATCTGTGGACGATTTCGGAAGAGGGGATAGTATGCGTTTGGATGTTCAGGGACTTGGAAAGATAATCTTATCGATAGCATTTGGTCATACCTTGGAACCCTCTCCGGTAACACCTGTCACAAACAATGACATGTACGACCTGCTTTCTGGTACGATCAAGGCAACGCTGCAAACCTCGTCAAGATACCAAGCGGACGGTGTTGTTGTCATGCCCTCTTTGGGATTAGGTATTCATTTTCCCGTTGCAGGATTGATGCTCATTACTTTGAACTTGACTAGGCAATACTGGTGCGTACATTCCTTGTCATGTTGCACCGTTGCACTCTCAAGCCACATAAGATACACACTTTTACTGGAATCTCTCAAATAATATATTCCGTTATTCTCATCGGGGAGATAGAGACGATGTATATGGTGACATACACACTGTCAACGAAGGCAATGCGTATCCCGTTTTTCCATCACAGAACTGTACTAATTCTTCGCTCTAGCCATTCGAGGAGAAGCGTTCATTGAAGAGATTCGTTTCTTGACGCGATTGGTTCTAAACATGGATGAGTTTCAAGAAACTGAATGAGTTATCGGGCCTTCGTCTAGTGGTGAAATCAGCCTAGAATAAATGAAAGATATTCGATGCCAAGATGCGTGAAGCAACTAGCAATTTGACGAAGGCAGAATGAATGGCTGCAGTCTGCCGCTGATTTGAACTTTCAACTGAAAGACTTAAGTAGGTCAAGTAGACTCTTTCCACCTTTTCTGACCTTTTATGACTCGTTGATGTGACGAGATTTGGAGAACGATGGCTAACTTCATGATGATCACGGTGGGTTTCTTGCCTCAACCTGCCTCAACTATCATGCACCCTCACACACAGCCTCATGAACTATTCCACTCTATCATTGAGTACGCGTATACTCGCGAAATGTGGGATTTAACTGCGACGTATCTGTTCAATATTTGCTTCATTTGAGCTTCTTGCGCTCTCCGTAGTATCAGACGATAGATCCAAGTTTCAACCACACAGACCTACACAGACATCGTGATCTTGGTGAACTTTAACGATCAAGGACACATGACCATGATTGATACTAGAAATTGTGGGGTTCTCTTCCAAATTCCAATCCTCCTCAACCTAAGCTTCATGGCTCCCCATCTGTCTTTTTTGGTGTCGTTGCCCGTTGAACTACTTATCAGTATCATTGCATTTGTACGTTTCCCGGAATTAGACCCCACCGACGATTGGCCTTTTAATGGCTATTCTTCTGTCTCGTCGCTCTCCATGGTCAATTGGCAACTACGTCAAATTTGCCTGCCTTTCCTCTTTGAAACCATCTCGATAAATAGTCGGTCGCGCATAGAGAAATTCGAGGCCAATCTCGCGCTATTTGCGAAACTCACAAAGTACGTTCTGTAGCATTGGCAATCTGGAATGCTCGCCATAATCCATTCTGCTACTGATATTCATTATTCGCAGAACCTTGATAATAGAAGAGTGTTATGATACAACCCTCTCTGAAACTCTAATCCGCTATCTGCAAGATCTGAAGCAACTCTTTTATGTCGAACTAGTAGACGGTTGCACTCCAGCTCCGGCTGTATTACTCAGAGCAATACTCGCTCACCCCACTGTTAGAACAGTTCGGGTCAGAGCGTTACCTGACTTCGAGTCTATGCAGACCGATGACCTGTCAAAGATAATCCTCTACTACCCATCACCAGATCTTGCCTTCTCTCCTGGTTTCGACAAATTCTTGAACTGTGGGATGAAGTTGACGCACCTCTCCCTCGACGTGGATGGCACACCACGCGAATACCAACTCATATCCAAACTTTTGCCCAGGCTTCAATCGATCACAGTCTTTCTGTACGATGATCCCATTATCCTTCCATTGCAGCTGTTCAATACCCTTTCGTCAACCCAGTCAAGCTTGACTGAGCTCCAGCTCGACTTCGACTGTGGCCTCGGCGGGTCCTTGGCCCCTGATCTCACGTATCATATAATGCCTTTCATATCTTCCTGCATCAAAGAGTCTCATTGGCAGGACTTACTGCAGCTTATTACCATTGACCGAATTCTTCTTGTCAGAAGAAAGGGCCAATCCTCGCATGAGTGGTACGTCGAGGGGCTCAACGCGCAGACCACAGTCTCTCTAATTGAAGCACTAACGCTCGTTGCCTCTTCATGCCCGGAGCTCAAAGTGTTGAACTTTAGTCTCAAAGTGTGGAACTTTAGTCTCAATCCAGATGTGGACTTCAGGGCCACAGATCACATTGTTTGTCATTTATGCCTCATTCAATCTACTGTAATCCATGCTGAACATTGATCTCAGGATGATGTTGTCACGGTGCTCAAGCAATTCCCGTCCCTCAAAGAGTTGTGTCTGTGTAACGTGTTGGAGCGGCTCGATTTTGGACCCACAACATATCTGCCCCCTTTGCGTGATGTTGATCGTACAGACGCACTTGATATTCTGCTTGCGCACGCAGAGACTGCGATCTTACAGTATGCATCACAGGTGGCAAGAGCAGTCAGAACTTTGGTCACGCTCACGGTATGGGAATTTGGCTATGAGGGGCCATGGCTCGAAAATTGGAATAGATGGAACCTCAAAGGATCATTGCATGTAGCGAATAGCAATCGGGATATCAGTGGCAAACTGTTTCGATCTACGTCTCCATCCAGGGACTTAGGCCCTCTGGTTGTCCTTTCTTATGGAGAGGATCACAAAGAAACAGTACACCTTGAAAGTGGCTTATGTTGGTTACGCACTGAGGTAAGGTAGGCTCTAGAAGTCCTCCCTGTTGCTTCTCGCTCAAGATTTCTCTATTTACAGGGATCAAGGCTCCACGTTCCCGAGGTTCACAAACAGAGAACATAGCTGCTTGGCAATTTACCTCATGATTCAACCTTTGCGGGACAGGGATTCTTTCGACAAAGAATGCCACTCATTATTCCTTGAACTGGAAGGCAATCTGCTTCGTCATATAGTACCTAGTAATGTTTGCCTCACCGTTTGTCTTCCCTTCACTGTTCGTACCAGCATAACATGAATAGATCCTATGTTATGTTCGAGCATCCCCCAGAGTCGTTTCATGTTACCGTTTCTGGCCAGTACTGTGCATGACTGTATCCGACTTAAAGAAGCACTGCGATCACGCATGACTCATGAGATACAATAGCCCAACGGCAAAGGTGATGAGGACCTTCTTCCTAGCAAACCCTAGCCTGGTAACAGCCCTGCGCGTCCATAGGGATGAAGTTACTAATGGGACACTTCGGCGAGCCTGCGGGGGAACGTTTCTGAGTTCTAAGTTTTTCTTAATGTCCTTCTTGTTTGTTCTCATAGTGATGGACGTCTTGTGAAATCTGTATTGTTTAGTGAACATAAACAACGACGTTCAAGGAGAATTCGTGAGAGAGAAGATGAAGTCGTGCAGTACAGCCTTGCAATACTTGCAGAACTTTAGAAGAGATAAGATAAGATATGACACAACTATACTTTGAGGCTTGAGCGTCAATTTTGTCAAAACCTGCTCTTGTCCCTTCTTCTCCCGAACGTCAAGGAAGTACATGGGAGTCTTGGGCTTAACGCCTTTCATACAGAAAACCTGGTACGACATCTTTTGGCTGTCTAGTGTCTATCATACTGAGAAACAATCTCAGTCCCGAAGTAATTAAACGTCTACCAGACCGTTTGCAAGGCTTTTCTGGTAAGAGAATTGCATTGTAGGCTCTTCTGCATTAATGGCGCTGATTATTGGGACTGACCTATCATCAGAGACGGAACTCTTCTCACTCAACGATTTCATTTCGCCCAGATTCCTCATCCGTATCGACATGTACTCGGATGGTACAGATTGATTAAAGAGTTAGAACAGTTCGGGGTTGAGGCGATTTGTGTATTTGACGGGAAGGGACGAAATGCAGCGAAAGCTCAAGAGGTACGCTCTGCCGCAACATGTCTGTGATGTCCAAATCACGGAGCTCATTTTCATGGAGGCTTCGCGACGAAGGAACGCTCAACGACTCGTCGCTGTTCGTGCCGTGATTGAGACTGAACGGCTGGCACGTCTTCGCAAGATTTCCTACGCGACCCGCGACATTGCAAAGCTTTCCACCACGGAGAAAGGTCGACTGTCCGGCATCCTGACGCGTTTAGCCCTCCACAATCTAGACAAAACACAAACAGGGAAGAAGGATATCGTGTCCGTAATGAAAGAACTGTCACTAGCGAAGGCGGACTCGGATCAGTTGTCTTTAGTAGACTCTGATTCTTGGTTGGACAAAGACTCCCTACGGTTCACGGAAGAATGGTCTACCGAAGTCGACGAAACGCCACCGATTACAACGCCCTTGGAAATAGAGGATGCTCTCCGTTCAGAATCTTCGACCGTCGCTGATCTTTCATCCCCGTCCACTGAACAATTCGCAGAACTCGAAGCCAACTCTCCACTCTCCCGAGATGATGTCCCATATTATGCACCTTCTCGTTGGGTCACCAAAACTCCTGACACACCCTCACAATCGACAGAGTCCGTTGGTGGAACAACAGACGAAGCTATCTCAAAGGAGACGGGTGTAGACAAGATAATGACCACGTTGACGCCACTTTTCCTCGATTACCAAAACAGCATCTCGAAAGTTGCCTCTACCTCCATGCGTGTTGCTCAAAAACAAGAGCATCCCGACGCTGGAGCAAATCAAGATGGGGTTCAGGAAGTTTATGAGATGTCGAAAAGGCAGTGCGAGCTGACGCTTCAGGAGGGACAGTTTTGGGATAGCTTAACATCCACGCTCGCAGACCTCAAAGACCTCTCGACTGATTCACCCTCTGGGATTGAAGATGATGGCCACCACAGGATACTGCAGGAACTTACTAGCAAAAGTAACATAATTTCAGAATCATATCGAAACAGTACGAATCCTCCGACTAGTCAGACGTATATGCAATCCAAGGAAATATTACAAGCAATGGGTGTTCCGTGCATTGATTGCGATGGACCTTTTGAAGCTGAGGCTCTTGCCTCTTCGTTGGTTTTGAATGGATATGCGGATTACGTCGCTAGTGAGGACACGGTAATGACTGCCTTTGTGTATATTCACCTGCTTGACTCTGACGCGTTCCTCTCTTCTAGGATGTTATCATCTACGAAGTACCGCTCATCCGAAACATCACCAGCCGTCAACAACCCCTCCTTGTCATCTCCGGTACCGAACTCCGCTCAATGCTTAAACTCACTCGAGCCATGTTTGTGGACTTTGCTCTTCTGATGGGAACAGATTTCTCCCAACGTATCCGCCAAGTGGGGCCTAGACGTGCTCTTGACTTTATTCGCGCACACGAGTCGATCGAGAATGTCATTGAGGCAGAGACTAGGTTTCAACCGAGAGGGACCAAGGAGGAATATTTGAGGCAGGTGAATATGGCAAGGAAGGTGTTTCAGACGCTGCCTCCGATTCCTGAGGATGCGTTGGAGAGTCTTAGAAATGAGGAGGGACATTCGAGTAAGTATGATCTGTCTCGGGTTTTGTTCATCATGGGGAAATATGGGTTATCTCGAGAAGTCGATTGGGACTCGGAAGATGCATTGAAAGGTAATTTTTTCGATGATAATCCTAGCCAGTGATAGCTTTGCCTAGGGCAATAATGCATACACAGGGTATGTACATAACATACTACGGTTTTTGTTTGTATCGATAGCAGTAGTTAGTGAATCAATGCGCCAAGAACGGTGTACTACTACAGACTGACATGTATGAATTACACGTGGATTGAAGAACAAAAAGGGGGCGGTGGTTGGCGGTGGGCGCTGTACCACGTACTACTAACCTTCATCCCACCATCATCATGCTCCTGTCTTTGCCCAACGAATTACTCCATGCTATCATCGAGTATATCGCGTACAATCCCAAATTGCCAGACTCACTATCTAAATCTCTGTTCAAGCCCGCCTCATTTGAACTTCTTGCACTCTCATCAACCGACTGGCGGCTCCGTCAAGTTTGTGTGCCTTTCCTCTTTGCGAACATCAAAATTAGGCATATTAGAGATGCACAGAAGCTGGAGAACTATCTTTCGCTTTTCTCAGAGTTTACGAAGTACGTCTCAGTGTGTCAAATGCCATTCAATTGAGTTCCGAAACCGATATTTGCAGAATCTTGGTTATAGGCCCTGTGACTGCTGTGTCTGAAGCAGGAAATCAGATAATAGTACGAAATCTGCCCCAGTTCAAGCAACTCTTCTATGTAGAGCTGCGACGTTGTCGGGAAAGGATCGTCTTGCTCAAAACGATACTTGCGCATCCTACTGTCACATCTGTCCTGGTTGACGGACTACCTCACGCGTCTATGTGCAATGATGATCTATCGAAGGTGATTCTCGATCGCGCAACCTCAGTTTCGGCCTTCTCTCCTACTTTCGAAAAGTACTTCAATCAAGGCATGAGGCTAGCATGTCTCGAGCTCTCTCAGCTCGGTTCACTCGACAAACAATTCGAATCGAAGGTCTTGCCCGGGCTCAACGAGATCCGAATGCATATGGGCATTGTTCCTGTCTCATTTTCGTTTCTTTCTATCATTTCTTCAACTCATCCAGCCTTGCATGAGCTCTGGCTCCTCGACGATCGTCAACATCATTTCGATTATTACACCCCTCCTTTCATATCTTCTTTCGTCAAAGACTGTCGAAAACAGGACCTCAATAAATACTTCGTCGTCAAGCATGTTGGTATTCGTAGATCGACTGATCAATCTTCGCTCGGGTGGTATGTCATGGGAATCAGCTTGACCACAACGCTTGCCAGTACATCTCTTATCGAAATACTCATCCGTATCGCGTCTTCATTCCCGAAACTCGAAGTTCTTACTCTCAATTTCGACGGTCACATAGCCAGGTATCATGTTGTGCGTTGTTTCATCCCCCTCTTTGTTCCATACTCATCCTCATGGGTTTCAGAACGAATTTGCAATGGCTCTAGGGCGATTCTCGTCTCTAAGGACATTGTCGTTACATGGAGTATTTAAGCTACTCAATTTCAAGAGCAACACATCGTTGCCACCTGTCCGTCGAGTCAATCCCAAAGATGCATTCGATGCTGTACTTGCTCGTGCAGAGACTGGGATATTGTTGTTCGCGTCGCGGGTGGCGAGAGAAGTCAGAAGCCTTGAGACGATCTATGTCAAGGATAAGGGCTATGAGAACCCAACATATAGTATTGGGAAGTTTTGGCGTCTGGTAGGCTGGCTCCATATAACGAATAGCAGTCGGGATGTTGTTGGGACACTTCGACGCGCGGCGAACGAAGCTTGTCTGAACTCAGAAGTCTCGCTGGTGACTGGGATGCTTCCTTCTGGATTCATAACACAATCATGAAGTATGAGCTGAGACGATTCGTGTCTTGATGGGAAGGGGGAAATGCAGAAAGTTCGAATGTACGCTGTATATCTACATAGATCTACCGTATGCTTCTTTTTTAGAATTGATGATGGGGTTAGACACAGTCTGTCACCGAACTGCGCCTTTCAATCTGAGAGTTCAGCCTCTCCGAACCGTCACTTTCACTGTAGTATGTATCACGGCCTTCATTTCTCATCCAGAAGATGAAGGCAAAGTATGTTCCGGCCTAGACGTCCATCAAGCAACCACCGGAGAAATCCTGAAGGCGCCAGAGGCGATCCAATTGCTCAGTGTATGTGGCGAGGCTACTTTCACAAACCAACCGCTCCTTACTTGAACTTTGCACCCGTTAGACTATCAGAAATCCTACATGTCGGCCGATCCAAGATCTTTGTCCCTTGAAGACCTATACAACTCGCCGAATTCTCCTCTTGGGAGATGCAGCACATGCCATGACATCTCATTTACTAGGTGGGTCGACTCTCACTGTTCCTTCTTCTAAGGGCTCATTAGAACTACGCTATTAATGAAGGTGCTGGTGCCGGCCAGGCGATCGAGGTAAATGAAATTCGTGTCGAGGGTTTTGTCCTAGGCTCTCTTTTCAAACTGAGGCAACTGAACCGTGAACGATCCACAATGTTTCAATCGCCTGATCCAGGTCTACGACAACATCCGTCGGCCTTTTGCGAATCGCCTACAAAGCAGGGATATTATAACAAACTGAATATGCCCGAGTACAACGATATACAAGGCGAAGGACAGAGACTGGACGCTCAACATATCATTGCTTTGGCGAGTCAAGTGCCTTCAAGAGAGAAAATTGGGATAGCTGGTGGCAGGCAGGATTGTGCACTTCAAAGTTCAAGGGGACTTTGAGCAAGCACTTCTGCAGGAACGGGCTCAGTGAGCAAGGCTTTGGTTGTATATAATTCCTCGGCAATGACTGCCCTTAAAGAACGAAGTAACGAAAGGGTACCGTCCTCGGCCGTTCTTTGAAGACGAAAGCTAAGCGCATATGATAAGGACAGTGGTACTAAGTTGAAAATATGTGTAGGACAAGGGTGGTCGATGAAAAATAGAAGTTTTCAATAGAAGCGAGCTAGATTCCTGAAGTTCCTCTATTTATCAACGTCAATTCTCTCAGACTTAGCTTGAGTGATGAGTTCAGCCACATCAGCGTTGCGTGCAGTAAATTTGCAACCAAATGGTTGTGGTCGGCTGTCAAAGAGGGGAGGGATCATGAAGATAGTAGGACACGGATTCAATCAAGGCTCACATTGTTAGACCTTCAATGGAACGTGAGGGATCAGGAAGTTTGGGATTGCCCTCTGAATCTAATTCAGCAGTGATACTGAATGCCCAGAGTAGACATGCAATATTGATGAACATGCTGTTGTTTGCTACGTGTCGCCCTACACAGACTCTTTGCAACGTCGATGAGTTTTGAGTGTGTAAGTTGTGGAATACGTATGGGAGTTGTTGACAAGCGCACCTCTTTCCAAAACCAAAACTGAAGTGACCCTCATCCTTGGTGTCTTCAATAGAAGATTCAACCCTTCCATCGCTGTTGATGAACCGGCTAGGATTGAAGTGCTCAACATCGTCACCATAGAGCTTGGCATCATGGTGCATCGACCTCGAATGAAAGTGAGTTTTGCTTTTCGGACTTTCCCTGGTCACAGTGATTGCACTTACCAGATATTCGGAAAGCAAATCGTGTCCTTGGGCAAGAAATATCCTTCATAGTAGTCATCCTGGTTGAGCCGATGGGCTAATCCTATTAAAAAGACATTGAATGGATGTTCAATGTTCACTAGCATAGAAATTATTGGATTCACCTAGAGGGGCTGCCGGTCTCCAACGCAGAAGTTCTTTGACCATAGCACGAATATATGGTAAATGCTCATAGTCATCAAAAGTGGGAAGGCGAAATGATCCAACAACACGATCTGCATAACGGTACTCTAGCATCCCTGTTTCATCTTGAACTCAATATATGAGTAATTCTTACCTAGTTCTTCGTGCGCACGGAGTTGTACCTCTGGATAAAGTATCATTGCTTGCATGAACCATGCAAGCTGACCAGCTGTCTATCAGATACGAAAGTGAATGCCAATTGATTCCATGGATATTCAGAGATAGAGCTAACAGTTTCCGATCCAGCTGTACTGATACCAGACTCAGGAAAAATGAAGTTATGAGAATGAGATATTGACATACTAGATGGTGGCAGAATTCCAGGTTGCCTCGAATGAGTTTTCGCTGTCTTGAAGAAGCTTTCCAGCTACGCTTGTGGGCTCGTCACCTGCTTCCTAAGAGAAAACATTCAGTTTCATCTCATGTAAGTATAAGTCACTTCTCTAATTTCACCATTCGCTTTCGCACATCTGCGGACAACCCCTCGAGCATTGCCGAGTCACGTTCAAATCTTTTTTCTGCATCTCGTCTCCATGAACACATCCATGCTGGTAGATATTTCATCCAGTTGAAATATTTGAATTCGACCCAGAAATTTCCAGGCGTAAATGATTTAATAATATGGCGATTGAAAAGGTCAATCCGCAAAATAGTTGGGTGATTAGAGTCTAAGACCGGTGACCATCCGTAGATTATAGACAGAGTGAGGGATGTCGAAACACGCTGAAAATGCTCAAGAAAGTTTTCTGGTTCGGTGAGGAGTTGATAGACTAGGATGATAGACTCAGTCTCTTGATAGGGAAAGTATTCTTTTGCAGCCTGAGGACTCAGAGCCCTGACAATATGAAGATATCATAAATTCTCATATTTGAAGTCTTATGAATTTAAGAACTTACTCATGAGCTCCTCGGCGCTGCCTTCTCCAAAACTCATCTGCTTGGGCCAGGATCCAAAGCATGCCACCAGTAAGAATATTGGGGACAACAAACTCAGGCCTGTCAGAATATGCATTGGCTCTTCGATCTAGCAGATCCGTTGCTGCTTTGTGTGTTCCAAGCACAATTGTATCTTGACCAGCAATGTTGAGATAGAAGATGGGACCTATTCTGTTGATGAACACACTATTCAAATGGCAATCTGGAAGTTACCATATCTCTTTGTCCATTGGTCAAAAATTAACCATGTCTGGCTCCGAGGAAGTTGCAGGACATTTCCAAGGATTGGAAGGCCTGAGGGCCCAGGAGGCAGTTTTGAACGCAAGTGGATTGACCTGATTACCCAAAGCATGGATGATATAATGACGAGGATGAACACAGTTCCCAACATTGTCAAGCTCTTCTGGGAGAAGTCATTATGTTGGGATAAACTCTTTGCTTAAATAGTAGTAAGCGCAGTTTTTTGATTCAACAGAAAGGCCATTCTTGCAGGTGCAATTGCCGCAATGATTATATAATATTATGTTGTTGCAGCATTGCTGTATATGCCAGATTTTCACTGAATTTCTGATCCATCATCATGGAAATTTTCTGACCAGTGTTCACATCTTCAAACAGATCATCAGAAATATAGTCAGAGAAAACAGGATGACCAGTGCTCACTTGGCCTGATTGGACGGAAGCTCAATAGATCCGGTGTCTTTAAATGTATCAAACCTCATAGAAGACATATAATTGACAGTTGTGAGTATGTTGCATTCTAGGTGAGACATTATTTGGATAGAGGTATCAGGATTGCAATGCTAGGACATTTATTGAAAGCCCAACCACAAGGCAAAAAGATAGAAAAGATCTCCGCAGCAGATGAAGTTGTAATAAGAAGCACTCAAAGTTCTTGTCAATTCTTAGCGTTCAAATTGACAGATTTCAAAGATTTCAAAGCTAAAGCCGAAAATTATTGTCCTTTTGACACAACACTGTATTGTATGATGGTAGAGCAAATTCAAGGCTGAACAACCCTGGCACTTGGAATCTGGCCTTAACCCTTCTTTATCATCTATTTTTTTCTGGAGAAGAGAATAAATACAAGAGTTGGCCTGCTGAGGGTGTAAGAGGTGACATTGGCTTTATTCTCTTACAAGCTTGCACTATGAGTTCTGCCAAATTGGCATTGCCATGTGAAGCTATTTTGAATCCATAAGGTAGTGGCCAGCTGTCAAAAAGATGGAGACATCATTACAAAATTTAGAAATCATAATTCACAGTCTACTTACAGATAATCAATGAAGACCCCTCATCAGGAAAAATGTTCCTAGCTCTGGAGTCTTCAGAGACACCCCTGAAAGCCTGGAGACATCAAAGATTTTGAAAGCACTCTGAGTTTCTCCAGGCATCTCCAAAGTGCTTTCAGATTCTCTGGAGCACTTCAGAGAGCTTGGAGTTTTTAGGAGGTGTCTCTAGAGTCTTTGGAGCTGAGGTGTTTCCTGATGCTATCCAAATCCACTTCTGCAGCAAATTGAATGCCCAAAGCAAATACACCATATGGATGAACAAGTATTGATTGTCAGAAAGATAGTCAAAGAATACATGATGGCTGCTCACTCTGACCTGATTGATATGAAGCTCACATCAGGAAAAAATAACTTTACTCCTTAGATCTAAGTAGTCACAGTAGTTCTGATAGTCTGGTAGACAAGTCCCCATTTAGTAGTACCATATAGTTGGCATACCCAACTACATAGTGTGCTGCCATAGTACACTGTAGTCAATGAAGTATAAGCTCAAGCTACAGTAGTTTATCTACTATGGCCCCAATGTAGCAGACAGAGTAGTGCTTTCTATTGATCTAACAGTGGCTTTTGCAAAACGAGCATGAGAAGAAGCAAAAGAACTAATATCATTCAATTTATAAAGATTACAGCAGATCTATAAAATGTATCAACACTGACAACAGTTCCCCACTGTGCCCAAAGCATGCTCCAAGTCCAAATACAATTCCTTTTGTTACGCTGCAGTGGTCAGTGTACTGTCAACTTTTTCTAGATATACATAGTCAGCTTCGATCTTATATTGCTGTATAGTGGAAATGCTCACAATTTGAATGCAATGTAAGCATGGAAGAGTGCAAAACATAAACAAGCTGGTGAAGACCTGATTTGGATGCACTGAGAAGGGCTGAGAAGGGTAACTTGGTAGAGTATAAAGTGAATGAACATACCACAAGAAATTTGGATGTCTGAATTTCAGCAAAGTGGTGTGACTGAGAGACCACAGAGAAGTCGGATGTTCCTCAATAGTAGTCTCAAAAGTGAGGTGTCTGTATGGATTGCAGGATAGTATTGAAGATGTCATCTTGAGTGACTTTTGTCTCACGGGATATCTGCAATGAGTACATTAGTAAGAGCTATGTGTTGAGTCTATATTCACGCACTTGAGCCCACCTCCAGTATCAGAATTCTCCTCAGTTGAATTTTTTGAGTGCAAGCAGTGGTCCAAGACCCAAACATGAACAATGGGACAGTCTAATGTGCCAGAGTCTGAAGTTGAAGAACGAGGCCAGGAAGAGGGTGAGCAGCGGGTGAACTGCACTTCAGAAGTCCATTGGCATGAGAGACATTGCCACGTAGTAGTTGAAGGAAAAGAGACAAAATGCTTGGCTAACTTTGGGCACAACTTTGCATGTATCAATTACATAATAAGTTACATAATGATGCTCAACCCCGACTTGAGAAAATTGAAGTCAAGAGTTTACTAGCCAGTACTCGCCCATCAGGAAAAATACCTTCAGCCCAAAGAGCCTAGAGACACCCCTCAAAATCCCAGGCTTCTCAGGCTTCCCAGAGATTCTCAAAGATTTCCAAAGATTTTCAAAGCAACTCAGGTAAGCCTGAAGATATAAGGTTGACTTAAAATCATTTCAAAGACTTTAAACTGCCTGAAATTTTGAGGATGTCTCCAGGCAACCTGGGCCTAGATGAATTTTTCCTGATGCCATTTGCTTGCAATCAAGCTGTATTGTGAACCATAATGCATAAGAAACAACACTGAGTTAGACCACATTTTACTTCATTACTTGGTAAGTTTCAACTAATGAGGACTATTTAACAAGATCATATGGTCTTAGTATACTGCAATAGTACACCGGCTATAGAGCACTATGTGGTGCCCACTGGATCTTCTACTGTGCACTAAGTATCATTGGGCTGCTACTACAGAGACTACAGAATGCTATATAAATGGTGCAGGCAGCTATGTAAGTGACATCAGCTATAATAACTATGTATTCTAAGCATGAGTGCTGGTAGCAATTTCAGTGTTTCCTGATGCAGTCAGGCTCCAATTCCTTTGTGTTGATTTTTCCTGGCTCTCCTGTCCAGACATGCATGGTGGGTTGCTAGACCATAACTATGTTATCTTTCAATGCACTAGTTGCTGTCTAGTTCTCCATTTCTTCTGATGCCCAGGAAAAGTTGGTCAGGCAAGCAGTGTGTCCTGTTAGAACCAATGGTTAGTGAGACATGAGAATGAACAAGGATGAGAATACATAATGTACCTCCATGAATGAGAAGCAATTCCAATGGACCATCCTCATCAGGAAAAGTACCCTTGGCCTAGGTAACCCAGAGATACTCCCCAAAACCTAGGCTCTCCTAAAGCACCCAAAGAAATCTGAGGCAAACTCAGGCTTGCTCAGGCTTTTTTAGGCAAATTCAAAGTTTTTGAGCTGCTGAGGTTTTGGGGGGTATCTCTAGGCAGCCTAGGTACCAGGTCAGTTTTGCTGATGCTCCTGATCATCTGGTGTCTGCTCTTGTGAGATCTTGTATCTCATCTTGAATAGAAACATTGTTAATCATGACCAAAGTGTAAAACAAGCATTGCATTGGCATACAGCATAAGTATTTTATCATCCCCAAACAGTTGCAAAAAGGTAGTCTTTCTTTGAGTGCCAATCAACACCTACTACTGAGGTATGTCCTCTGAGCATCCTCGTTGGTTGGATTGTGAAGTTTTCTTTGCCATAGACTTGACAATCCTTGAAGTTAAGTACAGAAAACCCTTCAATGAATGAAAGCAGAATGTAGTGATAAGGATGGACCAATGACACACAGTCATATCCTTTGACACATCTAATATATGTCCAGCCTTGTTGGGATTCCAAGCCAAACCATACCTTGAAGGTAATCCAGCATTAAAACATGAGAATTTTGAGAAAAAGCAAAACCAGTAAATATGAAGCATGACTCACCCTTTCCTTCATCAGGAAAAATATTCTCATCTCTAGAGTCCCCAGAGATACCCCCCAATTCCTAGGCTGCTCAGAGATTTTTGTGAACTTTGAAAGATCAAAAAACATCCTAGAGATCCTGAAAGATCCTGAAAGCATCTGAAAGCACCAGAAAGCACCAGAAAGCACCCAGAGAATTTTTAGAAGCCTCAAAGAACTCAGATACTCTAGGCTCTCTGAGACTACCTAGGAATTGGGGGGTATCTCTGGGACTCTAGAGATGAGAATATTTTTCCTGATGTTATCTGCACAACCAACTCAATATTTAGCCTCAACACCCCATCTGGCTCAGGCTCACTTGCATGCTTCATCCTATCAAACACCACCACCTCCCCCATCACTGCCTTGGTTGCCAACAGCTCCAGATTCTGAGGCATATAGCATTCCTAGTTGACTTCACCCAGATGGGTGATCTTTTGAGTAATTTGAATTCTGGGAGAAGGAGGTATCATGTGTCCACTGAGCTCACCATGATCACCATTGTAGGCTTTGTGATCAAGTTTGTCCAAGTGGGGTCTGGAGGTGTAATGCAGTGAGTATTGGAAAAAGTCAGTACATGAAAGTGGCATTTGCAGATGTTGCAGGCAAGGAGGGCAATGTTACGAGTAGGTGAATTAGATTTGAGAGACTCATCAAGCTGGCAGCATTTTCAAATATATGATGGACAAATCATGGGTTATACAACATACCCTTTTCTTGATGTTGTACCGGTCTTGAGTCAAATGATTGCCAAGAGCCCTGTGTACAATGTCGAGTTTTCCAATCTCATGTGACTGAGGTATCCCTTCATGACCGATCTTGTGCATGGCAGACTACACAGATGGATCATTGGAGAAGTCAACAGAGAGTTAAATGAACACATACAATAATCACATCTGCGACTGGACCACAGTATGATGACAGATGAGGAAAATCATTGAGTAGTTGCATAGAGTTTTCTGAGGATGTGAAAGAGTTGGCATATACAGGCATGAAGTTGGATTGATCAAACCTTGAGATTTTCAGGGATTGTGTACTTCTCGGCTTTAGTCACTTTCTCCAGTTGCTCTGCTGTTTTCAGAGTATAAAACACTGCAAGGAGCCACTGCTCTGCTGCTGAGGCCTTTAACACAATCAGTGAAGAGGAATTCTTGACATGAACAGGCAGCAACTTACATGTATATACTTGTCAAGTAATGCTCCATACTTTGGTGTAAGCTCAAGTTCAGCCTTTGCAGATGTTCCCGATGCAACTAAAGCATTGAGACTGAGTTTGGAAGCAGACAAGAATGATGCACTGAATGATGTTTGCCCATCATCGGTCAGAGGGTCAAGGATATTTAGGCTCATATCAGTAGTGGTGATGTCAGATAGCTAAGTGCATCAGGAAAAATATTCTCATCTCTAGAGTCCCCAGAGATACCCCCCAATTCCTAGGTAGTCTCAGAGAGCCTAGAGTATCTGAGTTCTTTGAGGCTTCTAAAAATTCTCTGGGTGCTTTCTAGTGCTTTCTGGTGCTTTCTGGTGCTTTCAGATGCTTTCAGGATCTTTCAGGATCTCTAGGATGTTTTTTGATCTTTCAAAGCTCACATAAATCTCTGAGCAGCCTAGGAATTGGGGGGTATCTCTAGGAACTCTAGAGATGGGAATATTTTTCCTGATGTGCTCAATTGAGGCGCTTGGGATGCTTGAAGCTGCATGCTTTGCTGGACACATTGAGCAGGTTTCAGAAGTGTACAGTCCATTGCAATAGAGTCATAGGCACACAGGATACTGTAAAGCTTTTGTAAAAAGTACTGATAAGTTATCGAGGAATGTTTGAAAAAACCTGCAATAACTTGGAGGGGGCTCCGGGAGGTAGTCATGCCTGTCACTACCTATCACATGGGGCCTATATTTACTGTTTTGGGTAATTGATAATTATTCAGATATTAAATAAGCAGTACTGTACTTGGATGTACAGAGGCAACGGTCACCTGACTGTCACGGTCCCCACCTTTGGCGACGAGGCCAGTTTGGACCGTGACGGCGCAACTTTTTGGCAACAGAGCCACCTCGGGTGTCCATTGTTAGGTATACTTATTAGGTCGAGAGCTACTTAGATACACAACAATAAGATTTGTTCAGCCTCAGGATCGGAGGGTTCAAGCTTCATTCAGAGCTCTTGATTCTTCACTGTCGCCTTCTCAATGTCTCCATCACTCAAACAACATTTAGTGAATCGCCTTGATCAGCTTCACTCTCTCTTAAAAAATCTACCATGTCAGCTTCCTTTGGATCCACCAGCTACAGGGTCATCGTACCATTTTGTTTTACCAGCCGAGGACATTGACGAACGAGGAATATTCGGTGCTGTTTCTAGACGCCTGGAGATCTGTCTAGGTCAAACGAGAAGTGGACTGATTTGCTATAGGGAAAGGGGAGAACGCCTGGAAAGCATGGTAGACATGTTGAAGGGTGCCGTAGAGCAGATGACTGATGGTGACAGAAAAGCTTTCGACGAAGCATGGCTAGAAAGGCTTATCACATCAGCGACGGATATGGGAGCAAGAGTACCAAAGCGGACACAGGATGATACCACAGACTCCGAAAAGCCTGCGGCAAAAAAAGCTAAATCGACACATGTCATCATTACCTTGGACTCAGACACAAGTGGTGACAAGTCCACCTCAGTGCCAACTGCTTTCTCCTCTTCCTCCTCTTCCATTTCATCCACTCCCGCTACAATATCAGCTTCGTGGCCAGCAAAGGCTCTTCCAGCTCCAAAGTTGAAACAAGCAAAGCTGTCTTTTATGAAAGACACACGGACTGAAGAAGAAAAACAAGCAGACCGTCAACGCAGGATTCAGAGAGACATTGAATTACAAGCTGAGAGGGAGGCTAAAGCAGCAGCTGAGAAGAAGGAGAAGAAGGATCATGAACAAGAGCTAGCGCGAAATCGTCAGCAACGCCGCCGTCAGAAACTGCGCGATGCTCAAGACACCTCACAGGACAACTCTGATTCAGATGCAGATGATAACGAACCTAATCAAGCTCAAGAGGCAGCTAGCTCGGACCCCATCATGACTCAAGCTGACCTTGCTACCATTTCTCGACCTGGCTATGAAAAATGGCGCGCGACACGGAATGGGACTCGGGTGGCAAAAAGAGGGAAAAGGCCACACGAACGAACTGGTTTCACCCATTTCTCTGGGTCGGTATTGATGCTGCAATGTCCAAAGCCAATTGGAGTTGTGAAGATGCTGTGAAGATATTACATCGTGAACATCCAGAACTCTACGCAAAACTTACCCGCGGGGTTATCTGGAAGTGGAAAATTCAAGGCGAGAATGCATGGACAGACAAGACAAAGGCTAAAGTGGAAGAAGGTCATGGACTCGCAGGATCTGGTCGGGCTGGGGCACTTGCAAAATATCCAGGTCTTGTTCAACAGATAAAGGATACTCTCCAGGTATGACTCACACTGTACACAGATCGACAAAAGATGCTGATAATGAATCAAAAAGGGCCTTCGTACCACCGGACTTGTCGTTAATGCTACCCTGGCACGTTCCATCATGTTAGGATTGATTCAAGAAAATCATCCTGAAATCTTGAACGAGACTTTTTGGTGTACTGAATGGTTCGTACGAAGCTTTCTCCGCTCAGTCATGGACTGGACACCACGAACCGGTACCCGGGCTGCAGCTCATCTACCAGCTGATGCTGAAGATCTGTGCGAGCGTGCTTTCTTTAGGTTGGTCTACTGCATGAAGTGGGAGAACATCCCAGCCAAGCTTGTCATCAACATGGATCAGCAAGGGATCTATGTGTTGCTGAATAGCACGAAAACCTTTCATGCAAAAGGCGATCGTCAAGTCGATATCATAGGCAAAGAGGAAAAATGTGCCTTTACCATTCTAGTCGCTAGTACTGCCGCCGGTGATTTTCTCCCGATCCAATCTGTATGGGCTGGGAAAACTGCCAACTCTCTTCCAAAGCATTCAGCAGCAGGAATGGATCGAGCACTTGCGGAAGGTTTTCATTTCGCTGCAGCGGCAAGTGAAAAGAGCCCCCGCAGCCACTTCAGTACGCTCAAGACTATGAAGGAATGGATTGAGAATATATTGGACCCCTACATCAAGTCTGTGATTGCTTCAGATCCCGCACTCGATGACGATCAAAAAGCAATTCTTTACATTGACGTTTACCCAGTTCACACCAGCAAACTCTTTCGTGAATTCGTCTTAACTGATTATCCCAATATAATCCTCATCTTTGTTCCGGCCAACTGTACAGGGAAATATCAACCTGCTGATGTTGGTATTCAACGCCCTTTGAAGCATCATATCAAGGCCGTTCTCTTTGATTGGTTGGCTGGTGTTCATCGTGAGCAGCTAGCTGCCAGAGCAAAGCCAGAAGAGATTCAAATCACTTCATCTTTACCAAAGCTCCGGGACGCCTCGGTAGCTCCACTCATCGAGGCATATCAATTCATGAAGACTTTTGAGGGAAAGAGATTGATCTTGAAGGTTTTTCTTTCAGTCATACCCGTTCCTTTTGAGAAGCTAATTTTTTTGCTCATTAGGCATGGGAGCAGTGTACAGCTAAGGGATACAATCTTTCGGAAGCCTGCCTAACGAGCAAAGACACCATACGGGCTCTCAACTCCTACCTGCGCAATGATCCTACACTTCACGATGAGATTCGGGCCCGATGTGGTCAAGTCCTTGGTCTTGCTGATGAATCTGCAATCGAAATGAATACGCACAGGGATGCAGAATTTCATGATGATCTTGATGTTCCTTTTGAGGATGTAGTTGCAGACACATTCCGGGAAAACCGAACACAAGAACATGAACATGTGAATGGGTTAGTGAGCGCTACAGAGGGAGAGGATATCTGGTCTTATGACGATGATGGAAATTTGTGGTCGCAGACGGACTCATTGCCTGTAGCTTGATCAAAAGCATAGAATAGATTTTTTTGATGATTTCCAAGAATTTTTGTGGTTATTTTAATGACTTTCTATGTCACAGTCCCAACCTGAGCAACCGACTCTGTATTTACCGTAACGTCACGGTATTCTGGCAACGCAACCAAGCTGCCATGACTGTAACCATTGCCTCTGTACATCCAAGTACAGTACATTTTCAAAAAAAAACCCAAAAATTCATAAAAAATTTTAAAAAAATTCTAAAAAAGCCAGATTAGGTCAGATCAGGGTATGTAAGCAAATGACCTCATATGGTAAAAAATAATGTGGGCTTAATCTAGGTGCTAAAAATAGCCAAAAAAATCACTCAAAATGCTAAAACTATTTAGAAACAGTATACAGCCTATTGCAGGTATGGGGATATCGAAATTATCTAAAAAAAGGAAAATTTTGATCATGATGTCATCTTGTAGCAAAAAATCTGAAAAAAAACAAAAACATAGTCAAAAAATCCAGGGATGCCTCATTGGCCCTGAAAATGCAAAATAAAATAAAAAATACATGTGTTGTTGTTGTTGGAGACTTGATTAGTATTACAGAAGCATTCAGAGGGGACCAGAGTTAGAGAACAGAACCAAAGCTAGAATTAACAAGAATAACCGAACTGGGGTTCGGGTACAAAATACCTACAGTTTATATAGTATTTTGGTAGGTATAGATATATATGGTAAGTAATATAAATAAATGTTGGCTTGAGGACGTGTCACCACAATGATAATTGTGATGACACGTCCCAGTGCCGGGATGTGTAAGCGCGTTGTTAGTGTATAACAACAACGCGTTATGAATATCAATGACTCAAATCGACTCGAATTGGCGTGAATACGCATTGATCCCGCCATTAATGAGTGTCAAAGTAACAGGAAAGAATAATAAGAAAAGGTTATAAGGCACCAGACAAGGAGCCATCATGACTTAGCTTGACTCATCTGGGCCAGGTAATTGTGTACAAACCATGCAAAGGTCTGGTAAAACACATATGAGCTCCGAAAGGTCTGTGGGAAGGTTAGACGAAATGTCAAGAGGCTGAACGACATGTATGCGAGCTGGAGGTAGTAGGAGTTGGGTGTAGAAGGGTAATTAAATACTAAGAAGGAATGCCGAGGCACCCTCGTCGTCTGAAGTGATCAAACGAGGTAAAAGGAGCCGGAGGATGACAATAGGGAGTTGACTGTATGCTGAATGACATGTATACCAGCCGTGGATGACAAGGATGAGGTGTGGAAGGTTAGGCGGCACAGGAGAAGGTGCTGAGGTGTCTGTTGCAATTAGAGTTGACTGAACACACTGGGAGAATGCCGAAGATGACGAAAACGAAATGACAAATGGAGAGGCAGAAGAAAGAGGCCGATGACGATGATGACAAGGTGGAACCAAAGGTGTAACACAAAAGAAGGGTTGCCAGGCATGTATCACTATTGTAGATGACTAAGCGGAGCGTTACCAGGCCAAGGATGATGAAGACAGGATGAGGAAGTGCCGAACGGAAATGGGGAGACAACGTCATCGTTGACATGGCGGTACCGTGAGATTAGCACGAAAAGGCAGGGCCAAAGGTTAACTGGGTGTCCAAGGTTCGGGAAACACTTGAAAGGAGTTATATATCGTTAACGTGAGTTGACGATAGCCCTATCGTGGTGGCGGCAACTCATTAGTGTGAAAGTAATCCGTTCATTGAACGGATTACACACCAGTAATAGTTACTGGCTAACAGACCATGTCCTCGCAGTCTCCAGCCCTCTATGTTCATCCTAGTCCATCCTGTATCCCTCTAGATTCGTCTTGTAGTCCCGATGGTCCTGTCGTGTTGAGGAACGATGTGGTAGTCGAGGAAATGAAGGGCGAAGAAGAAGAGAAACTGTGGGAAAAAGAGAAGGGCAGCGCTTTCATGTTCAGATGCCGAGATGCCAAATAAGCGCCAGCTTGGCGTGGGCTTGGCCAACAATAAAAGGGGCTTGTAGGACTTGTTTAGGCCCAAATAAATGATGGAAAAATATGGAAAAATACCAGAAAATTAGGGAAAATTCAGAGGTATAGGGTGGATGCTTGTGAGGATGCTGGAGCACATGTTATGCTTCATAACACTAACACAGTTGACAATGAATACTCAAAATAGTTTTATCAGTCACTATACTTAACACCCTTAACAGTCAAAAAATTAGAACAATATTACTTGATATACATAACACACTCATTGTTATACTATAACACACTTATAACAATGAGTTTTGAGCACTTATTTGGTGTTTTTGAGTCAAAATTCATTACTAGCACACTCAATAATTTTGTGTGGGCTCTATATTGTACTACATGAACATATGCATTGGCATTTACATAAAACACTGTTATATCACAAAAGATCACAATATAGCAAGCCCCACAGGCTGTATTTTCGAGTTCTCCGAATTGTATCTAGAGGAATATGATTCTTGACACAATATAGAGCCCACACAAAAATTATTGAGTGTGCTATTAATGAATTTCAACTCAAAAACACCAAATAAATGCCCATAAGCACCCCAAACTTGTTGTTATAAGTGTGTTATAGTATAACAATGAGTGTGTTATATATACCAAGTAATATTGTTCCAACTTTTTGACTGTTAAGGGTGTTAAGTATAGTGTCTGATAACACTGTTTTGAGTATTCATTGTCAACTGTGTTAGATATAATACATATCACTACTGTTCCAATTTTAGTATGTTAGGTGTAATAAGTACCATGTGTACTGAACATATTTAGTAATTCAAATTGTTCTGAGTGTTCAAGGGTATTAGGTGTGCTAAAAATATCATGTACATTATATTGAAATCCAAGCCCGCACCAATATTTGTAATCATTACGTTATTAATGTCATTCTTTTTACTCATCTTTTGGTAATGCCTCTTATGTCATTTACTTTAAGCGCCTGCGCGCTGCGCGCGCCGCCCTGCACGTGCTTCCGCGCTCGTGTTTTGATTTGTTGATTAGAAAATTTAATTTTCTCTCTCTTTGGAACCACAACAGCGCAACAAACGCGTCGAAATTGCGCCAATGATCCAGGTAAGTAACTCTTGTCTACATATTGGGCATAGCTCTGGGTGTGAAAAGGGGTGCTTGAACCTAGCAGGTGCAGGATCAATGATTCTGCCCCGAAGGATCTAACTGCACTGCTAGAGGCAATGCACTCATTTCCATGCCCTAGATCATGATTCACAGCCTGGCATCTAATTCAGCATACACCATGGCAAAACGAGACGAAATGAGGGCTGGCACGATGAGGCTTGAACCACGACAAACCACAAAGAAATGAGGACCGCAATGACTCGATGAGGATTGCAACGCGACGAGGGCTGCAAAACAAGACAACGACCGCAACAAGACAACGACTGCAACAAGCTAATGACCGCAATGAGCCAACGACCGAAATGCGACAACGACCGAAATGCGACAACGAACGAAATGCAACAACGACCGAAATGCGACAACGACCGCAATGAGACGAGGACCACAACGGGGCAAGACAAGACGATGACCATGAGACAAACGAGGAACAAGGGGTGAGGGATGAGATGAAGCTTGCATTGAGGTGTGTTCCGTTTTTCCTCTTTTGTTTCATTCAGGCCCCTCACCACAAGCTACATACACCCACCAGACCATGTCAAACTATGTCCATATGGCACCCACAACTCTGGGGTGGTGCACATGAATACAGATGATTTGGCCCTCTCCCTCAAACCCCTCCTTGTCAAGACATCCCATCTGATTCCATGTTCTCACCAGAAATTTTGCACTCATGCACCGCAGATGAACCATGGACCAAGTTAGCGTACTATAGACAAAAATAATTACAATTTTACATGCAGGCACCCTTGGTACTAAAGTATGTAGATAGCCAATTATCGAAGCAAAACTTGAATAGACTATAGTTATACAAATGAAGCACTGCGTTATTGAATGGATAGCAGTGAAGGTGAGGACTCTGTCAGTGGCAAATGACTCAAGTCTCAAAGTGCACAGTGAACAAGGAAATTGGTAGTACAAAGAGTGTTGCAAGTTCACATAAGGAGTGGTACTGGTTCTATTGATGAGAGAGGTCTCTTTCCAAGCATATCGCTCACGGATGTTTGAACGGGGCGCGATGGGGAGCGCAGTGGGGCGGGAGCGGTGATAACAGAACTCCGCTCTGCTAAGCGCTCGGGCGCTAATGCTCATCACGTAGCGTTGATGACAGCACATTTTGTCATCTGCATTACGTTTGCTTACAAATTTTGGTGCGGGCTTCGTTTGCCATTATATTTACTCAATGTTGTCAGTTTGATATGATTCTTGAATGATATAAGCTATTCTGAGTGTTTGAGGGTGCTAGGGGTGCTAAAAATAGTATATACATTATATATATAATGAGGCATCCCTGGATTTTTTGACTATTTTTTTTTTTTTGATTTTTTTTCGGATTTTTTGCTACAAGATAGAGCCCACATCATTTTTACCATATGAGGTCATTTGCTTACATACCCTGATCTGACCTACTCAGTGTATACAGACACTCTATGGGAATCCAGACCACGCTCAATATCTGTGCTTCACTCCTGAATGACAAGGCTATGCAGATGCAGACAAGACAATATGCCTGTATCATGATTTCAACACTGGGAAGTGGTGGTGGGACACTCAGGTATGTTACTGTATCAGTTATCTCATTATCGCATACCTACTCAATGCTTCCATATAAAAACCAGTAGAAGCCAACAAACCAGGTGCGACTATCATTCCTGTCATCCTTTCCAGTGACAAAACTCAGATCACTCTCTTTCGAAACAAATCTGCATACCCAGTCTATTTCACAATTGGTAATTTACTGAAGGAAATCTGCCAGAAACTATCTCAACAAAGCCAAATCCTTCTTGCATATCTACCAACCTTGTGTCTCGAACATATTACTAGTCAAACAACTTAACAGCGGTCAGTCACAAATTTGTTTCATGCATGTATGAAATATCTTGTGGCTCCACTCAAGCAAGCAGGCCTCGAGGGTATTGTTATGGAGAGTAGAGATGGCATAAAACACCGCGTACATCCTATCCTTGCTTCTGTTATATTCATGCCTCTGACTCTGATCTGATTCCGATCTGATTCCGATCCAGACCCCTCCCTAATCCCCTCACACTCATTTTATGTTTGTTATTTCTACTCCGATGGCTTTTATAGCTCCGACTCCAGAGCTTGTACTTAATGTTTGCTTGTTTATTAGTGTATAACTCCGATCCGATTTGGAGACACAGCCACAGTCCTTATTGTCTTTATGCTTATCACTCTTATTGTCTGTTATTTTACAATAACTACATTCATTCTTTTGTTATGACTTTACAATAGTTATTGTTAATTACTTGACAGCCTCGGAACTTGATTACTCCGAGACTGGTATATAAGCCTTAGTAGTTTGAACTGTAGGCTCAACCTCGAAATCGACTTGGGTACGACCTAGTTACCTCTGGTACTAGTTTCAGTCCTATCTAGTACAACCTCTGCCTTCACGTCTAGTCCGTTCGACTCTCTGTTTAGTCTGACTCCAACTCCAAATCCAACTTTCCCATGGTCCGACGGTCCTATTGGATCCTTACATTTGTCACCTACCCTCTGTAAAGTGTTGGTTGCAACACTGATCATGGATCTAAAACTGAATCACCAGAAAGTAAATTATCCTGGGGTTATCACCAAGAATGGCTTCTAGAAATCTATAAATCTATTACACAGACCTTTGCTGGAATATTACGTCAGCAAAGTATCAAAAAGGTGTGGCTACGTTGTCTGGGATGGACATCAGACAGGTAATCACAATTGTTGCACAGCTGGGTTGGACATCAGACAGTGAACAAACAGCAATCACAAAGCTGAGTTGGACGTCAGTCAATGGATTGGATATATATGGTCTTGCTGGATTGGACATTAGACAAGAGAGAAGTAGTGACCACAAGGCTGGATTGGACGTCAGTCAATGTGATCAAGAGTATATGCTTGCTGGGATGGACTTCAGACAAGAGAGAACAACAAGTGCAGTCACAGGAGTTGACACAGAATCAGATAGGTGAGGTAACAAAATAACTAGTCTGGAGTACAGGTAGGTATCTCATGGCCTTTATATACTGTGTAAACTAAATAAAAGATGAGGCCACAATAATCAAATGGTGCCAGTATAATCAAATAAGGTCACAATAATTAAATGTGCCCATAATAATTGAATGAGGCCATAATAATTAGATGAGGCCACTGGGTATTTTATATTTAAAGAATCAGGTCATGAAATAATGAAAGAAGATCAGACCAGCATCATTTAAGTATGATCATACCATTTCACAGAAGTGACACCACTAATTATTAAATTCCGGAGTCCCCTATAGCATGGGAAAATACGCCGGAAATAGTGCATTTTACGCTGGAGTTTAGGCAGGCATATGCTTGAGAGTTATTTTCAATATTTTCATGTTTTCTTGTAATTGTTATCAAGGGATTTGCTTGAAAGTAAGCCATGATTATCAGATAATCTTGATTCTTGAAGCCCCAGAAAGTGTTGGAATTTCGAGTAGAAAGTGTATGATTTGTTCTGGAACTAAGGTGAATTTGTCTGATTCCTGACACCCTCAGGGACACGCAGCAAGTAGAAGGTGTTGGTCAATAATAGCACCAAGTCCCGCAACCATCCGTAGGGTCTTGTACACTTTTTTACCTGCTCGGTACTTTTTAAGTCCAATCTCAGGACCTACTAGGTCCGACTCTGGAATCTCCGGACCCTCCAACCCTATCTGGCATGACCCTAACAGTTTCTTATATAGGCAACTACCCAGAGCAAACCTTTGTTACTACTGCCTACTATAGTGACTGCGCAACTTGTCTTGCAAGAAAAGATAAGCTCGAAGTTTACCCATGCGAGTACCCATATCGAGATATCGAAGTTGTTCTTGATGCTGTTGGCACTATTGGAACTGACGACTGGGCTCAGAACTGTCAAAGAGTCAATGTCAAACCTGTGCAACATCCTTTCTGGGAGGACCTTCCTTACACCAACATCTTTGCCTCAATAACGCCCGATATCCTTCATCAACTCCATCAGGGTGTCATGAAGCATCTGATCTCTTGGTTGACCACTATCTGCATCAGCAAAACTGACCTGGTGCCTAGGCTGCTTAGAGATACCCCCCAAAACCTCAGCAGTTTAAAAACTTTGAATTTGCCTGGAAAAGCCTGAGCAAGCCTGAGTTTGCCTGGAAAAGCCTGGGCAAGCCTGAGTTTGTCTCAGATTTCTTTGGGTGCTTTGGGAGAGCCTAGGTTTGGGGGGGTATCTCTGGGTTACCTAGGCCAAGGGTACTTTTCCTGATGTGTGGAGCCAACAAAATTAATGCTTATGTTTGTCAACTGCCGCCTAACCACAGTATATGGATATTTCACAAGGGTATTTCAACTTTATTTTGTGTGAGTGGAATGGAGCATAAGCAGATGGCATCCTTCATTCTTGGTGTCATCATGGACATTCCATCATTGACCCCCAACCAATCCAATATGTTACTAGCAGCCACTTGTGCTCTACTGGATTTCCTCTACCTTGCATTTTATCCAATTCATAGCAGCGAGTCACTTGCCTTGCCACTAGAAAAAGCATTGGACTCCTTTTATCAAAACCGAAATGTCTTCATTGAGCTCAAAGTCTGTGCCAATTTTAACCTGCTGAAACTCCATTTTCTCTGTCACTATGTACATGCTATCAAATACTATGGGACCACAGATAACTACAACACTGAGACAACTGAATGTCTTCATATCAATCTTGCAAAAGATGCATATCAAGCATCCAATCATAAGGACAAATATGCGCAGATGACACATTGGCTTGAGCACCGCGAGAAGATCTTTCACCATACAAACTACATTGCATGGAGGCTTTCTAGCATGACAGTGCACTGCCACTCCCAAGGTTCTTCTTTGACTCCGACCTCTTTCACCCCAACCTCTGCTCTTACACCCACCCTCAGTCCTCATATTGGAACACACCAGGATTTCCCAGGTGCTCAGCAAACACTGGAGGACATGAAGTGTGTGTATACACACAAGGTATCTCAGTGTTATATTCATACCTCCGACTCCGATCCAATTCCGATCTGATTCTGATCCAGACCCCTCCCTAATCCCCTCACACTCATTTTATGTTTGTTATTTCTCCTCCGATGGCTTTTATAGCTCCGATGGCTCCGATAGCTCTGACTCCGGAGCTTGTACTTAATGTTTGCTTGCTTATTAGTGTGTAACTCCGATCCGATTCGGAGGCACAGCCACAGTCCTTATTGTCTTTATGCTTATCACTCTTATTGTCTTTCATTTTACAATAAGTACATTCATTCTTTTGTTATGACTTTACAATAGTTATTGTTAATTACTTGACAGCCTCGGAACTTGATTACTCCGAGACTGGTATATAAGCCTTAGTAGTTTGTACTGTAGGCTTAACCTCGAAATCGACTTGGGTACGACCTAGTTACCTCTGGTACTAGTTTCAGTCCTATCTAGTACAACCTCTGCCTTCACGTCTAGTCCGTTCGACTCTCTGTTTAGTCCGACTCTGACTCCGACTCCGACTTTCCCATGGTCCGACGGTCCTATTGGATCCTTACGTTCGTCACCTACCCTCAGGGACACGCAGCAAGTAGAAGGTGTTGGTCAATAACAGCACCAAGTCCCGCAACAATCCGTAGGGTCTTGTACACTTTCCTACCTGCTCGGTACTTCCTAAGTCCGATCCCAGGACCTACTAGGTCCGACTCCGGAATCTCCGGACCCCTCCAACCCTATCTGGCACTGGACCCTAACACTCAGTTCCCAACTGTCAAAGCAGTTGCCCTTTCCAAGCTCGAGGATATTGGGCCAAGCAGATATCATGCTGTTCGCTTTGAACACACGCTGAAGCGCTTCCTTGTACAGTATCGTGATCCTTCCATTCCTATCAACCAGTTGGACGACTATGCTCGCTTTGTTGTCCTTCCATTTTCATCACTCCCCATTTGGCACAAAGTGAAGTTCATCAATCTGTCACTTTTTGGTTCAAAAACTCTCGACTACATTTGTACTCAGCCTTGCCACTTTGATGGTAATGGGAAGGTTGTACATCCTTCACAATTTGCTACGGCGCTCTTGAGGCTGAAAGATGATTTGGGCAATTGGGTCAAAGGTGCGACTCAGTTCTGTATAGTATAGGCAACGATGATCATATATCATTTTTCAGATACAAGAATTGGTCAGATATGGGCTGTGTTTTCAATCCCCAGTAACAGACTTAATACATTACTTCCTGCAATGTTCCTCTACCAACCCACCTTGTCTATGTCAAGTGGTTCACAAAATTCCCTCGCAGTCCTGAAGCATTCTCTGGGCTGTACAGAGTGAAGCATAATGTGTTGGCTGATGGAAAAGTCACAGCATCAATTCTCCCACTCAAGTCAATCATGCAAAGTGTGCACCTGTTTCCGAAGTGGGGAGGGACTGTACCTGCAGAATGGACAAGTGAATCTGTTCTAGACAAAGCTCCTTCATTTACTCTCAATGTATTTAAAGACAATCATTCATACTTCAATCTATCTTGAACAGTCAATTTAAAGTCATCATGTTGATATCGGCCATTCAACAAATTTTCAAGCAATCCATCATGTGATTTCTGGAATTTGTGTTTGCTTCAACCATCCATGAACAAAGACCAAAAGCTGAAACAGCACTCTAAACCTTTGTCCCTAGTGCCTGCTTCGAGGTCAGCAGAGGAACAAGGCTCTACTGCCAAAAAACCTTGCTTGTCACCCAGTATCAAGTGCGTTGTTTCTCAATATTCCTCCACCAATGTCTCACTTGGCCATTGAAGGACCAAAAATTCAAGCTCATTGAAAGCTCAAATAGATGATGACATGGCAAGCCTAATTGAGACTCAAGTGATGGATTTGGAAGAGAATATTGAAGTCTTGCCTTGTATGTACTTGCCATCTGAGCTCCATTCAATCATTTGATAATTTCTTCCTCAATACAAGTTGCCTTGTATGAAGCTTGCATCAAAAGTCTAGAAGCCAAAGTAGCCCAATATTGGGCCAGACTTGACAAGAATGAAACTACAATTGCATACATCTTGGAACGTCGAAACATGTACCACACATTATCACAGAATTTGGACATCGAAGTCTCAGAACTGAAGGCAAGGATCATTACATTGGAGGCTGCCGCAAAGGAATGGGAAGCAAAGGCAAAAGAGGATGCGGAGAAAATACGGGACTAGAAATGTCGCAATTCCGAGTTAAGGCATTAGACTCAGGAAACAAGCCGCCTGCTCCAAAGAGCAATTGCAGCATTACCACTGTTGGATGTATAGGTACATACATTGTTCATAGCTGTATGAATTGCTGAACACCGTTCAACATCATATATCCTGGTAGTCAACTCACTTTTTCTGAATATAATGTGGTTTTGCAGAATTTTTATTTCGTTACACAACACATTGTTAGATTCTCATAATTTTCAATAAGTTGTGAATATCTCATTCCATTATACTACAAACTACTAGATTCCCATAATTTGCGGCAAGTTCATTCACAATAGGATGCCAGTTGAATATTCTGAATAAATTTTGAATATATAGCAGGATTATACAGTTTTTCAAAAAAAATCTTGTAATTTCCAAAACATTATTGGAGGACTGGTTTCCTGATGAATCATATCATGACAGTGTAGGTGGTAGGATTTGTATATCAGGTACAATATGTAGGAAGCTTCAGATGTCATGCACTCCGAGTGTGGCAAGCACACCTTTCTGCTCGATGGAATTTTTTCCAATTTGGGTGTGAAGGTTGTAGTCAGCTTTCAGCTTTCAGTACATGTATATACTATAAAATGGCTTTGCTTCAATGTTATTGATTTTTCAAATATTTGAATGTTAATTCATAAAAGCTACCATTAGGTATAAGTATATAAAATGCTATCCTGTATGCTGTATGCTACATTGGTGTTATGGTAGACACACTCCTGTAGTTTGAGTCTTCACTACTTTGACTATGATGCACTACCAGACAATATAAGAATTACTACTATGCACCACAGCTTACTACATAGTATGCAATGTAAACTATTTTGTACTACTAAAAGGAAACTTGTCTACTGAGATATCAGAACTACCCCAACTAGTTAGACCTAAGGTATCAGGAAAAATATTCTCATCTCTAGAGTCCCCAGAGATACCCCCCAATTCCTAGGCTGCCCAGAGATTTTTGTGAACTTTCAAAGATCATAAAACATCCTAGAGATCCTGAAAAATCCTGAAAGCATCTGAAAGCACCTGAAAGCAACTGAAAGCACCCAGAGAAATTTCAGAAGCCTCAAAGAACTCAGATACTCTAGGCTCTCTGAGACTACCTAGGAATTGGGGGGGTATCTCTGGGGACTCTAGAGATGAGAATATTTTTTCTGATCTAGGGATGAAGTTTTTCTTTTCTGATGTACTTGTATTTGATCAGAAAATTTTTATTACTGATGATATAGAAGTGATGGAGATTCTCTGATCGAATACAAAGTAAATATAGTGATATCAATTAATTTATTACAAAGTAAATATAGTTATATCAATGAATCAAATAATTATACTTACTTTGTATTTGATCAGAGAATCTCCATCACTTATCATATAAAAGTGATGAAGATCCTTCAATCAAATATAAGATAAGTATATTTACATTAGCTGATAGAAAAGGGAAATATATATAAAGGCCTCTGAATTTAAGACATTTCAGCTTTCTCTCATTCATAGACACCTATTAAAAAAGCATTAATGACAGATCAAAGGTAAATAGTTCTTGTATTAAATATTACATTTCATAATATTAGTGTTTTATATTGTTTAAATCTCTTATAGTAATCAGTTCACACAAACTATTGTTTATATACTAATCTACTTCCTTGCAGAAATATTAGCATGTTCAATCAAGCACAGAATGTGAGCATTAGTGGAGGTAGATTTAATATAGCAGGCAAGGATATCAACTACTGTATGTCAAAAACAAACATTACTATTGTGAAATATCACCATCACACAATTTAGATTTATCTAGTGATGAAGAAAAAAAACTTCAAGACTGGCTTTGTGCTCCAGATTGTTCCACCAATTTCTCAGCAGCTTTGAACAAAAGGGTAGATGGAACAGGGCAATGGATCTTTGAAGATCCTACTTACCTTGAATGGAGAAAGAATGGAAGTATTTTGTGGATTCAGGGCCAAGGTATTCACTTTGTAAACTTTAGCATAGAAGAACATGCTAAAATTTTCTGCAGCTGGTTCAGGCAAAACCTTTTTGATGTGAGATTTTGATTTTATGGTTTATAATATATACTGAAACTATTGTTGAATATTTGAATCTCTCAGTACCAGTATTATTGAAGGTCTTCAAGAGACAGCTGTTTCAACTCTACTTACAATTTATCACTACTTTGATACACGTGACAACACTGAAGCCAAGACAAGCTTTCAAGGATTGCTGTTATCTTTTCTTTCACAGTTGGGTGTTCAAAATCAAAAAATCCATCCTGAATTGAAAAACTTGCATGAAGCATCAAAGAGTGGTCTTTCTCATTTCAAACCTACCAATAAGAAACTTATGGATACTTTGATAAAGATATCCAGGGATTTAGTTCAAAAAGAGTATCAAGTTTACATGATAATTGATGCTCTAGATGAGTGCAAGGAAATGGATAAAGTGTGGGAGTTTTGTGAACAGATATCCAAATTACATTCCATTGGCATTATAATTTCAAGTCGCAATTATCAACCCAAGTTCTCAACATATCCTGCCATCTCTTTGTGGAAAAATAGTATGGTTGATGAAGATATTGCTATTTTCTTGAATGAGCAAGTATCATTCAAAAGTACAGCTTTGAATACTAAAGTTACATCCACACTAATGGAAAAAGCAGATGGAGGGTGAGTGTTATTATTATTGTTTATTTATTTTACAGCTCAAGTTTGAGAATATAACAGATTTCGCTATATTGATTGTCAACTTCAACTATTAAAAGGAAGTGCTAATGCAAAGAGAGTACACAAGGTACTAGCTGAGTTACCTTCAAGTCTGAAAGAGATCTATCTCAATGCCATTGAGAAATGTAAAAATAGTTTTTATTCTGAAGAGGCACATCATCTCCTTCTATGGCTTCTATATTCTTTTGAGCCTCTTTATATGAGTCAGGTTGCAATTATTCTTTCAATTGACCTAAATTCAAGAGAAATTGAATCTGATGCTGCAATGCTGATTGGATTGGAAGAGATTATTGATACTACTTTAGTTACTGTTGACAACAAAAACATTGTTCAACTGTCACATGCATCTGTAAAGGAATTTTTATTAGAAAGCAAAACTAACCAGTTTATCAATATTAATGCACAACTGGCACACAATATTATAGCTCAGATGTGTCTCATCTATCTTCTACATCAGAATGAATATGTAGATATATGGACAGACCCAAGCCATTTGTGGATAATGGATATCAAGACATTTGAGCAGTATGCAACTCAGTATTGGGCAGAGCATAGTCAATATCTTGATAGAAAATCAATCTCAAATAAAGAATCAATAGTTGAAATGACTCAATTATTTCTGAAAACAGCCTCCACAGCAATTATAACTTGGAGAAGAAATTTTCGAGCAAGGAATACAGTAACATATAGCATTGAAAATATATTTGCAGATTGTAATAATCTCCATGTTACTGCATGGTTTGGGCTAGAAGTAAGTGCTGAAAATTTATTGACTAATATAGATACAGGTATGTGATTTGAAATGTATTGAATATTATATATAAGTATATTCTAAATAATCTAGCAGATATAAATGTAATATCAAGATATTCTGGGACAGCATTACAAACAGCAGCATTGAGAGGTCACAAGAATATTGTTGAACTTCTCCTTCAATCTGGTGCAAGTGTCAATACCCAGGGTGGTTGTTATCATACTGCAGTTCAAGCAGCAGCAGCTGGTGGTCACAAGGATACTATTAAATTTCTCCTTCAGCAGGGTGCAGAGATCAATGTTCAGGGTGGGCATTATGGTGCTGCACTTCAAGCAGCAGCAGCAGTAGGCAACAAAGATACTGTAGAGTTTCTGATTCAACAAGGTGCAGAGATCAATGCTCAGGGTAAAAATTATGGCACTGCACTTCAAGTGGCAGCAGCCAGGGGCCACAAACATGTTGTGAAATATTTGATACAACAAGGTGCAGAAATTGATGCTAATGGTGGATGTTATGGAACTCCACTTCAAGTGGCAGCAACCAGGGGACACAAAGATACTGTTGAATTTTTGATTCAACAGGGTGCAGCAATCAATGCCCAAGGTAGCTATTGTGGTACTGCACTTCAAGCAGCAGCAGCTGGAGGTCACAAAGATATTGTTGAATTTTTGATTCAACAGAATGCAGAGATCAATGTTCAGAGCAAGCGGTATGGAACTGCACTTCAAGCAGCAGTAGCTGGGGGCCACAAGGATACTGTAGCATTTCTGATTCAACAGAGTGCAAATATCAATACACAGAGTGGGCGTTATGGCACTGCACTTCAGGCAGCAGCACTCTGGGGCTACAAAGATATTGTAGAATTTCTGGTTCAACAGGGTGCAGAGATCAATGCTCAGGGTGGACATTATGGCAGTGCAATTCAAGCAGCAGCAGCCTGGGGCCATAGAGATATTGTGGAATTTCTAGTTCAACAGGGAGCACAGATCAATATTCAAGGTGGGCATTATGGCACTGCACTTCAAGTGGCAGCAGCTGAAGGCCACAATGATACTGTGAAATTCCTGATTCAACAGGGTGCAAAAATTAATCTTTAGAGCAGGTATTATTGCATTGCACTTTGTAACTATGTAAATATGATGTACATGATATTTTTAGCACACCTAGTACCCTTGAACACTTAGAACAATTTTTATTACTCAATATGTTCAGTACACTTGGTACTTATCACACCTAACATATTAAAACTTGGAACAGTAGTGATATGTATTATGTCTAACACAGTTGACAATAAATACTCAAAACAGTGTTATCAGTTACTATACTTAACACACTTAACAGTCAAACAGTTGGAACAATATTACTTGATATACATAACACACTCATTGTTATACTATAACACACCTATAACAACGAGTTTTGGGCACTTATGGGCACTTATTTGATGTTTTTGAGTCAAAATTCATTGATAGCACACTCAATAATTTTTGTGTGGGCTCTATATTGTGTCAGGATGTTGTCTAGATCATATTCCTCTAGATAGAATTCGGAGACCTTGAAAATACAACCTGTGGGGCTAGCTATACTATAATCTTTTGTGATATAACACTGTTTTATGTAAGTGACAGTACATACACCTATGTTATGAAGTCAAACTGCTGCTGAGTCATGAAAAGAATCATCCTACAACCTATTCTATGCTAACTCTATGTGATACAGCCAAAAGATCTGTAATGGGGGTCATTGACTCTATGACATCTATTGTTACATGTAAGTGTAGACATCTATGGTGTACATGAAACATGTACATGTGTATCACAGTGTCCAACTTTTATGATAGCTATCTGAATCATGTACAGACTCTGCCAGTAGACTGTAGAAGTGCTTTCCTCATGAATTAGCATCAGTATACTTGCACTACATGGACAATATGCATTGGCATTTATATAAAACACTATTATATCACACAAGATCACAGTATAGCTAGCCACACAGGTTCTAATTTTACAAGTATGGCCAATGCTACTGCAAACTTAAACATGTTTAAAATAAAATATTTATATATGATTCTAGCTACACTACAAGATTTCTAACACTACAACTATTGAGCATTCTGTTCTATTTGTATTTCTGCCACTGTTTAACTACAACATGTTCTGTTTATATGAAGTTCCAATATCCAATGATAAATTTAACAGATTTGACAGAAATTAACAAATGCAACATGGACATCCTACATCAGCAATTTTGCTGTTCCATAATCTACTATATAATAACCATAACAGTATAACCATCACAGACCTTCATACACTTATCATATACTGACCATAGTGTCAGTCTTCATACTTGAGATGTGAGCCATTGCAAAGCATGGCATAAATGAGTTTGAATTGAGAACTGTTGACAGGACATAATACTGTTGAGCTCGGGAGACTCACATTGATGAAATGGCAGGATTTCAACAACTGGCTCATCAGCCACTCCATCCAGTCTCTCTCCCACCATATTGTCTGTCACACTCACCATCGGTGCTTAAGGCTATCGTGTTACTTGGATCACTGCCATCAAAGATTTGGCTTGCATTGCCATTCTCTGTTTCGATAAGACTGATACTCTTGCAACTTACAAGCTTACCATTGACCAAAAACTATCAAAACCTATGATCCCTTCAAAAATTTGTATCAGCTTCTTGACTTCAAGCCCTTCAAACCAGTCAACAAGCGTACTGAATCAGTCACAGAGAGAAGTCTGAATCTTCCAGCAAGTCAAAGTGTGTAACAAAGGTATAATTGGTATCATCATTGAATTGTGCTCTCACAACAAGGTGGAGGAGCTGGAAAACAAACTCTAGGCTGATGTCAAAGAATATGCTACACATAGTCTTCGTGCTCTTGCAGTTACACACAAAGAACTCAATAGTGGTGATCATGGGGCCGGGGGGAATGATTTCGAGCTCATTGGTCTTCTTGCTATCTTCGATCCTCCTCCTGACAATACCAAGCAGATCATCGACGTGCTTGCTCTCGACATCAAAGCCAAGACGGTTACAGGTGGCTAGCTCACTATTGCTAAAGAAACTGGTCATTGTCTTGGACTTTGTGACCACATGTACCCTGCCAAGGTTCTCAAGTACGGACCTGCTCTCAATGGCAAACATGCTTCCCTTGCTGAAATGATTGTGAACGATCACAGAATACTGTAAAGCTTTTGTAAAAAGTACCGATGAGCTTTTGAGGAACATTTGAAAAAACCTGCGATAACTTGGAGGGGGCTCCGGAAATTGCTCCAGGGGGTGGTCATGCCTGTCACCACCAGTCACATGGGGCCTATATTTACTGTTTTGGGTAATTAATAATTATCCAGATATTAAATAAGCAGTACATTTTCAAAAAAAACCCAAAAATTCATCAAAAATCTAAAAATCCTAAAAAAGCCAGATTAGGTCAGATCAGGGTATGTAAGCAAATGACCTCATATGATCAAAAATGATGTAGGGTCAATATAAGTACTAAAATAGCCCAAAAAATTACTAAAAATGCAAAAAATATTTAGGGATGGTATAGAGCCTATTGCAGGTCCAGGCACATCAAAATTACCAAAAAAAAAAGGAAAAATTGATCATGATATCATCTTGTAGCAAAAAAATCTCAAAAAAATCATAAAAATAATCAAAAAATGCAGGGGTGCCTCATTGACCCTGAAAACGCAAGATAAAAAAGAAATACGCGACAAGTGTGCAAAATTTTATCACTCTAAATCATACCAAATCCACTATATAGTCAGAATATATGATGTATATGCTAACTATAGCACCTCTAGCACCCTCAATCACTTAAAATAGCTTATATTACTCAAGAATCACACCAAATTGACAACATTGAGTAAATATGATGTACATGATATTTTTTAGCACACCTAGTACCCTTGAACACTCAGAACAATTTTTGTTACTCAATATGTTCAGTACACTTGGTACTTATCACACCTAACATACTAAAACGGCTTACATATCAAGTATGAAGACTGACACTATGGTCAATATATGATAAGTGTATGAAGGTCTGTGATGGTTATACTGTTATGATTCTCATATAGTAGATTATGGAACAGCAAAATTGCTGATGTAGGATGCCCATGTTGCATTTGTTAATTTCTGTCAAATCTGTCAAATTTTTCATTGGATATTGGAACTTCATATAAACAGAACATGTTGTAGTTAAACAGTGGCAGAAATACAAATAGAACAGAATGCTCAATAGTTGTAGTGTTAGAAATCTTGTAGTGTAGCTAGAATAATATATAAATATTCTATTTTAAACATGTTTAAGAATTTTTTTCTTTTTTGCTAATTTTAATGTGCCTGATCCTGCAATAGGATGTAGGTGTTGTGGAACAATACACTTTTATTTCAACAACCAGGATATCTGCACTGCACAGTTCTGGACATAGATGGCTCGGAAGATGATTGTGGACAAGTGTGGCAACACCTCTCCAAGGATTGTCAACATCCAGATCAAGGCAATGGCGATTACGGATGTATGATGTAAAGCCCGGAGGAACTTTCATCGCAGATTCAGCTTGAAGTCTGGTCTCTTGAAGGAGGATGATGTCTGCAGAATCAAGGAGGGCAAGAAAGTCAGAAGAGAGAAAATTGAGCAAATACTGACTGTTAACATTCCATGACATCACTCTTAGAGGGGAAGGAGAGAGAAGAATGGCAGGGGAAGTATTAGTATTAGAGGAGGAAGGATTACATGATGAGTGATGTATATAGGAATTATAATGTTTGGATTGTACAGTGAAGTCGTCGGGTGAGCCCAAAAGTACTCCCTTCTGAACTAAACGTCATTTGTGGGAGTAATGCCTGATAGATATATCAAATAGCTCAGGCAACTGCTCATGGTACAAATTTCATCAGCAAAATTTGTTTTGACAAATGTGCTTTGAGAGCCTCCAAAGACACCCCCCATTTTCTAGAGAAATAAAAGAGCTCTCCAAGACTTGAGGGGCTTTTAAAGACTTTGAAAGACTTTCAGAGATCCAAAAGAGCTCTCAGAGTAACTAAAAGAAACCTAGAGACTCTAGGGATTTTGAGAGCAATCTTTAGTTCTCTAGGGAATGGGGGGTATCTTTGGAGACTCTCAAGCAGAAGTGAATTTCCTAATAGGCTCCATATGTAAAGATTCAAACTGCTGTGATAAAAAAACAAGATGACATGAACAGGATCATCCTGAAGGGAGGACCCAGTCTGAGTGGTGAACTGAGCCAATGTGGGTAATGGCAGGAGCTGGAAATGGTCCAATTGAGCGAAGAGCTTCCTCCATCATGCAATTGCAGATATGATTGATGCCGAGGATGAGTGAAAGAGCGGGTGCCATGAGAATCACAGCCTGAGACAACCCAGGATCGAGCACAATTCTTGGTCTCTTATGAGGCCCATGCTCATCCTCGTCATAAGGGGGAGGAGAATGTGGGCCCAGCAGAAGCATGGGACTGTCAAAGATTCGGTCGATAAGAGCTTGACAGCAAGGGGCAGGTTGCGATGCAGCAGGCACAGATGTGAGGTATGGAGGAAATGGAGCCTAGTTTGCAGGCGCGGACAAGAAGTTTTGCCTCAAGGAGCCAGATCGAGGCTTTAGAATCTTGGAGCTCCTTTTCCAGGCTATGCAACCTGTGCTGAATGTCAGTGTGAAGAACTGACATGCTGGGAATGAGTGCCAATAATCCAACTGGGCCAAAAGACCACAATACCAGGTCACTCTGGTATTGTTCCCAGCACTATATAAGTGGTTCAATTCCTGACAGTACATCCCCCTTCAAAACATCGAGCCCCCGAGATGCTTGGCACAGAGCTACACACCCGTGCAGTCAGGCAGATGGACTACGTTATCATCTGCCCCGTCAGCCATGTGATATCTGACCCCCAAAGCCACCACCAAGTGCCAACGACGACTGGTTGCTAAGGAAATGTACAGAACCAACTAATATAGCAGGCCCCCAAGTCAACATATGACCTGTGAGCCAAGTGGAAACAAGAGCCTCTTTTTTGCCCACAAAGAGGATTGAACCATTGACCCTTGGACCTGGTATTCTGTGAAGAACTGACATGCTGGGAATGAGTGCCAATAATCCAACTGGGCCAAAAGACCACAATACCAGGTCACTCTGGTATTGTTCCCAGCACTATATAAGTGGTTCAATTCCTGACAGTCGATGAAGTTGTTCTCATACCAAGCAATGAAAACTAAGTTGATAATCCCTTGATAGCTCATATCAGAGGTGGCTTTGTCTTGAAGGAGTCCCTGACCAAGGGACTCAAGTATTAACTCTTTCGATATCCGCTACCACTTTATTCATTGGGTCATCAACAAAGGTTCCATTCATCTCGTCTTCTGTCCTACAGATGAGTCATGACATGGTCACCAACACTATGACCAAGGTGCTCCCATCTGCGAAAGTCAAGCATTTCGCAAGTGAACTTGGACTAAGCTCGCTTTGAGGGGAAGTGTTGGAGTATTGACAATGAGCAAAGCGACGTTAGTTGCAGTTTCATTTCCTTACACAGACAATCTATTCCCGATGCACAGACATATCTGTTGTATACTTATGTTCCATAAAATTTCCTTTTGTTTTGTCTACTTACGAGCTGTGCATAGAAGTATCTACAGTTACCTATATTTCTTGTACCGACTGTGTCGTTAGCCCCCAGAGATTGTTCTTTCTCTCTGGATGAGTTACTTTACTTTATTTATTGCCAATGTTGTACTTACTATTCCTTACTTGAAAAGGGCCTCATTCCAAGGCTCTCACCTTGCTTGTGGCTTAATTTTTGTTGAGACTCAAGCAATTATTCTACAAAAACACAGAAGTCGGTATCATTGACTGATATGATATCTATTTAACAGAATGAAATGAAGGAATTGTCCTATAGCCCATTTGGCATGGGAAATCTGTCAAACTTTGCCCAATTTAGATAATGAAAAATCGCCTTTTTGGGATTTTTTCGCCCAATTTGGATGCTCATCAGTGGTTATCACGTTATCTTGTGTGATCATGTTATCTTGTCTCACATGTCTTTCTCGTCACTCGTATCTTCCTGTTGTATCATGCTGTTTCCCTTGTTCTTCTGTTTCTTCCATCTCCACAATGAAGCCACCCTCTCCTTCGATGGTCCAGGCTATTACTGACACTCGTGCCTTCCACTTACATCTTGACACTGTCCTAACCTTATTTTCTGCATCAGCAAAATCACCCTGTCTCTGGAGACTCCAGGGACACCCCCCAAATCCTGAGCAACCTCAGAGTAATAAAAATGCTTTAGAGTCTCTGGGCATCTCTGGGCATCTTTGAAAATCTCTGAGGGTGCCAAAATTTCTCTGAGAGAGCTGAAAGAGATAAAATCTCTCTAGGATTTGGGGGGTGTCCCTGGAGTCTCCAGAGACAGGTGTGATTTTCCTGATGTGAGTTGTCTTAGTTTGATAGCATGTCCTCTTGGGTTGCAGAAAGTCTTTTGCTGGACGTACCCATCTCTACCTTCCCTGAATGTGGCATCTTTCAGTCCTTTCTATGCACAATGTTGCATATGTTTTCCAATAACTTTTTGGATGCCGAATACATCTGGAAAACTATATAAAGCTCCTTGGTCCCTGAGGCTCCCCCACAGAACCTGGGCTCCCCAGAGCTCCTCAGGGACCTCCGGTATCCTAGGCATCTAGTATTACTTGCAATGCTTTCACAAACTGTTATCCTAGACTCAAGCCAGTAACTTTGTGCATGACAGTCTGATTCGAGTGCTCCTGCTGAGAAAGTGATTCCACTCATCACGTCTCTGCCAGAGTGACTGGTTTGAGTCTACTGTTATCCAATCTGAGGGTAATTTCTCTCTCCCTACTTCTTTTCTTTTGTTTTTGATGTATCCGCTTACCCTTTTTATCTATAAGTAGTCCCAGTTCTTCCCTGCTTCGCCTCAGAAAAACTTGTTTCAAATACATGATTCTAATTTCTGTTGCATCTACCTTGGATTTCACTACGTCTCAATTGCATGGTTCCTCTGAGTCTGTCTTTGAACATCATCTGCTGTCTTCCCATGCTGTTTCTTTGTCTTCCTCATCTTTGCCACATTGTGATTCTGAGTCCTCCCTTGATTCTTATGCTCCTCCTCTGTGATTGCTCTTCTTTTTTGGCACTATTCTTCCACTTATAATGACAGTTGCTTGTGAACATCTCCTCAATTTTGTGATGTTTGTGCTAGCACTGAACACAATGTCTTGTCTGTATGGCTTGCAGAAGAACATTTGGTTCATCCAAATAACCCCTTATATATCTTTCATCTTTGTGACACTCAATGGTAGAAGTCCATTTTGGAAAGGCAGATTTTGTTATGGACACTCATATTGATTCAACTATTATGAATAATGTGGTACATTGCAAGTATCTCATACTTCAGTATCAAACAGGCTCACTTCAACTCCAGTATATTTACAGGATCAGGCGATGAATTTGTACATGATGGGATGCTTGACAGTGGTGTAATGGTGAGAGAGACTGTACACCTTCACGGTCTCAATATCACCACAAATTGTGGTTATAGAGTTTCTGCACTGTTATACATGTGGATCTGAACTCTATCATTCCAGATGAGTATATGCCACTTCTGCATGTGAATCCTGTATGTATGCAGGAGGATGGTTGGGTAAACTGAAGAAGCTTTTTGACATTCTAGGTGAGAGGCAATGGGAGTAGAAACTTGGGCACTTAGTAAATGTGAGATCAAGTTATCTCTCATTGTAAAGGAAGAAGTGCACACTTAGAGTAGTATTAGGTAATTTGTTTGTACTTGTGTGCAAAAAGCAGTCAAAACTGCTTCAATTGTTGGGGTGAGAGATACCTTGACAAGCAAGGTGTTATGAAGCATAACATGTACTCCTTAGACCCCACAAATTTCCTCAAATTATCCCTCAATATTCTTAGATTTTCCCTGATTTTTCTGGTATTTTTCCATATTTTCTTGGGCCTTAACAAGCTCTACAAGTCATTTCTCTCATTGGCCAAGCCTATGCCGAGGTGGCGCTTATTTGGCATCTTGGCATCTAAATGCAGAAGCGCCGTCTTTTACTTTTTCTCACGACTTCTTCTTCTCATCGCTCCCTTCTCCTCAACCTCTGCTTCTACCTCTCAATGCCATAGGAACCCCGGGACAACAATCAGGACAACACCAGACAATGGAGGGATAGGATAGACGGCAAGGAACGACCTTAGAGGGCTGGAGACTGCGAGGACATGGTCTGCCAGCCACTATCAGTATCAGTGCGTAATCCGTTCATTGAACAGATTACATCTAGACTAAAGAAGATCCGTCATTAGGATAGAGACGTCGTCAACTCGCATCGATGATTCCTGACCCCCTCTTGCTCATCCTGGATCTCCAACCTTCAACAACCCTCTGTTAGGTACTGCTACACTCTAGCCTTTGAGTGTACTGAAATTCAATGGTTACGAGCACAAAAATCCACACATACGGCAAAGGACTGCTGGGCAGTTTGTCTACACCGAGGGTTTGAACTTGATTAGGGACTTAGATATCCTTAGGTTGAGATTTAGTAGTAATGTTACAAAGGTTGTTAGAGAGCACAGAGAGACTAGAAAAGCAAATAGATTCAAAATATCTGATCTGGGGAGCCAGATACAGAGGATACAGGTAGTATTTATAGGATTCTAGGTATGTAGATATATAAGGAAATTTGTCAGTAAAGGAATGTTGGCGAGGGAACACGTCACCGTGAAGTAATTACAATGACGCGTTCCAGTGCCGCGACGCATACGTGTCGTCACTGGAACCCTCCGGCAACATCAAAGGAATACCACAAAACGGGCACGGGTCGACATGGTTACGAATCGACCCGGCCGTCAGGTATCAGTAAGCGAATGAACAGGAGGCAAAGATTTGGGGTGTTGTTGATGATGCTGGGTGAACCTTGGTAGTGCCGCCAGTTTTGGATCTAGGAGGGATGGTTAGCAAAAGGAGGGGTTGATGTCAGTTGTGGTGTCGTCGTTGATTGTAGCACTGTCATTGTCGATGGAAGATTTGTTGATGGGTCTGGTAGCTTGGGTAAGGTTTCTCCGGTACAGGAGGGCTATCATGAAGGCTTTCTTGATTGAGGAGATGGTTGGGAAGGACAGCCCAGGGAGGACGTACTCGAGAGGAGACAAAGGGATGTGTTAGTACATCCCACATAACGAAAATGACATGAATGGATGTTCGTGTCACCTACTTGGTAGGCCGAGGTTCGTCGTAAGGTTGATTACACGAATGGACCTTCATACGGGGGATTTTGGCGTGCCGGGGTTCCTTGTGTTCATCCTGAATTGTTGGTAATACGAAGGTTAGGGACGCCGTGTAGATTCGCAAATGGATTAGGACAGGTTAGAAGGTGGGGCCCTGGGATTGTCGTGGTTGAACGTGGGTTAGTAGTCGTCGAGTCAAAGTGTTGACCCAACGCTCCAAGTAGTCTTGAGATCCGGGGTGTTTGGTTTAAAACAAGTCGCCGATGCGACATTGTGGGCCCGGTAACGAGGTATAAAGTCGGTTCTTAGTATAATGCTTTATGACAGGTCACTTAGCACAAACACAGAGTACGACTTCACGGATTCGTCAATCAAATTGTATTTATAGCGAGGTGTGGGGCGTTGTCAGAGATTCCGCACTATCTTATATTTCAAGTCGAACGCAGTCTTGTAAGATCTTTTAGATCAGCAATACTGGTCAGCAGAACGAAGTGACACTGATATACCAGTCGTAAGATCTGGACTAAGGGGTTGGTTTTGAGTGGCTTCCACTCGGATAAGGGGTTTTAGGCTCGGAAAGCAACGGGGTACCAGACGTTATGGTAGACCAATCGATTCCGCTCCCGGGTGAAGCAGTACTGATCACTATTCTCAGTAAAACCTCGAAGATCACGCAGATCACCAATCACTACGTGTCAACTTGAACAGAGCCACCAAAACTCTGCACGTTCACTCGGCACAACCTGAGACCAAGTCCTCTGTATCTCCGGAACGGAGTCTACCTTCAACTAACAAGTGACAGACACCAAGTCAAACCACTCAAAAGTCGGGCTTATCGCGATGAAGTAACACACTTAATCTGCAAGGTCCGGTACGGCTTAGAAGCCTTTACTCCCACGTATGGATGAAAAGGATTACCAGTTCAGAGAGATCTGGGCGCGAAACTTATTTCATTTGTGCAGATACAGGTCTTTAAGTACACTACGAAAAGTCCAATACCCGTATTTGTCCTTGATCTAGTAGATCTAGCTATTTCTACGGACGGAGTCCGATAATATACACTTAAATAGTAAAATATAACTGAAACGATACAAACACGCAAGGAAATAGTAAGGAAAACAGAGAAAAAGATGAAACTTGTCCGTATTTCGTCGTACTTTCGCCAGATCTAGAAGACCAAGCAAGTTCCGACCATGGTCTGTGCGGCATCCACATGCTAGGGTGCCTAACTCGTCAGAGTGGCTCCTGCCTGTGTTGCTCAAGTGTTTCCGACGAATTTGCTTCCGCGGAATGGTAGTGGTCTTCCCAAGTTAATGAGATAGACTCGTAACAGTGGTTGGTCTCGCGGATCAGGTAGGTCTGGTCCGTAGCTTTCGAACGGTATGCATATAGCCTGGTGTTCTGGAGCGGACAACGAAGGTAAATGCTTCAGAAGTGTTTTCCGTAGGTTTCCGCGCGTTTCCGTGAGTACTGGTCAAAGCTGTACATAGCATACGCTATATCCCAGTTTAGAACTTGAACATATGCGTGTTTCCGCTGCGGGTTTCACCCGTACTGCCACGGAAATACTAGATCATCATGTTTCCGACAGTTTCCGCTACTTTGCGTAGGGTTTCCGTGTGGTAACTCGTCCGGATAGGCTCTCATCGTGTCTGATCTGCTAGATCAAGTGAAATTTCCATCATCACAGCCAAGTACCAAACTCAGTTGTGCCGATCCGGCAGATCTCGATACTAAGTCGATATTCCCTTGGTGTGCTCGTGCCAGTAGTCAGCATTCTTGAAGGATCCCCGACCAAGGGTGCGAGCAATAGCTCTAAGTGGATATTTATGGCTGATCCTGCCAAAGGATCTGTATCCCAGCTTATACTGATACAAGTTTGACTGCTAGTTCGGGCTCACTACAGTCCTTATTGATACTATGCAACGGTCTAAGTTGATCTTTTTGATCATTGCACGCCTGCGCGGAAAAACCGCGCAACATCTCCCCCAAACTAAAGATCTGACCGTCCCCGGTCATCGCTATGGGTAGTGTAGGCTCGTATTCCTTGAAAGGAGTGGTACTGTAGCTGTTCCGACAGATCAATCACTTTTCCGCAACATTCTGACCTGATTATACCCGGTGATCTAACAGATCAAGTTGATCCGTTGATCTTAGCACCCGTACCGACAACTCCGCTGTCCTCTTGTCGAAAACGCTAAGTCCTCGGTTTGTTATCGGCGCTTAATTTCCGAGTGTGATATCATGACGTAAATCACGCTTCTAATTCTATCACATCACATACACACTTCCTCAAACGACTTCTTTTCAACATTTTACATACTATCCCTATGCCTAGGCCTGGGATTAGTAAGTGCTGACAAAGGTTCAACGGACTTAGAAAATTTTCTAAGTTCGTTTTTCTTCCTTTCCCTCTCCCATCGTCGTCCACATCCTCGACACGATGGCGTCGTCCTCGAAGGCCTCGTCTTCCATGCTTCCTGCCTCTTCTTCTAAACGGACAACGGGGCATCGCGTATACGGGGTTACCCCGCTGGCATCTTCCCTGGTGTCTCAAGACACGGATCCCGAATCCGTACACAAGGTCCAGGTTTACAACGCTGTTAGAGTCGTGGGTGATATCCCTTCCGACAAAGCTGCTCTCTTCCTTCCTGCTTCTGCCGAAGAATGTTCTGTGCTGGTGAACAACTTCCGTCGTTTCCCTAATTCTGCTCCTCCGGCGTTCCACCTATCTCAGTATGCCAAACTTGACAAGCTCGATTTCCACAAGGCTGTTGCCAACTTAGCCCCCGCTCCTGCTCCTGCCACTTTTTATCCCCCCCGTTATATTCGGGCGTGCTCTGTCTTTTCGGAAGGTCGCGCCTCCTTGGGAGAGGGCCTCCTCTTGTTCCAGGCGTTGTCCCTCCTGCAGCGCGCTTTTGCCAAAATCATCAACGGGCATCATTCCAAAGCCGACAATAGTCGCCGTGTGCTACAACTTGTGGGCACGCCTAACATTTCTGCCTGCTTCGTAAGCATCTGTTCTTTCCTACCGACTGCTGGCTCAACCCTTTCTTCACAGCGTTATTATCACGACCATTGGCATTACACCAGCGGCTGTCCCCTGTTTGCCGCATTGCTTATCGTTCTCGTTTGCGACTTTTGTGAGGATCACCTGTCGCCGACCGACTACAAACGATGGATTTATGATAGCAAGGCGAAGGAGGGGTTTGGTATGAGTGCCAAGACCCGACAACGAGTCAAGGTACGCGTTTGCTCGTTCTGATCGATGGTCACCTCCTAACTCCCGTTCGATAGGCCTGTCTGGATGAACCTATCTCCCTCAAAACCCTCGCCATACCCATTCCTTTCGACCCCACCACACGTGAAGGTCAGATTATCGTCACCATTGCGAGCCGGGGTACGGATGTTGATCAAATCCGCCAACCCTATACCGACATTACTCTCCGCCCCGATCCCTCGAAACGCGTGGTGACCGCCAAATCAGCCAAGTCTTTGCCACCGCCTAAGTCCACCAAGGTACCAGCCTCTCAGCCTCGACCTTCCACTCCAGAGGATGAGGATACGGAATCGGACGGTTCCTCGCTCCACGGAGCGACGAAACCGTCGTCTCCCCAGCCTTTCCCTGTCCCTTCCTCACCTATCGCAGTGGATGAAGCCGATATCGAGACCGACGACGTTTTTCCTCCCCTTCCAGAGCCCCCCGTCTCGCTTCCGCGGCGTAGCCTGGCTCGCGCCGCTAAAGCCAAACCGGTGGTAGTGATGAACACACCAGCCACCACGGGTAAACGGGAGCGAACGCCCTCTGTCGTTGAACCGGAAGTGGTAAGCTGCTGCGTTCCTTGTCTGTCACCCTTGTCACTAACTTTTGCCTGGTTATTTCAGCCCGTGGTCGAGCCTCCTTCAAAGAAACGCCGTACCCATACTACCGTTGGAAAGGCTCGTGCGATTACACCAAAACCTTCCGCCAGCTCTTCTGTTACTTCTCTCAAGCCCGCACCCCGCCGGATACAAGAAGGGGAGCCCGACTATTTCGAGGGCGACGACGTTAAAACCGACAACCATCAATACTTCGTGACAAATCCTAACTTCAAACCCAAGGCTCCCTTCTCTGACTTGATCAGCAAGTCCATCGCTCAGAATCCCAGGGCACCCAAGCTCCCTTTCCTCCGTCCTCCCAAATGGAAGATATCCGAGGAACTGAAAGACTTCGGGGCCTTTGTAAATTCTGCTGATACCTCCTTTTCTCTACAAGGTTTAAGCCGCTATAGCTATATGACCTCTCGCCATCTGCAAACTTCGCTCAGCACTACTCTTCCTTCACCCGAGGCTCTCCATTCTACCAGTAACTGCTTGTCCTGCTTGAGCCGGGGTATCGTTTGCGAGGGGGGAAACAAACTTGGGGGACCTTGCGCCCATTGTGACCGCACCCATCGCCAATGTTCCAATTGCCTTGCCCTGGAGGAGCACAAAGACCGCTTTCTCGCTATCCATAACACCATCCAAGGTTTCCCTGCAGGTATGCCGTTTTGTCTGTCTGCAATTCCCTTACTAAACACTTCCAAGGCTATTCTGGTTCCCTAGACCGCTTTCATAGCGCTATAAATGATCTGGACCACGTACATTCCTCCTTCGAGACCTTACTCAACGATTCTCGCCAACGACTTGCGCGGAGTCTTCAGGAGGTTCGTTTGAGTGGGTTCGACTACAACGTCGTGCTATCTAAGTGGGCTGAGGACAACCCCAACCTTCCGCTTGAATACGATATGTTGGTTTGGCTGGCCACCTTCTTCGGATGGGACTCCTCTTGTAACATCTCCCAATACCTCGTCAATCCCGCCGACACAGCTCGATTGGAAGCCTTTCTTGCCAATGTATCAACGTCTGACGAGCCACCGGTCCCTGTTGCCGCGGATACCCATACTGCTGCTGCCGTTCCGCCGACCTCAACTCCTGCTATCCCATCACCGTCTTCGGGCAAGGTTCCAGAGCTATCCCCCCGAACCCGTCGTCGTCCCTCTGCCGCGGTCCCCAGCAATTTTCACCTGTCGCACGAGTTCCATTCACCGCTTCCCGAGTCCCCTGAAGTCGAGGACAACGAGATGGAAGTAGAAGAAAACACCTCTCATGCCTCGGTGGGTCGCACTTTGCTTGCAGAGGACGATGACGAGAGCGACGACGAAGACGAGGACGACAATGACGGCGTCGAGGTTATCGAGAACCAGCCACCCATATCTTCCCAACCAGCTAGAGACCGTAAGTAATGTACCCTGGCCATCCAAGCTTTTTAGATATCACGCCTTCTTGATCTCGTAGATTAGTTATCGGACTCTCTTCTCGAGCCAGACTACCTCTACCTATCAGTTTATAGTGCTCCATCATTGTATATAGTGTTTTGTTTCTGAGTCCCTTACAATCTAGCAGGCCTCAGTCTTGAATGTCAATGCCCATGTGGCTTTATCCTGTCTTTCCTTTGTCTGAGCCATCTTTCAGAATTCCTAAGTTACAACTTCAAGACACTTGAGATATCTCCTAAGCTGTCTTCTGAGTTTTCCCTTAAACCAGCCTATAAGTTAAAGCCTCCGATTTTCTTTGGCTGTTACCTGATAGAACACTATAAGTATTTTATTGACACTATGTTGTTCTTCTAAGTATCTGCCCTAGACCTTCTATGTCGTTTCTAAGGCTTTTGCATTACTTTTCCGCTGTCTTTTCTGCCCGAATTGAAGTCTGATCTGCTAGATCATTTTGATCTGCTAGATCAGACTTATCAATGTTATTTCTTCGGTTATCAAGTTGGTGGTTGCAGCCTCATATGGCATGTTAAATCCATTGGGCTTTACAAATTGCAAACTGCGTCGGTTTTAGATCTAAGTCTTTGCGTTGTACGCATGCTTAAGCTGTCAATGAGCACAGGTCTTTTAGATCTTGTAAAATTTCATGAAAATTTCTGAAAATTTCGAAAATTCTTGAAACACCGTGTGTCCCTCCCCCAAACTAAAGCTCAGCAGTCCCCTGCTGACCCGAAGCATCGGAAAGGTATAAAAGCCCTTGATCTAAGAGATCCGACTCCCAACTCAACGAAAAAAAAACATGGCTCCCAACTTCGAGTACCACAATCTCCCTATCTCGCTTGAAGCTGACTTTGCCAACTGGTGCGTCGACGCGGAGTACTGGGCTGCTCGTGTTAGCGATGACAAGAGCCTGGCCTGGCAAGGTGCCAAGTACAGTTCCAGCAAGGACAAGGTCGAGTTCACCACGTCCAACAAAACGATCTTTTTGAACGATGTCCGTTGCGCGTACACTCATTTGGTACGGAAATCGTCTGATCTGCTAGATCTAGCAAAATTAACCATTTTCCGTAGCTCATTCGAGTGTCCCGCGACGCTGCGTGTATGAACAAGGAAATCT